>KN832986.1:190017-271053 GCA_000827315.1 Piloderma croceum F 1598
CCATGGTCTTGGTCCAGGAGGTAACACTCCTTTCCTACGTCGCAACAGGACCTTGTAGCTCCCGATTATCAAAATAACACTCGAGGCAAAGGACAACACTATACAGTAAAGTCAGCACTCGAAATGGCACCGAGTGCGATCTAAGACATACCAAAAGAGATAGGGATTTCCATTTAGATAATATAGATGCTCAACGAAATTCTGCAGGGGCCAAAGTAGGACCAAAAGCACAGGCATACTGATTACTTATACTTGACGGCGTACTGGAGATATGGGAACGCCGAATTTGTTTCATCGCATGGCACTATATTAGGCACGCATGGTACTTACATAATCCTAATAGACTTTCGTACTACGCGTCGCAAACGCGTCGTATCTCAACGTGACTCTCACAGAATAATTCTCTCAATCGGTATGTCCGAGGTCAAAGTCTTTCCCGCTGACGCTGTTCCATCAACTCCGGGCTCATCGTCACTCACCGAGTCATACACGTATCATTCTCCAACTCCAACCGCTCCGGGACCCTATATCCTCGGTGTAGACGAAGCCGGTCGTGGTCCGGTACTAGGCCCATTGGTCTATGGCATCGCATACTGCCCTGCCTCGTGGCAGGAAGACCTTCAGCAGTTAGGTTTTGCTGGTAAGAATTCTCTGCTGATAAGCTCCAGCGGTTTTCATGAGTCTATTGGACAACGCAGATTCAAAGACTCTTACCCATGAGGTTCGGTCATCCTTGCTCAGCACGCTGAGCTCAGATCCACAACATCTGGGATGGTCCGTGAGAGTAGTTAGGTATGTTTTTATTCTTCATCTGGGTATGTTACACCGACTGTTTGACTGCAGCCCTCAAGCCATCTCCAGTGGTATGTTGCGCCGCCCGCCAACGAATCTCAATCGCCAGTCAGAAGAGGCGACTGTTCTTCTTATCCGAGAAGTCATACAAAGCGGCATCCAATTATCTGAGGTATCATGCCCTTTTGGTTCCGTCTCAAGGCCTCACTCAAATGGGAATGTGCAGGTTTTCGTAGATGCCCTCGGCACAACAACGACCTACGAAGCCTACCTTTCTTCTCTATTTCCAGGCATCAACTTTACTGTGACAACCAAAGCAGATTCCAAGTTCAAAATTGTCGGCGCCGCTAGTGTGGCTGCGAAGGTCACTCGCGATGCTTGCGTGGACGGCTGGGTCTTCGAAGAGGGTTCTTCATCTGGGGCTGAATCTCCCTGGAGTTCAGAACTTGGGAGTGGGTACCCTTCAGGTGTGTTAGCTCTTCTTCCCTTTTGATATCGGACCTATCGCTCAACTAGACTGGGCAGATCCGAAGACCCAAGCTTGGATCAAAAAATCTGTCGATCCTACATTTGGCTTCCCTTCACTTGTTCGGTTTTCGTGGACTACCATCAAAGTAGTACTGGAGAAAGAGGCGCATTCCGTCAAATGGTACGGTTGTTCTTTATCACTTGCTTCCGTTTTGCAGATTCAAATTATTCTAGGATTGACGAGGGCCAGGAGTCCTTGATAAAAGCATTTGAAAGTGCGACTGGGCGCGATAAGGATCGCTGCATTGTTACGAAGGATTTGAGCATTAGGAGTGTCGGCACCTTCTGACCGTGTGACTAACTATTTTTATTCCTGGTTTATCTATGTCATTCTGACGATGATGCACGATTTCAGGAATGTCTGACAGCGACCACAGCTGGATATGATGTGGTGGATTTCATACCCGACTTCGGGGCATATGACACACGACCGAAGATTGTACGCGGATCATACGAGAAATTCCATTCAGACATGGGAGACGACAATATCTGTGCAGGTCGGTAGACAGAAGATGGCAGTCAGCGAGTCCCTGAGTGTCATTCTGCCTTCAATCACTGACAGCTATTTCTCATCCCAGCTGGCCTCATCCTTTAAAATGTTCGTATAGAATTTGAAAGGGCGTACGCGTTGTTTTTCTTTGTTTGCACTGACTCGTGATAAGCATGAGTCATGAGTCAAAAAGCTTATGAACTTGATCCGACATTGGCGACAGCATTCAACCAAACCATGACATTCATTAACTCATACAAACCTCCCACTCCTCGCAAGTCGTTCTTATCGACCCTCGAAGAAAACCCATATGATATAAATTTCGCATTCACCCTTCCCACCACTTTTGAAACTCCGCGCGTGAAACTCATACCATTCATACCCTCCCAACACGCCGAACGTTTCTTCGAAAGTACAAAAGGTCATGACCTCTTCCGCTATGTGCTATTTTCATGTACAACCTTGGAGGAGTTACTGGGGATCGTGGAGTGGCTACGGAGAGACTCCTCCAACGTCCTCCTGCTCATCATCGACAAGACGAAGGTAGATCCTACAGACCGCAACCTCGGAGGAAGCATGGCAGGCATAATCGGCCTCTTCCATAATTCAAAACAGAACCTCTCGACAGAAATAGGCCCTGTAGTCATCCTTCCCCCATTCCAACGCACCCACGTCTGCAGAAACGCCATAGGTCTAATGATGCGGTACTGCTTAGAGTTGCCCAGTGCTGGTGGGCTTGGGTACAGGCGCGTGCAATGGAGTGCGAATTCTTTGAATCTGGCTTCAATCAAAGTTGCAGAAAGAATGGGGTTTGTCCGTGAAGGAACATTGAGGTGGTCATGGGTGCTGCCGGAGGGGAAGGAAGGTAAGAAGAGTAGAGAAGGGGATCCGGCCTCTGGGCTAGGAAGAGATAGTGTAGTTCTGGCCGTGTGCTGGGACGATTGGGAGGGAGGGGTCAGGGAGCATGTGGATAGATTGATAGAGAAAGTGTAAATGCGTAAGATCACATATAAATCAATAGCGATACAGATACTCAGACATTGAATGCCGCTGACAAACACATTTCAGCATTACACCAATGCCAAGTGAATGGGAAAAAACTCACATTACAACTACCATGCTCTACATCCCATGATACCCGTCGTCAGCCATACCTCTGGTCACTCTTCTCCCCATCCCACTCATAACGTCGTGTCCCATACCCATGCCAGGTCTAACTGGTGACCCCGTATCCCTCCCGTTATAAAATTGACCAGGAGAAACAGAATTGAACCCCCCTTGGCTAGGAAATCGTGATGGAATAGGAGACCCTCCGTATGGGTATGGATTCTGAGTTTGAGTTTGAGGTTGGTTAACACTTGATCGGTGCGGGGATGGTTGCGGTTGACCATGTGAGTTTGAGCGATAGAGGTCTTGAGAGTGCATCTGGTTTGCGTGTGGATGTACATTTGAGGTTCTTCGGGAGCGAGATTCGTCTCCGCGTTCTTGTTGTTGAACTTCGAGAAGAGGCGTTGCGTCATAGTATAGATCTGAGCCCTTGTCGACTAAGAACCTAGTGGACGTGTTGTGTCAGTGAAAACAGTATTAGGAGCCTAGCATCAAGCCGTTAATCCACCACTGAACCAGTTCCTCCGTAAATAATGGTTAGAAACTGCAGCAATATATGACACATTGCACTGGGCATGTTTGGATGGGTGCCATCCAGCTACGATACACACTATCAAATTGACTCACTGCTGTGTGCCAACATCCCACAGTGGACCACGCTCCGCACGGGCTGTCATCAGTAGTGAATTCCACTCCGAAGCACTTTCCTGTCAGCCCAACGGTAGTCAGCACAGATATAGCTTTGTCATATACACGAACAATTGCTTGCGCAAGGGTGTTATCATAGTCTGGCTGACTTGCGTCCACCCGCTTCCCCTGACTACGTGCAGAGGCCTCGACTTCAGCCTGGAGTTTTGCACCTATGCGTTGTGCATTATGGCGAGGAACTGTGACTTCGATGTCCCCTACTGGCTGGCTGGGCGACATGACTGCGGGAAGATAAACGCACGTGCAGTCACTCACGCGCACGCGTTGAACGAGTTGAACGTGTACCACCACAATGACAACCAGAACACCCACACGCAGCATCCCGACTCCAATAAAGTCAGTGCCCTCGTCGGCACCATACGAGGCAATGGCTATCTCTCAGCAAACTCACATCGACGACTTGGTGCAAAAAAACCGCACACTGGACCACGTCGCCAAGAAACTCAAAGATGAACTCATCCTCGAGCAAACGCGCTCAAAGGAAGCAGCCAAGGCCATCAAATCACAATGGCAGGCTGAAAGTGCCGAATGGCGCGAAGGCTGCGACTCGTTGCAGGCGTGTCACCGGATCGCGCATCTTCGAACATTGGTCGAATTGGACAAGGAGAGACTGGCGGTAGTGAAGGAGAAAGACGTAGCTAGGCAGGAGAGGGTGGCGAGGTTGCAACGGGATTATCGAATTACTATGTTTCAGGTCAGGGAGAGTGAGTTGGAAGGCGCGATTGAGGAGTTGGCCGACGAGATCGCAGCCATGAAGGCGAAAGCCGAAGAGGACACTAACGCGTTAGTGATGCAATATCAGGATGCTGCGGAGAAGTTGAGAATGAAGTGTGCACAATTTGCAGCCGAGGCGGTGGAAAACGCTAAAGAGCTTGCCGTGGCTCAGAAGGATAAAGACAAGGCTGAGGTAGGTGTCATTTTGATCTAGCATTGTATTGAACGATTACAAATAATCTCGTTACAGGCCAAATTTTCCAAGTTACGCGAGGAACATGCGGAACTGACAGCATCCTCTGCGTCCGCCGCTGCTAAACTTGAGCGGACCACTCTACAACGCGACGGCGCCCAGTCCGAAATCGTAGAACTCGAACGGTTGAACGACGAGCTGAAGCGTAATAACACGGAGCTCAAACGTCAGATGGACAAATGGCAGAACCTAGAGACTAAAGGGGGAGCTGAAGTGGACACTCTACGGAAACGCCGAATCGAACTTGAGGTGCAAGTGAAGGAATTTGAAGGACGGCTCGCGGATGCGGATAAGATAGAAAAGGAGAGAGAGAAGGCAATGGAGAAGGAGAAAAAGAAGGTGGAGAAGTTGAAGGGGGTTATTGATTCGTGGCGCGTAAGTGTCGAATGCTAAGCTGACTGGCCCTTGTTCTTGTGCTGACTGACGTTTACTTCATAGGAGGAGTCTAAGGAGTCTAAGGAGTCGGCTGCGCAACACGAATCTGAGGCAGCTGATGCCAAGAAACAGCTTGCTAAAGCCGAAAAACAAATTGAGAAGCTCAAATCTCAACTCGAGACCGAACGCAAGAAAACAAAATCTGCGAAAAGCGTACGTGCATCTAGTGTTCTCTTGATTTTAGTATACTGAGTGTTTTATGTACAGGCGCCTCCCCCACCAAACGAGGAACCATCCAAGTCCGAAACGGAGCCGGTAGGGCCTTCAGAAGAGGAAGTCGAGAGGGAGATTGCTAAGCCACCTGCGAGCAAATCACGTCCTAAGCCCAAACCTCCATATAGAGGTAGCAAGGACACCCCTTCTGACAGCGAGGACAAGCAGACGAAGAAGGCTGGACCTTCGGGGGTCAACAGAAAGCATGGACGGGATGACAGCGAGGCTGAAGAAGCTGGGATGTCGGAAAAGGCAAAAGGAAAGAGAAAGGCGCGTGATGAGAATGATGTCGACCAGCCTACCGACAAGAAGGGTGGCCAGAAGGCGGCTGCCGAGGTTGAGGCTGCCTCCGCGAAGCCGAGATCAAGAGGCGCGGCCAGAGCTGAGAGTGAGATTTCCGAGGTTGCCAAACCTAAGAAGGCCAAGTTGACTAGCCACGCCGAGCCGAAGGCGCCACCTCCGGACGACAACGATAGTGTCGACGACGACTCGGCTCCCAAGAAAAAGAAACGGAAGATCAACATTTTCCCAACAGCTCAGCCGACATCATTCCCATGGGGACAGCTATCTCAGGTTGGTCCCTTTCCTCCGTCGATAACTGATCATTCTTTCTGATGTATTTCGACATCGTTCTCAGGGCGACGGTGCCAATGGCTTGAATATACCAACCGAGCTTTCGCCTGTTAAAGACGATGATTCAGATGTCGTCCCTCAGCGGTCAGTGTTCGGCAAAATGAGCTCCTTATTGAGTTTTGGATCTAGATAATGGCTCCTAGATATAGAATATGTATACACGCTGGAATTTGATTGCTCGCCTGGCATGAGGACACCATTACCCATATGTGCACATGAGAAAGATGCCAACGTAATGAGGCTCCGGGATTAAGGCCTCATTTTTGACACCACTTTTGAAATCGGTCACGACATCGACCTACTGTGAACGCCCCTAGTGGAGTCCTATTAGTTTTGGCTACCGGAAATCGTTTTGGCTGGTTGCCAAAACACTCTAATTTCCCGAATAGAACATTTGAAGTTAGGAATGTACTATCATAGCAAGAATTTTACTCAGGTTGATCGAAACATGATCACTAAAGAAGCATTGAATACCTTTTCTACTGCCCAGCTCGTCCTTGGCTTAAAGTAGCAAAACCGGGGTGTCCAAATCGTGCCACATGGCGACCTGCGCGGTTTGGTGATCCCAACACGAGCGTAGCAAAGTCTTTGCGAGTCTTCTGGTAGACATAAGTATGTGAACCATGGATACTGCACTGGTGGGACGGGGTTCATCACATATGAAGGCCGTCGACGGCACTGAGTACAATGTATGTGATACCACCCGGCGACAGTGAAGGATAATAGTATCTTTGCCATAAAATAAGTACAAAATGAGATCGCAAAAGCATGTCGCCTGCATCATGAAACTCCTCTCGACGTAGATAAACCGTGATCAGAGCGATTAAAGAGGCTCGTTCCTCTAGACCAATATCATAAATTAACGAACACTGACCACGCTCCAAGGTAGGCGGAACGCCTACGGGAGACGAGGTGTGTAGGATGGTCAGCGTAAACGGTGCAGAGCAAATCCGGAAGTCTTGATTATTTTAAGTCGGCCTTAAGGCGTATGTCCGAGTCGTGGCTAAACTCAGAAGTGGCCCCTGATTCGCTATCCTCTCAAATAGATCGATTGTCCAACTCCAACTCTCAATTCGCCGAACCAGTGGCCAGTTCCTTCTAAACAACTCCCTCTCTTCATGGTGTTTGAATTCAAAAATTGGCTCTTGGAACGATGGAAACCAAGTCCCGCACTTTCTCGGATGCGACTTGGTCCCGAGGGAAGTACAGATAACCCATTGATGGTGGGCGTTTTATCAGAATCGGTGCATCCAGGAGGCTGAAGTACGCGATGAGATTCAATTTTTTACGTGGGACGGCTACGACGATGAAATGAGCTGGTGGAAACACTTAGAAACTGAAATTCCGAACCTTGCGGCCCAAGGGTTTACTCAAGTCTGGCTTCCACCTCCCAACAAAGCTGCAAAACCGCGTGGACAAGGCTATGATGCGTATGACCTGGTATATTCTATTCGCATTCCATCATGATTTGCGTTTGATCGTTTCTGCAGTGGGACCTTGGCGAATTTGATCAAAAGGGTTCCGTCGCGACTCGATGGGGTACCAAGGAAGAACTCTTACAAGCTTGCAATGTGGCCAAACAAAATAAACTTGACATCTTGATTGATGCCGTGCTCAATGTACGGGAGTTGAATGCTATGCTTTTCCGACAGCTCATCGAGCCGTTTACTTATTTAAGCACAAACTTGGCGCAGACAGAAACGAATCGTTCCCGGCTGTTCTGGTCGATCCGAAAAATCGATTAAAGGATATTGGTCATGCCAGAGAGATTGAAGTGAGCAATACGATTACCTGAACCAGCTGCTATGTCTACATGTATCTCCGCTCAGGGTCCCACTGTGTTTGATTTCTCCGCAAGAAACGGGAAGGTAATAGCGAGGATCTTTCACTCTTGAGCATCTTAGTCATATCCTTTAAGCATAGCGGTCTTCGTTGGGATTCTCGGCATTTCACTGGTCAGTTGATTTATGTTCACCTCACCATGCGGTAGCTCACAAATTCTAGGCGTTGATTGGGATCAGCGGACGAATGCCAAAGGCATATATCGAATTACCGGTGAAGGGCATAAAGGCTGGTCCAAACATGTCGACAAAGAACTCGGTAACTATGATTATCTACTAGGTGCTGATGTCTGTCCAATTTCTCCATTTTTCGTTAATTCCAGGAGGCTGAAGACATAAACAGATCGACCATCGACATCCAGAAGTCCGCAAGGACCTTTTAGCATGGGGAACATGGGTGCTCGACGTGGGTCATAACTTTTTGACCACAGTTGTTTCGCAATTGTTTAAATTTTATGTCTGACTTCCGTTTGCCAGACCACCGGTGCAACTGGTTTCAGACTGGATGCCATAAAACATATGGATCTACGATTTGTCCAAGAATTTGTGAGACCGCCCATCCAATTCTTGCCATCGACATAGCATGACCATTAGACAGCTGAAAAACACTCGTCAGTGTCCAGGCAATGAAAGGATGTTTGCCGTGGCAGAGTATTGGTCTGCTAGGTAATCTTGTACAGCGTTTTCTGTAACCATGCCGACTGACTCAAGCTACAGGGTGAACTTGATATTGCCATATATCACTGCTTTCCGAGGTCAAGTAAGCATATTTTGAACATTGCAAAGACTGACCATTAAGTCACCCATATTGGAAATAGACTGCTTTCTTTGATGTTCCGCTGCATGATAATTTCTATCAGGCGAGCAAACAAGGCTCTCAATACGATTTGAGGAAAGTTTTAGACAGGACAATTGTCAAAGCAAGGCCTGGCGATGCTGTGACCTTTGTGGACAATCACGAGCGAGTCGTCTTGTCTGGCCGAGGCTGATAATTTACTGAGGCTTTCCATCAGTACAGTGGGTAGTTTGGAGTTCATTTTTGCTTATTTGAAATTGAGACCATTATTCCTTGAGCAAATCGGACAAAGCTTAGAGAGCTGGGTGTGTTGATTACTTCGACTCGATATGATGACGCTGACTCCTTGGTAACCGAGTAGGTGGAAAGCAATTTCAAGCTTCAAGCCTACGCGTTGATACTTCTACGTCCTGACGGTCACCCGTAAGTTAAATGCTTTCTCTCGGGCCCGCATTCATTACATGAGAGTCCGTTAGGTGTGTCTTCTATGGTGACCTGTACCCCAATCGAGAGTGTTATAATGCTTCAATTGCTCATCAGCTCAGAGTACTTCTAGAGGCTCGAAAGAATTATGCCTATGGACGAATAACAGACTATTTCATTGATCAAAATTGCATTGGCTTCGTTCGAATGGGAGACTCAAAGCATCCAGGCTTAGCAGCAGTAATCACTAACGGCGCCGCAAGGAGCAAGTGTGTTTTTTTTGGCTGATTTTCACAACTTCTTTGAATGTAAGCTGACTTCTCCGTGTTCCAGCCACTCGGGGACGGGGACGGAGACGTATTCCATACGTATGAACGTGGGAAAAGTGAGTGAGATGTGTAAAGTGATGGAGCAAAGTGGAGCTCTGACCACCTGCAGGAACTGGGTGGGATGATTTATCGGTCTTATCTACAACCGTTTGCACGCGTCGAGATCACTGCAGATGGCTGGGGGCACTTCTTCTGCTCCTCAAATAGTGTTCAGATTTGGGTGAAAGCCGATCGTTAAATTTGTTTAGGTTGACCCGTAGAATACCAGATGAAGCTATTATACAATATGTTTCATTCGCCCAGGATAAGGAGCATATTTTGACAGCGAAAAGTATATCTTTTGGTTATATTTGTTCTCCGATTGCAGATTGGTCCGATAGCCTTCGTAAATCTTTCAGTGACTCGGACATCGATTGGGAAGCATAGCTCCGGCGCAAATCCAGAAATGTGTCCGGAGAATAGTCCATGGACTTCCCTGTCCGTCTGGTGAGTGGGATGCCTCCTCTGCTTTGCTGAATAGTCAGGGTCGCGGCCTCGCCGCCTAATTGTACTAAGTCTTGTTGAGGTTGTTCTCCGTCGAACAACGCAGCTGTTTCCTCTAACGTGAGGCCTGTTTGTATTTTTAATCAGTCCACATCCAAAGTGCAGAAGATTCTCCTCACCCCTGGTCTCAACAATGTACCTTAAAATGAAGAGTAATTCCAGAAATAGCCAGCCACAGTAGAAAAGATACTGAACGAACGATCAGCTTGTAATTAAACAAAAAGGGTTATGTAAGTTTGAGCTTACATATTTCCAGCCGATGGCATCGAGAGCCCAGGGATTCACGAATTCATTGAATGCTTGAGTTAATTGGATAGTCATATTCTAAGTGGTCTGTTTAGCAAACAGACGGATCGAGCAGCAAAAACCCACCATGAGTGCGAAGCCTCTTGCACGAATACCGTACGGTAAGATTTCCACTACGGTGCGGGAGTCAGTGAAGCTGGTTCGGTGGATGCAAGAAGCAAACAAGCGCTCTCACAGGTATAGGACACGATTAAAGGAGTAAAGCAAATATCATAGAACCAGTAGTAGACGCTGGTGAGGCTGTAAGACGAGCTGGGCAAGACATAATTTGGGGAACTCACAAAATGAGCGGAACGGTGGCTAGTGTACCAGATCAGTGAGAGGGCCACAGAAAATGTTAAATCGGACGTACCTTTTGCAGCAGCAGTGTTATGAAGAGCATTGAAAAGAGCGGTTGTGAGTGTCCACATACAGAAAGCTGCACAAGGTTTGGAATCAAATAATTGACGAAGGCATGGTGTACTTACCGATGAACATTCCTGCAGTTGAAGTTATGAACAGAGGTCTACGTCCCACCCAGTCCACAAGGAATGCGCCTGTCATTGCACTGGCAAGATTCCAGCACTGCAACCTAGCGTGAGTAGAGTGATTTCGGACATTGTCTTTGGGGAACTCACTTGTAGACCACCGTTGATCGCTTGTTTCGTCCGAGGATTCGTGATGCCGACTCCTTCCAATACAAGGTTAATATAATATGAAACTAAGCCATTCCCACTGCGAGCGTTTAGAGTTGGCGGTAGTAGGTATCTACGACAAAGAGACTGACCTCCACTGAGAAAATATTGCGATGGCAATAATGATCCGTAACCTTTTCAGGTTCCCAGGAGAAGACCATAGTTGAAAAAAAGTCGACCTCTCTCTGACTTCCCTCTCGACATTCAAAGCATGTCTGATCTGTGCCATTTCAAAGCGGATCAGTGGGTCCTGTTCGTCACCGCCAGCGTGATACTTTGCAAGAATTTTGACAGCCTGAGACTCCTGAATAAGCAGAAGTAAACATCAGCGGACAAAGATGAGATCGGTGGACGCCCACCAAGCCTTTGGATACGAGGAAACGCGGACTTTCTGGGACGAACCTGAACATCGTCACGGTCAACCAGAAGCCTCCGCTTCTCACCGAGGAACTCACCAGATCAGACAAGCCTGTAACACAGGTCCGACACCTTGAACCAAAGTTGGAATCTTCCATGACCACACTGATGATCCAGCGTAACTATATGCCCCAAAACATGCCCACGCGGCTGCAAGAAGCTTGATGAGGAGTTGTTACAGGGCAGAGCGGAACTTGCCACATACATAGAATGCTACCGCTGTACCAAGCCGTGTTGAACAAAGAGGTTATTTTCCCTCGCTTTGACGGTAATGAGCGAGCGAGCTCGCAAGTACGGAATTACAACTGTGCAGGGGCTCACCTGGGTTGGATACGCCAACTCGGTGATAAGAAGAGGCGCAGCATTAAGGGAACAACAGACTCCAAACCCGACTGTAAATATAGTGTCAATAGAGAGATATTACATCAGAACTATGGTGCTAACTGATTACTCTGGCGCCGATGAAGACTGGCACCGATGCCGCTGCCCATTGCAAAATGACGCCGGCTAACATTATAATTGCGCCAATGAACAGGGTAGCTCTCCGACCGAAGCGATCGGAAACAAAAGGCGCAACCGGAAGGCCCTGTCATGCAGCTTCAATATCGAGACGCAGAGCATGTGTGATTGACTTTAAGCTTACGGATAAAGAGCCTATATTTTGAGCCGTATTTATCAGACCTGTTGACTAGTTCAATCATGAAAACAGGAAGGAATAGATATATCCACAGACCCAATGCTTTTCCGGTGGGATAATTGAAGAACGTTTGCCAGGAAGGGAGAATTTGAAGACCTAGCACAGATAAGCTTAACGGAAGCAGAATGATAGGTTTTATTGCTCTAACCGTTCACCAAGGATGAATCCAACCCATTGATACTGGCCGTTAAAAGTGGGAGTATCAGATATATGTTCAGGATCAATATGCCTGTGGATAAAGGCGTTGAATTGGTAGCAGACATGGACACAAAACAACGACGTACCTCGATTCCTCCACCAAGGCCCTCTGTGGATGAATTCACCTAGTGTCCATGTCGGGGGAGACATATCGATCGATCGAAGTCCAAGTGATAGTGAGGAAGCAAGGATAACAAGATGGCAAAGGCATCACGGGTGGTGGTCATGCCTTCTTATGCCACTCGGCGCTACAGGACTCGGAGCGCCGGCTCTAACGGAGTATTCCAGGTCTTAAAGGATTTAGGAACCTGGTTTCAGATCGCGTACCTCCAATTTTGCGGGGATAGCCAGGCGTCCGGGTTGAAAGATCTGCTTAGAGTAGATCAGAGTTGCTTATCTTTTGTCAAAGCTAACATCATCAGACATCATCGATGCATCATCCTCGTGTCGCTGTGTTAGGCTGTGGATTTTGGAAATTGCAAACAGTTTTAGATTCTGATCGGCCCTTGGTTGTCTTGATCTTCATCGCCATTCGACCTAGAAGGACCTCTCTCGAAGTCATATCATTCATCGATCTGGTTAATTTCCAAACACTGCCGTTTGCGGCAGGGTTCATTCGTATTGTAGTACCCCACGGCCTGGTCACCTGGCACGGGTTATGCGGGGAAATCAAGGTTGAATGCACAGCCACTGGACTCGTCCGAGGGACAGACTTTCCACTTGTGGTCTAATGGATGCGGAGAATCTTCGCTGGTGCCGAGCGGATACATTATCTGGTAATATTCCGCCTTGCTGCTGGGAAGTATATCAATAGACTCTGTATATTGGCAGATGATCCGAATCTCGTAACCCAAGCACCTACACTGTGATACTAGCTTATATGCGCCCCTGGCACTCCCAATTGCAAGGACTAATAGTAGTCGTCAGTTAACCTTCATAGAGCACCAGATGTCGTAAATTACTACCATTTATATTAATTTGGACGGTCGGAAGGAAACGGTGTCGGACGGAAGAGGACGTACCTATTCTGTGTAGAACAGCAATTCTTTTTGCCGAGGATATGATATCAGTATGGGTCACACGACTACAAAATCACGACGAGAATATTGACACGCAGGTCAACGAAGGGAACGACATTGCGACAAGTTGAAGAATTGCAGAATTGCAACCGCAACCATGAGATCGTAGTGAAGCTGGCCAGCGTGCGCATGGATGACGCGAATCCGCTGCCATTTGAAACCCGACCGTGGAGTCTTCAAACTTTTTCAAGGCGTCCGTCAATGATGACATCGGCGACTTGAGGGTTCATCCATGAAAAGGGCGTCATGACGTCGAGCATTCCCTGCAGACATCAGTCTTGCTGGACTCAAATACTGCTATCAGTACTGTGCGGAAGATTGACGACATAAAGCTTCATTCACCTATTGTTGTGACGTTGATACCATATACTTACTTTCTCAAGCGGAAAACAAAGTAAACAATGCTAGCTCCCGGGCCGATTCCCATTAGTATCGACACCTCGAGGTGCATATAATTTTTTTGGGGGGCTGCCAGATGGAGGCAGGCGACAACGGCAAGGCGAGCGACTGTTGGAATAAATATTATTCTTACAAGGAGAAAGGGTTGCCGCGTGGAAGGCAAGTTAACACCTGCAAGTTACGCGTATACAGCGACGCATCCTCGGCACATTCTGAGGACAGAGGGCCCTCTTAGCTTAGTACAGGGTGTTACAGTAAGATAAAGCTTTCTTTTTGTAACACAATTCCAACTCCGGCTCTGTGTTACAAAATTCGATGTGAAACTTCTACAGTTCTACTAGTACGTAGTCTAGCTCTCACGTAACGTGTAATTCAGTCGTCCCTGAGCGCCACGGCTGTGGGGGCATCTACCTCTTTGGATATCTTCGCTCCTAAAGTATCACTTTGAACGTGAACTACTTATAGCTAGCCAGGACGAATATATAGATTTCGGCCAAGGCTTTCGTCTTTCGTTGTCATGACGATCTTCGGTCGAACCTTTCATCCTCCGAGGAAGCTCTTATTCGAAGCTCAAACAAATTCAACCATTTCACGACTGGATGTTCAACTTAACGACCTCCTACTTCGACGACGTGACTCGTGCTATCGCTAGATGCTAGTGATTCTCTTGTCACCCGTTGCCACGAGAAAGCCCACAAAACTGTTATGCTTCCATCCATCCCACATATGCAAGTATTGGAGAGACCGACACTGTGGACGAATATTGTCCTGCGTGTCACTTTCGAGTCGCGAACAGCTGACCTCCTGGTTTTCTTGATCAGGTAGTTTACCTTTATCATTCGCCCTCGAAGGACGAGAGGAAGTCCTACCAATCCGTCAGTATTGCAATCGTTGGCAATATATCCTCTCTGTACCGCTCGAGACGATTCAGTGCCTCGAAGCAGCAAAGGGGCTTTTGCGGCGCTTGGAGACTATGCGGATATCATTCCTAGAGATATCTTCGTCTCCCCTGCAGATTTTTTCGCTTGGAGTTTCGGAAGAAGTCGGTGTCATGTGAGACAATAACATGATCCAAATTTTGCAGCATCTCCCGTCCCCGCATTCCTTATGCCTTGTGTACCGTTGGTGTGAGGTGGGGGCTCTTTTTGAGGCGGCTTTCGCCTTGGATATTGGATATTGGGCAGGTTGATTTCTTGATTCCGAAGTTGAAGACTGGCATCACCATTCAGATGGACTGTCGATTGATCACCCCCGACTGTGAAGCCTTGAAAAAGATGATCGTATCACACACAATATCAACACATATGATAATATTTCCGGCCCAATCAAACGAATCCAGAAAGTTGAAGTGGAGTGTTCCTACGAGGAGTCTCTTGTCATATACTAACATGCACCGTCTGATCCACCTACAAGATCTCTTTTTGTAATTTACGCCAAATTTCCAATAGCTGACAGGTGGATTTACAAAAGGAGGGTGCATAACAATCGCGAAAATTCCGGTGGTATTCAGCCTGATCAAGCGAAAGCAGTGGTCCTGAGCTACCATACTTACGCATGTAGCACAAACTGACGAATATATCATACAAGGTAGGTATTCACCTACTTGTAGAGTTCCAAATACAACACATTTCGACAAGAGGGTATTTTGTCTATGTTGCTACTATTGCAGATTCCTGCGATTGCTTTCGTGAAACCGTCTGTGATTCGGACATTGACTCTGATGCGTAACTAGGGCGTAACTCCAGAACTATCTCAGGATAATAGTCGGTTGACTTCTCTGTCCGCCTGGTGAGTGGAATGCTGCTTCTTCCTAGATCAATATTCAAGATCGCTGCGTCGCCACCCATTCGTGCCAAGTCTTGTTGAGGTTGTTCGCCGTCGAACAACGCAGCTGTCTCCTCTAACGTACGGCCTGTTTGTATTTTCAGTCAGTCCATTTCTAAGCGCAGGGAATTATCATCACCTCTAGTCTCCACGATGTACTTCAAAATGAAGAGGAGCTCCAGAAATAGCCAACCACAGTAAAAAAGATACTGGCGAGGATGATCAGAGAGCGATTGAAATGAGGAAAGCTGGAGTCTCACGTATTTCCAGCCGATGGCATCGAGAGCCCAGGGATTCACGAACTCATTGAAAGCTAGAACCAATTGGACAGTCATATTCTAAGTCAAAGGGTAGGCTCAGCAAAAACGTAGATGGAAAGACAGACGGAGACGCACCATGAGTGCAAAGCCTCTTGCACGAATACCGTAGGGTAAAATCTCCACTGCGAAGCAACAGTCAGCGACGAAGGTTTGACCGGGTAGACAGAAGCAGGCGCTCTCACGAGTGTATGCAATGAGTAAGGGCGTAAAGCAGATGTCAAAGAACAAGTAGTAGACGCTGGTGAGGCTGTAAGACAGCTTAGATAAGACACCATTCGGGGAACGTACAAAATGAGCGGAACGGTCGCTGATGTTGCACCAAATCAATGACAGGGTCATATCAAAATGTTAGACATTTGACGTACCTTTTGCAGCAGCAGTGTTATGAAGAACATTGAAAAGAGCGGTTGTGAGTGTCCACATACAGAAAGCTGAACAGTGTTTAGTAACCTTGCTGAATCAAACTGAAGGTGTAGCGAGCTTACCAATGAACATTCCAGCAGTCGAAGTTATGAACAGAGGTCTACGTCCGACCCACTCTACAAGGAATGCGCCTGTCACGGCACAGGCAAGATTCCAACACTGCAGCTTAACGTAAGCTAGGCTGTGCTCTTTATTGAGTTCTACGACTCACCTGTAAACCACCGTTAATCGCTGCCTTCGTTCCGGTGCTCGTGATGCCAACCCCTTCCAATACAAGGTTGATATAAAATGAAACTAAGCCATTCCCACTGCGACAGATAGGAGGTAAGGTAAAGGTAACGTGGAAATGCGATAGGAAAACTGACCTCCACTGAGAGAATATTGCGATAGCAATTATGATCCGTAACCGTTTCAGGTTCCCGGGAGTAGACCAGAGTTGAAGAAAGGTCAACTTCTCGCTGATTTCCTTGTCCACCTTCAAAGCATGCCTGATCTGCGCCATTTCAAAGAGGATCAATGGGTCATTCTCGTCGCCACCTTTGGCGTGATATTGCGCAAGCACTTTCGCTGCTTGAGACTCCTGAAAAAGCAGCGGTGAACCTTAGCAGATCAAAAGAAGATCGGTAACGCCAACCAAGCCTTTAGATACGAGGAAACGCGGGCTTTCTGGTACAAACCTGAACTATTTTAAAGTAACACAGTTTTCGCTTCTCAAAAAGCAACTCACCAGATCAGACAAGCCTGTATCACGGGTCCGAAGGCTTGCATTAAGGTTGGGATCTTCCACGACCACACTGACGACCCAGCTTGACTATATGCCCCAAAACAAGCCCACGCAGCTGCAAGAAGCTTGGTAAGAAGGAATCACAGGGCATGCGGAACGTGCCACATACAGACAATACTACCGCTGTACCAAGCTGTGTTGAACAAGGAGGTTATTTTCCCTCGCTTTGACGGTAACGAGTGAGCTCGCAAGTACGGAAGCACAACTGTGTAAGGGGCTTACCTGAGTTGGATACGCCAGTTCCGTAATGAGAAGAGGTGCAGCATTGAGGGAAAAGCAAAGTCCAACTCCGACTGTAGATATGGTGTCAGCAGGGATAGATTAGATTAGGGCGCGCACACTTGCTGATTACTCTGGATCCAATAAAAACGGGTACCGATCTTGCTGTCCATTGCAAAATGACACCGGCTAACATCAAAATAGCGCCACTGAACAAAGTGACCCTTCGACCAAATCGATCGGAAATTAGAGGCGCGAAGGGAAGGGCCTGCAGGTGGACCTCAATATGAAGACGATCAGTAATTGTCATTATCTCCAGGCTTACAGACGTAGCGCCAATGTTTTGAGCGGAGTTTATCAGACCTGTTCACCAGTTCAATTGTGGAAACAGGGAGGAATAGAGATAACAACAGACCTAATGCTTTTCCGGTGGGGTAATTGAAGAACGCCTGCCAGGACGGGAGAATTTGAAGACCTAGCTCAGACACGCTCAACGAAAGCAGAACGGCCATGTTTTATTATTCTAACCGTTCACCAAGGATGAATCATAACCATTGATACTGGCGGTCAGAAGCGGAAGTATCAGACATATATTCAGGATCAGGATCCCTACGGGAAAACGTGGTGAATGGTAGCATGCACAAGCTGAAAATAAAGTATCACTGACCTCGATTCCTCCACCAATAGCCTGTATGGGTGTATTCTCCCAGTGTCCACGCAGGAGGAGACATATCGATTAAGGGCAATTCTGTTCAGCAAGGAAGGGTCGGAAGGAAAGGACAGACGCCATAGTATTGCTCTGTCGTCTTATGCCTTTGGCAGCCAACGCAAGCTGTCTATTGTAGCCGGATTCCACAAAAGTGTGTCCGCATCGATTTTTCGATGTGGCCATGGGTCAATATGATTGATCCGACCTACGGACAACAAGGGTCGGCCGTCGTTAGGTTCGATTGAGTTAGAGAATGAATTTAAGCTGAAATTCAAAGCTGGTGACGCCCAAGTTATTTCCACGGCTTTTTAGAAAAATGGATGATCGGTCAAGTTCATTTGAGTACTCCATTCAACTTCCATTCATCATGCTGCATATCTCACCCAAAGCCATGAAATCAGGACCTTCGAAAAATACCGGTGAGCGCCTGCTTCGTCATTCTCCCCAGCCTGCCTATTCTCGCTACATCCGTCGTTCGGGAGAATCCCCGATTATCTCTATGGATGCATGTTCGCGGTCCGGATAAATTTTTGGGCGTGAGGGGAACAATTTATCGTTCAAAGTCCGAACAGACGGTCAGTGGGGTTCATTCGGTGTGCAGACGTTGTCGATTTGACCGTCGTGGGTTAGCACCAAGTTAGCACTGGCAGAGTGAAGTCAGAAATAAGCAGAAAAATGGGAGGCACATCATGGTTACGGACCTGAAGGTATCTCTGAGTCTTACGCCGTCGTGCGATCTCAGTGCACGGCTATCGAATCTTTCCTCCACGATAGCTTTTCTTTTAGTTCCTTAAACCAATTATCGATACCATTACGACCTTAGGTTCGCAGGGTGCCATAACGCGTGGTGGCCATGAACGATACCTTCATTGGTTAAATATTTGCGTGACGAGACCCAAATAGGTTCATTTTCTACCCCAAAAGGGCCGGCAGGCCTATAAAAACCTCCGACCTACTATTTCTCTGCTATTTAGCTTCGGATGCTCAATTCAGGGTCAATCATGACGCGTGACTGAACCTACTTATGGTACAGTACCTTCGACTTTACTTAAGGTCTGCCATGTCAGAAACCGGGAACAACAACTTTTTGCATTATGTAAATTCGGAGTATATGTGTGGGTATGCAATGGTTTGGTGGTATTCTGGAAGCCAGAGGCCAAAAAGTCGTTTGCGGTGAGGGAGCCGAAATTGGAATATCAGCGGCGTTGAGAAAACCCACACAGCCGCATTACGGGCTATGCAAAACTCGCAGTGGATCTGCGGACCGATTTGGAGAATTGTGAGCCCTTCTGGGTCTCGAGACATAACTTTGAGACCCGTCATATCACTCCGGATCAGGTTATTAGTCTCGAGGTCATTCAAATCTGGACAAAATTGACTTATAAGCAGGACTTGAGCGCTTCAAGTTGAACAGTGTCGGAACCCGTTTGGAGCCGCTCCAATTGCAACTGGCAGACCAAACGTATATTATTCAATTTCTACTCCGAGACCGGGGACATTCCACTATGTGCAATATACATGATGGGACTAGTGAGCGTAGTGACAACTGACGGGAACCCGGGCCCGGGGATGACACATTCAAGACTTAATGCTTGATGAAGATCGGTGGCGAAGTTCGAAAATCAAATGTCCCGCATTTTCGCATGTAGTAGACACATTATCGAGGTCTATCGGTTCCACGAGCAGGAATCCGCCGTGACTGGACTTGCCAACGTGACTGGCTACTGGCTACTGTGATCACATCTATATCTTTAGCAAGGTCAAATGATCTTACAGAAGGTGTCCCACAGCACCCGACGCTCTCCGTTGCCTCGCAAGCTCCGCAGGCTGGGCACATATTTCTTTGTTAATAATGTTTAGAGATTTATTGCTTGCGGGCCATTGAAGGATGATTCTATCCAGAAACCCTTTACGCAAAACAACCCGGGTTTCCGGTTTCTTATTCGGAAACCCCCTGTTTTATAAATTTGCACGGGGGTTATCTGAGTCAGACTGAAGGGTTAAGGCTCAAGTCCTTAATAAGGCCTTAGCTTAAGGGTTAACAAGACTTAATTAAGGCTTAACCTGAATACCACGTGCAGTACTGCACCCATAAGAGTTCCGCATCTGGGCCAGATAAGTGTTGAATATTTAATTTTGAGCCTCGTTTGTCCTGAAATGTTCAATAAATACTAATAATAATAAAATTTTAATAACATAATAATAAAAATAATAACAAAGGGCTTAATTATAAATAAAATAAAATAAAAATGAGCATTGTTTGTTTGGAGCTGGACTTTTTCTTAATTTTTTAATTTTTCTATGTGAAGTCTCTCAAGGCTTTTTTCAGGAGCAATTTATAGCCATTTCAATGTCTGTAAGGCCTTAAGCTTTAAGGGCGAACACTGTTCTGAGTCCGGGGCTCCGGCCGAAATGCTGCCATCATCTGCTTTTTTGGAACATTGTGGCTGGAGACCAATGATGTTGTTACCTCTTGCTCTATTAGTAAACTATGGAGTAAGTTAAATTCACCCCAAAAAGTGATTGTGAAGTGATCATGAACCAGGAGCACTGCAAAGAAAATTGAGAGTTTGTTGTATACCAAATACTCTGAGCACAAATTGGAGGACTAAAAGACAATTGATTTCTGTGTGAGGAAGGCACACATTGTGAGACCCACAGATCCATGAGGGCAATGGTTATCACTCAATGGTGTAGTAGACAAATGGTCATAAACAATTCTGAGGACCATTGTGTACTCCACTTACTG
Source organism: Piloderma croceum F 1598 (assembly GCA_000827315.1). NCBI lineage: Eukaryota > Fungi > Basidiomycota > Agaricomycetes > Atheliales > Atheliaceae > Piloderma > Piloderma croceum. Next base: position 210,621 of record KN832986.1, read on the forward strand.
GCATAATACAGAAGTCATTTGTTGTTTCAACTGGTATCAGAAAACACCTGTCTCAGTTTGTAGCTTTCTTTCCCCACACAGGTATAAAATTCACTTAGCTGTAACAAGTGGCATTGAATATATTCTATACCCAATAAACACTGATTTCCCTGTATACAGCAAGTACACATGAGATGTTATTCTACTACAGGGAAAATAAACTAGTGCTCACCTTCAATTTTGACAATTCTCCTGGCAGTGTCCTTAAATCATTTCCATTAGACAATTCCTGTTGGGATGAAAATTAATCCATTCAGGGCTGCACATTTTGCTAGTAGGACAAGATGTAATATGTGCTCCTTCCCAAGGTTTAACAATATTGGTTTTCAGCCACAAATTCTCAAAAGGCAGGTGTTGGTTTGCATCCGCCAAGGCCATTCATGATGTGGCTGTGCACTAGCCCAGTCAGGGTTTCTGAACAAGCAAATTATTTAAGGGGGTCTTTTTTTCTCACAGGGGGTTTCTAAATAGAATAATCCCCATTGAAGACAGCTAAGATTCTTGGAGCTTTTGATCCACTTAGTTTACTTAAGTATATCATTAATTCCTCTCACTGAATTGGAGGATCAAAAACAAACTTATTTGAAAGCACTAGTATATAAATTTCAATGTCAATTTGAGGATCCACAGCAGTGGTTTGAGATGACATCAGTCAGAGGGCAACTTCACCCAATTGTTGAAGCTGTGAAGGCTGAAACAAGGTAACCTCTCTCACCATCCCATGATAAGTTTCAAATGCAGAGCTCTATTTTGGTTAATATCTCTTTCTTAGACTTGAAACCAGTCTCTAATGGTATTATTGAATCTGAGTGAATACACAATGTTTGATCTGAGTGAGTGGACAGAGTGGGGATATATGGTGGGCACAGAATAATACCTATAGAGACTGGTAGCACATGATATGGACTGAGTACAGTAACTTTCAAAGTCTGACAAAACCTTTTGAGGCTACTGTTTTACAAGCATGTGTTGACATTTGCTCACATTGCATTTTCGTATTTATCCCAATTCTAGCTTACATGATAAGTTCACAACAGCCATGAAAATACATCCCTATCATTTGTAGACCAGTCTACACCTTGGCTCAAAGCACAAACTATTACTTTTGCTGAAATAAAGAACTTACAACAGGCATGAGTACAAAAGGACCAGGAAGCCGCTGATGTTCTGGCACAGGCAGCTTTGAAAGCTTGCATCAATTAGCCAGGTCAATGGTCTCAAAATACAAAGTGGGTGCAAGCCGTGCACAGAGTGGAACAGAGCTTGTACATGATGCTTTGAAGAAGCCTTAAATATTGTGATTCAGTCATTGTTTGAGCACACTGTAGCAGTCAGAGATGGGCCTACCTGCTTCTGGTCCTGTTTTTGACTAGCTGTAGGTATCTTTGTTGCTCCAGTGTTAATATGGTCAGGTCTGGGAGTTGAATGCTGCAATGCATCTTGCTCAAGGGTGTGTTCAAAGCTTTTAGGTGAAAAATGTGCAAGCTTGTGTGTAGCAGTCTCTTGAATTGTTTTCATGATGTTGGAAGGTGTGTTAGACAAAGTGACAAGGTGATAAGGTGATTATGTTTCAGCATGCCACATGCTATCACAAAAGGCAATGTTGAAGTTTCAAAGTTACTGTATTCCTTCTGTATCAAATGCTACCAGACATTATAGTAAGTAATACCCCTCACACAGTGGTGGTATACTACTACCATAACAGCTGGCTTTAAGACTACATCTTTCTTAGTCTCATTCCCATCCATTTATGGTATCCGCCGTGGGAAAGCCTGGAGTTTTTCAGAAATTTTGCAGCAGCTGCACCATAATGTCTGGTGCAGTTCATATTAGGAACCCCCTTATGGTCACATCAGTAATGTCACCAGAGGTCACACTTTGGCTTCAATGAATGTGGCTCAAGCTTCATTCATGGTCATGTAACAACCAAAATCTCATCATTGATGCTAGAGTGGACTGTTTACAAAATAGGTGATGAGATGGTAAGAAATAAGGTAAAATGAAGGCTGTAGGACATCATTCATGGACAAAAGCAGAACAAAAGGTGGAGTGACACTATTGTGAAGAGACAAATGTTAAACTAACAAGGATGAAAAGAATTATTGAGAAGGGTTCTCATGGTAACTCTTCACCAGGATACAGCACACTGGAGTAAGGATGGAATGTCAACAGGGTGACAAAGTGTATCGAGCTGCAATACTCACTAATACCCTGTTAAATTAGCTCAGTTCTGCCTCAAACAGACCCACAGACACCATTTTCCAAGTATGGAGCATTACTGGGCATGCAGCATACCAAAAATGCAGTGTCTCCGCTGAGTGAATCTGGGCTCATAGCTGAGACAAAATTGACCTCCCTGACGTGACAGACCACATGTGATGTCAATGGAAAGCAAGGAGGTATCACAAAGTCATACAAAGCTGAAAAGGGGCATTTAGTTATGGTGGGTGAAGAGGACAAGGGCAGGGGAACTGGGGACAGGATCACAGATGTCACACATGTGACTCGATGGGGGGTTCCTTATATGAAATGCACCAGATGTTCTAGGGCATGTTCTGTCCAACTTTTAAAAAGCCCTGGGCAGATTTCCCACCACATGCCCTAAACGGATGGGTATGAGACTACATCTTTAATCCACTGTCAATAATATAGTTTTTATTTTTAAAATATATACTATCTGGAAACCAGATATACCATAAAAGGAAATGTAAAGGGTCCCAGCCTGCTATGATGCCGGTTATTTAAGCACCACCACTTTTGTACAGCTGCCAAATCGGCAGGTGGACCAAATTGAATTTTCAAATCTTTAGTAAAAAAAATCCCTCAATAGGATCTTTTCCTAACATCAAAAGGAACATTTTGGCACAAGGAATGAATTTTCTGACCATTTCTGGGCTACAGACACCAATTTGTCAATTTGAGAAGGTCACTTTTTGGTCAATCTTTTAGCTATCAACTATTGCTCAATAAAATCTCTTCTTAATATTAAAAGGAGCACTTCTATGGTAGGAAATATATTTAGAGTATTTTCCACCCACATTAGAGTGTTTGCACACAAGTAGTGGTGGCTAAGTTGTTGTGAAACCGGAAGTAGTATGTCTAGGTGATAGCACAGCCATGGCACCAATTGTCACGAGACCATGAGAACATTCATAACAATCATCATGAGATTAGTAAGTGCAATGGTACAACTTACTATGCACCAGTACTAGTAACTTACAGAACATTCTAGTATACAGTTTCATCCATGTATATAAACCCCAGAGTACTTTGTGCTCAAATCAATTGAGCATTATTCTATTGTATCAAGCATTCCTCTGCACCTTGACAAGAGGTCATGAGCCCCAAGAGGCCACAATAGAACAAAACAGAATCTCGCTGATACTCTACTGCTCATCTTTTAGTTCACTACTTGTATATTGATCATGATGGAAGAATCATCATATACTTTGGGATCATACCAGATGGAGATGTTGAAGGGGAACAATTAGATGCCCTGGAAGAGGTGTATGTTAGCTGTACTTCAGGATCTATCACCAAGGGGGGGGCAGGACTAAAATTAAAAACTGTAACTTGATTTTGGGTGTAAATTGGGCCCAAAAGTCGATTCCGACTACTCCGAAAGCAATCCGAGCAATATTCGTTGAGTTATAGCACTTCAGAGTTTTTAGCATGAATATTTCTGACCCAATTTTTTCGAATTTTTGCCAAAGGTTTTAACACATTCCACATCGTTTTCGAAAAATGAGTTGGGGTTTCCCCTCCCCCCCCCGTGCAAACCTTCCATATAGAGTATAAATTTCCTTTTCAGTACATTTCCACGCCACAATTGTGGCTATGACCTCCAGTTTGGCATTTTAGTCCTGCCCCCCCCCCCTTGTCTATCACTTGAGACTTACATTGACAAGGACTTGAAACTCCCAACACCCAAAGATCCACAGAAACCAACTGAAAAAGCAGAAAAGAAATGGCGTGAGGGCAACACCAAGGCTAGAACTTGCATAGAGCTTACCATAGGAGATTCAGAAATGGTACATGTTATTGGTGTGATGACTGCAAGTGACATGTGGAAACAGTTTACCCTAGTGAAGGAATCCTGTGGGAAACTGGGAATATTAGCAATGTGACACACATTGTATAGGATGATTGCTGATGAAGGCTTTGACCTTGTTGAGCATATATCCAAGTTGCAAAAGATACAGGAGGAACTGCACCTTATGGGAAGCATAGTTTCGGATGAAGACTTCATGATGATATTAGTCTCATCATTACCAGAAAGCTGGGATTTATACACATCAGTTTATTTGGGATTGAAAGCAGATGGAACACTGCTTACCTTTCATGAACACCAGTCCATGTACCCTAATTGCAATGTAGACTGGCTATTGCCATAATCTGCATTGCAATTTACTTGGCTATAGCAAGGGTTGCTATATTGTGATGTGTGCTCTAGGGTATATGGGGGTGTGTTTTCATGACATATAAGATATAGCCTAATAGGGACATTCCTGGTATGGTCCTGAGTGGTTTTTCGAGGAGATTCCAAATCTGGTGGTCCCATTGTGGTACCTGTCCTATTTAGGCTGTAATATTGGAATTATTAGTGTAGGTTTGTTAACTAGAAATTTGACCCCCTCCGATTTGGATGGTTCAACTTGCACCCAGACCTGTTTTTCGAGGAGATTATAATATCAATATCCCGAGTCCCAATTCAGCCTGTAGCACCTGCTATACCCAAAACAATATAAGGGCACAAGGAAGGGGTTGGGTGACCTGCTCTGAATTGGGCCAGACAACTTTTATCTAGACTCAATTCTTCAGGAGATTCTGAATCTGGACAGGGAAATTTGAAATTCCCACTGTAGCACCCAATATGGCTAGATCTGTAATAAGTGTTGAAATAGGGAAATGTGATTGGCTCCATGTGGGATGGTTCTTTTGTGTCCAGACTTGTTTTGCGAGGAGATTCAGAATATGCACCCAAAATCTTCATAGCTGATCTGTATTTCTTGCTACAGACAGATCAATCCAGGTATCAGGAGATGATCAGGTGACCTTGTCCAAATGACCTGATCTGTACATCATCTGGGCCTATTTTGTGAGTAGATTCAGGATCTGTAAGAGGTGGCTAGCTACAGGGTATTTCTTTCCTCTATTTACCTTTGTTTATTTAGTCTTATACTACCACTATGCCTGTGTCAATACCCATATCTCACTATAGATTGGATCTGATGCACTTGTGGACTGAAGGGATTAGACTCAACAAGGGATCCTCCTTGCTTTGTTCTAATTGTATTTTTGATTATTTCTTGTGGCTAAAAGTAAAATGATAATCTATTTATTTTCTGTAGCAGTTTTCAAATTTTGTCTGAAGGTAAGAGGGTTTTTTGTCCCGTGTGAATGCCGGTGTCCTGCATCCACGGTTACACTTTCCCATGGATGCCTGTCATGGTGAGTGACTGCGATGATGACAGGAAGGAGTCTGTTTTCATCCCTGGCCTCTAGAGTATTCATGGCTCTATTTTCCTGGCCATCTATCTTTCATAGCTTCAAATGCATGTATAGCTTAAAGTAATTTTTTTAACAAAAAGAGTTGTTCTGGTCCTATGCAGTCTCTACACATCAGCAGCACAATACCCTGGGATAGAGTATCAAGCCGTCATGCATTATGTGCAGCCACCACCCAACTGCACAACAGGTTAAAACTACAGTGGAATGTGCACTGCGAGTTGATGGGTGGACTTGCTTCGGAGTTTACTAGTACAGTTAATTATGTGTCACTGTAACACTTTTGAACAGAGTGTATCCAGCTGCATTTCCCTCATATTGCTCCAAATTTTCTCTCAAATAATCAACATACATATTATCAACATATTTTGTACCAGAAGATACACTGACTTCTCAAATGTAGCTGCTGTTGTGTAATCAAGTCAGCCTTGAAGAGTATAAAATCCAGATTTGGGTTTTCAGCCCAAACCAGTCATTGTAACACCACAGAATTGATTCTATAAGAGTGATTTCTACACATTAGCTCCAGATATTTTGCATATGCATTCACTACATAATCTCAAAAGTTTTTGTCTCCTCAAAATTTAGCTAAGTGGATGTGCCCGCTGGCCACTATGAATCCCCTTGCTTGCCAAGGGTTCTTGCACCCCCATAATTGAAGCCCCTGTCTCACCGAGTAAACAAGACACGCACTTCTGCGTTAGGTAATGTAAATAACAATAATAAATAAAATAAATCAGGCCTACAATATTAATGCTTCCCCAGCCAATACAATATATATGTATTTTCATTTAAATACTATGTACCACAATGTGGCGAGCAAGGGTTCTGCCGTCGCAAGACGGCGCTTCCCGAGTTTCTTATTTGAGTGTTATAACTGTACGGGCGCTTAACAGCATGCCGGTGATGCCGAAGGCCTAAATAGGAAACGCGCTGACACCCGAACGCGCGATCATCAATGTGTGGATGGAACGTCATAAGCATCGGGATTCAGGACATTGCGCAAGAATCAACTCAAGCTGTGAATTTCTGTGAAGCGCAATTGTCCAAAAAGAAAACAATATATTCCTGTCTACTTGGTACTGGTGACTATAAATTATGATCATGGCAGAAATCCGAGGGTTGGGCCATTAATGTCCCTTCCACGAGGCAATTTAATGCACGCCAAGTGCTTTAAAATGTATAATCCGTCGACTAGTCAAGCATGAAAAGCAAACATATCATTGCGTAAGTGTGTGCACCGACACAAACGAAAAACGTTCCCGAAACGCATGTCCAAAATATGGTGATATCGGCCAAAGCAAGGTTCCAGGGATGTACGATATCAGATCAAACGCATGGTGCTGTGGGTAGGTAGGTCGAAATGCGAGGAAGAACAGAAAAAGAAGTGTCTTTTAAAAAAAACGAAGATGTAACATTAAAGGCACTACCAAAGTTGAAGAAGGTTGGAGATGCAGAAGGTTGGAGAGAATGGCTACGGGCAAAGCTCGAAAGGTCGCGGGAGGGTTCATAGAGAAAGACTGTACGGTCAAGGTTCCACTCAACTTGGATTGAGTAATCCGTTTCGACGAAATGAAATTTAGGCCAAAATGGCCATGATGGCAGCACCGAAAACGCCAGCAGCCCCCATGTTAGCCATGTTGGCGGAGGCAGCACCGGTTGAAGAGCTGCCGCTGGCACCAGTCGGGGTCGAACCGCCGCTTGAGCTTCCAGCGTGAGAGGACCTAATAAAAACACGTTAGACACAGCGATGCGACGATGATATAGCCACATACGCAGGAGTGGTGGCGGTAGTGGTCGCAGCCTTGGTGGTAGCGGCAGGGCTTGTGGCGGGCGTGGTAGCCGGTGTAGTACCTGCGGGGCTGCTGGCAGACGAGCTTGATGAGCCGCCCGAAGTAGAGCCACCACCGCTTTTTAAGCAGCTAGTGGAGGCTGTTGTATGGAGATGTCAGTCGACGGCGTACACACCGGATAAATAAGAACTTACTCCCGGCTTGGATCGTGACTGTACCTGATTGGGCTAATAAACCTGTACTGTCCTTGAGGGAAAAGCCGCAACTGGTACCTGGTCGCGGGAGTGAGACACAATGCAGGGGGACAACGAACAGGGGTCGAAGCTCACCAGCAGCGAGGTCAGCGATCCATGTGAACTGAGTGGCGTTCTGTTGGCCAAGATCCTCAAGGGCAGTCCCAGTTGGTTCACCACCAGGAAAAATGCTATGTGCATGTTCAGGACAAGGCCTCGAAATTTTGGTATACATGCTTACCTCTATAGACACGAAGTGACACGTCGTACAAATCAGCCATTTATGAAGTTCGAATAATGTGTTAACAAACCAGGAAATAAGGGGCTAGCATTCGCAGTCAGCAAGCAGGAAGGCAGAATCACAGAGAGAGAGAGACATACGAGATCCTCCGGTCCACGTTAATTGAGTGGGCTGACATTCCACAGGGTTGGAGCTGTGGCCAAAATGATAAGCAGTCGTACCATGTATCAGAAGCGAACATACGGAGTGTTAATCGTGAGACTTTGCCCAAAGGCGACGGCGGCGAAGACGAGGGAAAAGAAAACAGGGTTCATCGTGGATACGAAGAAAACGCGGACGTCGTTGGGTATGGTGGAGAAAGAGGGAAGGACGTTGCCATCGGCGGCCGTTTTATATTTATGTTTGTCATCATTTACCCATCGCTTGCCAACTTGGGTTGACTCGTGTCTCACTATGTTCGCAACTTGAACAGGTGTCTCTCAAGTGCTCCCCATTCTGCAAAACATACTGGTAGCTTTTTCCGTTATATTTACATAGGATGTTATCATTTGACCAGAGCCATACAAGCCTATTTTTATTTTGATGGAGCCGAACAACTGAGTGTCCTACTAGAATTATCAACGAATTATGCAACCTGTATGACAAAATCAGGCCGAGACAATGCGAACGGTGGTGACTAAACCATAGTGGTCGCTCGCCCACTGTCCTTTATCCGTCTTGAGCGCCAACCCAATTCTTTCAGGTTGGTCCACGGTGATGCCTGCCCCTGGTGTGAACAAAATTTTGTCGAGACGCCCAGGAGAGAACTCGCAAGGCGGCTGATAGCCCCAGGTGTATGAATCTTCCTCCTCCTCTCCTTCTCTGTATGCGTCCACTAGCCCCACCTTCTCTGTGAGTCCAATGTCGGAAGGGCTGATCGCGTTCATGTCGCCACACACTATTCCCCCAAACAGATCTTCCTCCTTCAGCACTTCTGCTACAAGTCCCAACTGTACAGGTCGCATTGCAGCACCCGGGGTAGGTAATGACTCGAGATGTGTATTCGCCACTCTCAAAGTGACAATCCGCGAGGTGGCGAGCACACTGAGTTTGAGATCGACAAACAGGGCGTTGCGGTTCATATGCGAGTCATACTCGAGCGAGTCTACACCGCTCACGGGCACAGTTCGCGACGTCAGAGTAACGTTCCCGTAATGGGCGCCCGGAGGCCATTCATCTACGTTCTGAGGCGCAACGATAAAGTATTGTTGCACCCACTCATTGTCGAGGATAGTTCGGAAGGCGTCCTGCAAGTTCGGAAGTTAATCGGACGCTGCCATACCGCGGCGTGCATTCTATAGCCTACCCTTATTATCTCCTGCAGCAATATACAACAAGGCGGAGGTCGTTCTCCACCCTTGCACCTCAATACATCATTCTGGATATGCGCAAGTGCCGTCTTGAGTCGTATTTTTGCATTGGAGGTAGAGAAATCGACATTCCAGGTAACAAGCTTGATCATGGATGGGAGAGGCCCGATGACATTCTTGGCGGATTTAGACGTGCGACCTAAAATCAAACACGAATATCTGTAAGTAGATCAGACTTTCCATATACATGGACTCACGCCAAGTCTTGTGTCTCGATGAGTATCTCGCGGCGTCGACAGAGAGGAGTTGTATGTCAGCCATCTTGCGTTTTGAACGGGAAGGGATAAAATGCCCCTCAGCGTTTAAAGAGTACCGGGAGGACGAACTGTCCGAATATGCAGAGGAAGAGGAAGAGACAGGCGAGGGGGGGATTCGGACCGCGGGGAGAGGACATCACCGGCTTTTGAATGATATAATCAGTGACAAGTGGGTCCAATTCACGCCTCGAGGCGTCACACCATGCGAATGTTTTTGCGATTCTCGACTGCTCCAGCGCCAGCTGGTTCTCCGGTTTCTCCGGTCATTCAAGCAGAGCGCTATCAAGGTCCGTATTATTGAATATCCGCGATAGCTCCTATCGACATACAAGCTACTGCAACCGTGAAGCAGCTCAAAGTTCAGCCGTAGCCCTGGCTCCAATGCTCTCTGCCTTTTCCTTAGCTTCTTCGGCCTTCTCAGCGGTAAACGCCTTCAGTACGTTTACCTTCCTTTGGATTTCATCCAACTTATCAGATGAGAGGCTAGGTTTGTTGAGTATGGATGCCAAGCTAACACGACACAAGGATGAGTATCGAACGTGGCTCATGCGTGGGTTATTAAACAGCGCATGACATACCGCTTGGACTCCTTCTCAAGGTAGTTTTCTGTACCGTTGACTAATTTCTCCATCACACGCACATAATGCTTAGATGCAGCACCGGCCCCTTTGGCGAGGATCAATGCCTCCTGATAAATGGAATCGCGTGCTTTCCCACTCGCTGCGAAGAATTGTTTTGCAAGAGAATCAAACTCTGCGAGTCGGCCGGCCTTCAAAACGCATCAGCTGTGCAATCAACTGGCTATTGAGACCAGGAGCCCACCTGATCGTTCAAACCCCCACCAACCGCTCGATGAGTTCCGCACTTCTCGTTGAGGAAAGCTACAAACGCATCCTCACTCCTTCCGCCTTCATAATCCTCGGGCTCCTTATTATTCTTGGCAAAGAATTTGAGGGTCGGGAACGAAGAGACGCCATATTTCTGAGCCAGAGGCTTGTTGGGGGCAGCATCGGCATCCACGTTTGCAACAATACACTTTAAACCCAGTCAACGGTGACTGCAATGACATACAGCGATCACTTACATCACTTTCTCCTTTAAAGTTCTGGGCAACTGCGAGAGAAAAAAATGAGACACGATTAATGTAAAGCAAATGGCAGGCATTATATACCCTTTTCGTAAATTGGCTTCATATTTTTGCAATGTCCGCACCATGGTGCCTGGTTTACCATGTGAGCATTGCATCTCTGTATAACCCTCAGTTCACTCACTGTGAATGCTACAAGAATGTTCTTTGATTTGTCCTGTCCAAAACGAATTGAACGTCAGCTAGGAAAGTGGTCGTATTAATTTACACTTGCCAAAACAACGTCATCAAATGTACGATAATCTAAGATGAGTGTGTCAGGTGGGGGAGGCGGCTTGATATTCGATTTGACACCAGTTTTTGAGGTGATACTGTCAATGCTATAAGACGTTATTCTTGCTGGACCGACGGAATCACGCACAATGATGCAAGAGCGTCCAAGTCACGACCACCCTCGTATGGTTCAGCCGTGCCATCAGCACTGAACCATTTCAGGGCTGTAGATGTTTTTCAGAAATTAAGTTTTTTGCTCTCATGGGACAGGTATACGTACTAGGGAATCCAGAAACACCATACTTCGACCCCAGCGGTTTTCCTTCGCCATCAGCGTCCACTTTGGCGATGACGACTTTGTCTTTTGCATGAGTGAATGCATCCGCAAGTTGTTCGTAAACGGGAGCAAGGTTCTGGACAATTCATTGAGCCAGGCGGATGTATAGTTTTCGACGGTGGAATAACGAACCTTGCAGTGGCCGCTGAATCGTAAGAATGGCCCGCGTCACTGGACTACGAATACAGAATGCTGCAATACGACATACCACCATGGTGCAAAACTGCCACAGTTTGATTAGTTCAAATTCGATGTTGATCATTACATTGCTCACAATTCCACAAGACCAGGCTTGCCCTTCCCGATCACACTGTCAAAATTGTTCGGAACAAGGTCGGGGACATTGGAGGCCTGCACGCCAGCGAGCAAAATAGCGGCGAAGAGTGAAAATGGTAGTTTCATATTATATGCAAGAGTTTTTGGACTGATGATTAGAATAAAGGATATCAGTGTCGACGTGGAGCTTTAAGAAGCTTGCAAAGACAACGCGAAAGCAGACTTGCCTAATCGGGATCTCGTTTTCTTATAAGCTGCACCGCTGACTTTACTCAGCTGCTGCCTCAGCATTCCGAATCTGGAGGAACATTCCTCGGGTGTGTATTAAAGCCTGTCGTGACGGGACGAAATCAAAACCCATTAAGCCCCTTGGAAAAATGGCTTCGGAACGCCCAGAAGCGATCGATCACGAAGATGAGGAGGAAGGCGAAGAGTTTATCGACACAAACGACGTTCTGGAGGAAGTTCCTGATGACGGAGACTACCCAATGGACGAAGATGACGGCGATGTTGAGGCACTCGAACCTCCGGACGACACGGGTGACAGTGAGGTAGTTTGGGAAGACAATTCCGAACAACACTTCCCAAACCATGGCAAATCTGTTTTTGCTGTATCTGCCCATCCGACCGAACCGCTGGCTGTGTCTGGGGGCGAGGACGATCTTGGATATGTCTGGGACATTACTGATGGAGAGGTGGTTGTCAAGTTGACTGGACACACAGATAGTGTGACGAGCACGGCGTTCAGTGCAGACGGAGAGATGATTGCCACAGGAGGTATGGATGGAAAGGTGAGAGTATGGCGACGGGTTGGCAAAGAAAACTGGAAAGTTTGGGAATTCTTGACTGAGTTACAAGGACCCGACGAAGTCATGGTGCGTTGCTTTGCTTTGTTCAGTCCAATGTCCAGACTGACAAAGGTTTTAAAGTGGATACGATGGCACCCTAAAGGCAATGTTCTCCTCGCTGGCTCAAATGATACCACTGTATGGCTGTGGCAACGTAAGCTTTTTCTCCTTCGTGTTGCATTTTATGCTGACTTTGTGCAGTGCCATCTGGTAATACCATGCAAGTGTTTGCTGGGCACACCGGCCCGGTACAATGCGGCGAATTCACTCCAGATGGTAATGTTCTCATTATCGTTATACTATTTTGCCTACAGCTAAGAACGTTTGGATATAGGAAAACGAATCATTACAGCTGACGCAGAAGGGACACTCATCTTTTGGGATCCGCGATCATCTACGCCAATCTTCAAGTTAACGCCAGACGATGCGCGCTTTGATATGGGTGGTATCACGTCATTAGCTGTCAACCCAGCTTCCACCCTTGCAGTAGCTGGCGGCACATCAGGCTCCTTGCGTGTAGTCAGTCTGAGTAAAGGAGAAGTCGTGGGTGCGCTTGGTGGACATGCAGAAGGGGATAGCGTCGAAGCTATGCAATTTATTGATCTGACGGGGGCGGGTGGTGGTTCTGGTGTTGTGGTCACTGGAGGGACCGATGGCAAGGCGTGTATATGGGACTTGAGCACCATGCGTTTACGAGCCACCCTCGAGCATCAGGTATTTCTCTTGATGTTCATGATCTCCTTGTTCTGAAACCTATCGTTTCTTGAAATAGGATGCCGTGACTTCTGTCGTCGCCCACCCGTCACCGAAAGGTTATCTCTTTATTTCAGGATCAGCTGATAAGACACTGCGAACGTGGGATGCTAGGACAGGTACCCTCGTCCGGGAACACAAAGGGCATCAAGGACCTATATTAGGAGCAGCGCTGGGTTTGAAAGGTGAGGTTGTAATCAGTGCGGGAGATGATGGAGTATGTTTGGTATTTACAACTACTGAATGATCATAGAAGGAAGTACACGAGAATCAATTGTTGTGTAGTTAGAGTGCAACGTGAGTTATGTTCGTAGGTAGGAGTGGAAGTTCTTGACGTCCATATCATTTGCTGAGAAAGCTGAGTGCACTAGCCAATGATCATGTGATCATATCCAGAAGCAACGATAGGCAACGATCTGTCGCGTGCATTACTAACCTCCGACATCCAAATGATTCAAACGCGGGTGCACACTAGGTTGTCGTTGTCCGTTGCTTACTGTAGATTCGTCGCCCAAGAGAGCCTTCGTATCTCCTGGTTCTCATGCCGACTCTTTGAAATTTGCACCAGAAGCTGGCAACTACTACTATATTTTGGGAGGTTGCAGCACGATGCAATCTCTTTGAACCTTGATGGTGCACCAACGGCTTGTATTCACCGACCAGTCAACCCTGAAGTGATATAACAGGTTGTCTTGGATAACCCAAACAGCTTGATCCGCTCAAGGTCCGAGTCAGGAGGCTGTAACAGACATCACTGATCAGCGGGCGGTCGTCGCATTTGTTTATGAACTTTGGTATAAAAGCAGACGGCCAGTTCGTCGTGATGTGTTTTCTTCTCATATTGCCCTTGCAGTGAATCTAGTCGGAGCTGTGCTCCTGTACTCTCATTACATTCCTTGTTCTTTTCCCACTCGTTCCCACTCCCCACTCGCTCTGTCGCTCTGGTCGACTCCTTGTACCTCAATAACACTATATTCACACCAGCCGTACCCTCCTGATGAAATTTTTGACGCGATCTGTTTTTGCAGTGGCTCTTTTGGCTTCCACCGTGTCTGCGGTGCCTTTGTTCCCTCGTAATGGCTTCCTGGGGAGCAGGGCCACTAATTCATCAGCCGCTGCATACTGTAAGACTTATATCTGGCTCCGTCTATTTCGGATCTGATGGATGGTCTTTTAACTAGTTATGACCAACGAACCGGGCGGAAACTTCGTTGTGTCTTTGAGTATTGCTAGCGACGGCCAATTGGTATGTCGATTTGAATAGAAGAGCTATATTCATGCTTCTGATGAAACGTTAGTCTCTCGCACTGGCCGTCGCCACTGGTGGTAAAGGTGCCCATGGTATCACTAGCCCGAATGGCCCCGACCCTTTGTTCTCGCAGGGGGCTGTCAAAGCCTCTGCAAATGGCAAAGTTCTCGCCGTAGTCAATGTTCGTGATTTTTCTATGATATATAAGAATTAAAAATTTAAATCGTGTGCTCTCCCAACTCCAGGCAGGATCTAACACAATCTCCCTATTCGCAATCAACCCCGACCAACCGGCAGAGATCATATTGCTTGGAGACCCGATCTCTAGTGAAGGGGAATTCGTTATGTCCGTTGCGTTTAACGAGCAAGGGACCATGCTGTGTGCCCTTAACGGGGGACAAGTTAACGGTGTCCACTGCTATGGGGTTGACCAGAAGAATGGTCTCCAGGCCCTGAACGGCACCCTCCGTAGCCTAGGTCTGAATCAAACTACCCCTGCAAGTGGGCCCGCCGGTTCTACAAGCCACATCATTTTTTCCGAGGACGGCAAGCAGCTGATCGCTTCTATCAAAGGAACTCCTCCCCAGCCCGGTTTTCTCGCGGTCTGGGATGTCAACGAGGATAATACATTATCTCCGGACTTCAAGCAAATTGCTCCTGGTAAAGGTGGACTCCTTCCATTTTCCATGACTGTCATCCCCGGGAAAAATGCGATTCTCGCAACAGATGCAGGCGTTGGGTTCGATATTTTTGACATGTCTGGTGGAGCCCAGAACAGCAGCAAGTCGTCCGTTGTGCCCATTGAGGGCCAAGGTGCTACGTGCTGGTCTAGCTTCAGTAACAAGACTGGGAATTTCTACCTAACTGATATCAAAACGTCAACGGTGACGGAGGTCAATGTAGACGATAACCTCAAGGGAACCATTGTCAAGGTTTGATCAAATGATATTTACGGCAAGTTGGGACTAATGTATATGTTCTACTAGCAATACCCACAGGCCAACAACTCGGCCACCATTGACAATGACATTGTGACAATCGGTGGCAACGACTT
Organism: Piloderma croceum F 1598; assembly: GCA_000827315.1. Classification (NCBI taxonomy): domain Eukaryota; kingdom Fungi; phylum Basidiomycota; class Agaricomycetes; order Atheliales; family Atheliaceae; genus Piloderma; species Piloderma croceum. The sequence continues at coordinate 225,978 of KN832986.1, forward strand.
CTTGGTAATTATGATTCACCTCGTTGTAAAATTTACTAAATGTCATTGTGACAGATCGTTTTGGCGGCGGGTGCTTCTACGATCGACGTACTGTCCCTTGAGGCGCCCGGCCAAGCTCAGAACATCCAGACCCTCGACATTGCTGGTCCTGCTAAGAGCGCTGGTCTTATTATCAGTAAGTATTCTGCGGAATTAGCCGCGAATTTGCTAACCTTTCAACAGACCCCAACAACCTTCAGGGTATGACGGCTTTCGTCAATAATTGATCAGCATGTTGTGCGTGTCTGTGTTATTTATCTTTTCTGCGTGTATCTATTATTTGAATGAGTGAGAAAAGATGCAAGCGAGTAGGCAGAATGGCAAGCATATAACACGGACGTCTAGCTTAATCCTTTCGGCTCCAGAGGATTAACAATAGAAGGGGAGATATCAATAACATTCAACACAAAAGAGTCCATTGTGGTATACATCGAGGCACGGCTGGTTACTTGTACACTTCAATTTAATTCCAAGGCGGCTTTAATATTCTCCAGCTTCAGCCAACTTCTCTTCGGCCCTCTTCTTTGCCTGGTGTTTGGCCTTCTCCTTGTCGATATGATCCAACTGTGAGACGGGAAGTGAATGAGACAAATGAAGGCTGGTGCGCGTCAGCAACTTACTCCTTTAGTCTCGACGATGCGGTCGACAAGCCCACCAGTAAGAGCAGCACTAGCGAAAGTTGTAAGCAGGTATCATATCAATCAAATGAGCGAAAAAAACACACAGAATTTCTACGGCCGCCTTGTGATTGGCAGGTTTGCCATTCTTTTCGACATGTTTCTCGTATTCTCTGGCAGCCTATACGCGGTGATGAGGGTCGTCAGTGATCATTGCGGGTGTGGCATCAACGTAAACTCACCTCAAAAGCAATACCACTAGCCAAGAGCTCATGTGTCACCGATGCTTTGTGGGGGGCGTTCGTCAACTTCGATGGTGTTGTCGGTCAGGGACAATGTGGATGAGAGACAAAGAAGTACCTCTGCGTGAGCTTGAGCCTCATCTGATTCACTGTGAAACCAGCCCATTGTACGTAGTAGTGAATATATTTGAAGATTGAAGTACTAAGATGTGGTTTGGAAGAGGGCTTGGCAATCTCAAGAACGAGCCACACGGCTTATATATTCTACATGTACTGCCTCGCAATCGTGCGAATGGCATCATCACGTTGCCATCTGATGCGGTGACATGGTGACAACTCTCTTGCCATTCACGGCCGCAGTGGACACAAGATTGTCAATCCTCCTTCGACGTACAGGCTTGTTCCACCATGGAGATCATCAAAGTTTGCTTCCTGATTTTGAATTTCTGGCAGACGTCAAGTTGTAGTGATACACGAATGCATATGGCAGTTGCCGCATAGATGACGCATGGATTAGTCTTATTTCCACACCACAATCTCAGATCCGATCAGGAGCAGTACCTTTTTGAGAGGTGTGCACATGACCAGATCCGCATGCTGTGCAAAGGCACAATACCAAAATTGGCAAGGCCCGCCCCTCACCCAAACTTATTTCCCGATCGGGAAGGCGGTGGCAATCCCTCATCTCGGTCTTGAGCATGCTGCCATGGCTTCACTGAGCTGTTTCTCTTGATTCTTTTTTGAACATTCAATAGAATCAAATAACTATATTTTTACCAAGGTAGGGCTTTTTTTTTGAGGCCTGTAGTAGCTACAAATGGTGACAAAGAAAATAAATAAATATTTAACCTAAGCTTGAGAACTCATTTGGTGTGAGAACCATGCTAGAGGCTAGCCTTGGGCTTCTTGGTGTGTCCTATGCAAATGACAAGAATTAGAAATTCACAGGACATGCTGATTTTGGGTGACAGCTTGGCCCACAGTGTGTCCCAAGGACAAACTTGATTTTGGGAGCCCTTGGAACATGGTGGCCATAGTCTACTACCAAGGAAATAGAAAGGAACGCCAACCTGAACGTGCAAATCAGGTCAACCTGAGCTACAGAAGCCATACAACAATCTAAATACTCTTACACTCAATTGAATGCACAGTAACATTGAGCCCAACTGCACTAGAGCAAAGACAAATCTAGTGTCCTGAGCAGTGTCATTTTGGAAGAGAAGAATGAGCTGTGAGTAACACAAGGGAACTACACTATTGAAAAGTTGTGCTCCCAGCCCAAGTGAACCTTCCACTGATAGTGGAGAAAGTTTTACCAGTACACATGAAGGACTCCCTGATCCTTCTCACATCTTATCACCATCCCATCCCCCTCTCTTCCAACCCATTACCATCCAAGGACAGATTCTTGGCAAACCCCATATATATTCACCATCTCACAACAACTTGCTCCTGAACTGAATATGAGCTCTCAAATGGACAAAGAACCTGTTCCCAAGCCATCAGGAGAACCACCACCAAATCCAGTACCCAACCCACTGGTTGGTGACAAAGATGGTGAGCCTAGCAATGGGAAATGGAAGTTTCACATTAAAAACCTGATGACTTCACCAATGTCAAACAGTGGGATCGTTTCAAGTGTTGTGCCTACCCGCTTTCTTCGTGCACTATGCTCCCCCCCACTCAACCTAGTATGATGGATGACGGAAGAAAGATCTGCCCAAAAGGGTGAAGCCATGCTCCACAAAGAAAATAGATAGAAACTCTGGGAAAACGCGTGAATATTGCTGAAAGTCTTACGCACAGCAGATATCAACGAGCTATCCATCGATGTAATCCATACCCGGTTTTGCTGATGCGGCAGACACGGCCGAATATATTCACTGGACATATCAAACAGTGCATTCAAGTTGCTTAGCCACCGTTGCCATATATTGGCCACACCGACCGGCCGCTAGAGCCAACGCCAAGGCCGACGCAAATGTATTTGTACAACTGCAAGAATGATACACTGTACGGTATCAGCATTTATGTAAACTGTTTAGGTTACCTCACATATTCCATTCATCCCAAAGATTTTCTGGCACGGCTCTAGCAGTCGAGGGTGTCCTAACAAGCTCCGCCGTCTCAACCATCTCCGTGATTTTATCGCTGACACCGTCTCTATCATCCTTCTGTCCTCTCATTGCGATGAGAATGGTGTCACCAGACGGGCCTGAATGTAATAGTCGCAGGTCTCTCCCTTCGATAACTTGGACGATTCTGCCTGTATTTATATTTCGGATCTCGATGAATTCTGCAGAGAATAGCAGGATGTGGCTGCCGCGATGCGCAAACTGATTTGCTTGAGTTTCCCAGCGTATATAACCCGACGAACGGCTGGGCACTCCGTGTTTCGTGATGTAACATCCAAGGGCTGGAAAGAAACACAGTCATCGCTAATAGTTGACATCACAAGGAAAACAACTTGCTGTCGTATACGACAAGAAGCTCGTCAGCATCACAACGCACCAGACCCAGCGGCCTTGCAGCATCGCACCGGGACTTCAGGTCCGCCGTAGGTGGATTTGTGCTAGCACTACTCAAGTCGGGAACAACCGTGACAACAGATTTATGAAGGCTATACCGGGTGAGAAATCTTCACCAAGAGAGTACTGGAATGATAACTTACTTTGTTGGATCCAGTATGATGATGCCCTTTTCAGTGCTGACCGCTATGGTCTTGACAAGTGGCGTGACATCGTATGCATCCTTGGGTATGTAGAAAGGCTGGTGTGTTCAATCAGTAGAGGTTTTGATGTTGAAAAAAGAAATGACGAGTAGTTGTAACTCACTCCTCCGAATGGTCGGAAAGACAAAGAGTTACCAGAACTCCGTCTCGGACTCATATTATTTGATAGATTGATAGCTTCTAGTATGTGCACGGTGACCTGCAAAAGTTTCTTTGACGCAAAAATAACTATCATATATGATGCAGTTATAAGCACCTTACTTGTTCAAAGCCATGCTAGAGAGGACTTACGCAAAGTGTGATTTCCGACACGACCTGATCTGGCAAATAGTACACTCCCGTCCTGCCCCGCTAGCTTTTCCATTGATGCATCCAAGGTCTGGGGTGGTGCTTGGCCTTGGGCCACTCGAGCCAGAAGGTCAAGGGAATACGCTAGAAGCGATGCCTCATGCAGTACAACTAGCCTATTAAAATCTTGTAAGGCGATCAGAGTTGGCGGATTAGAGAATGTGAGGACTCGGCGGAACCCTGCAGTAAATTATGTCAGAGCTGCCCAAAGTCCGACGATCTACAACTTACTCGAATCTCCTCGTAGGGTGACAAAGATGCCAGTGGAGCATCCCGCCGCCAGAAATCTCTTCCCACCGCTCGCTGTCAAAGTTGGTGTGAGAAAGCGAAAAGTCACTGAGGCAAAGGATACCTACAGAATGGGACAGCACTAGTCACCTTTCCAGAAAACCGGGCCCCCGAATTATAGTTCGCCTGTGTCCCCATAGTTCGGAAAAACCCATCATTCAAAGATTGAGGAACAAACCACTAATGTTCACGTATATCAATGTATCGCTGAGCCATTTGATATCAACAATATGAACTGACCATGTTCGATTCCTGTCGTGCTTTGTAGACCGCAATGGTGTCTTCCAGCGCATCTTTCCACTTCGTCCTGGCAGATTCGCTGGCTGCATACAACGTATATCGGCGTGTCGACTTGGCTGATGCGTGATATATCGTAAAGGGGTACAACGGCTTCATGCGAAAGCGCAAACTCTCCAGAAGGCGTCCATCGTCCGCTCCTACCTTACGGGTCTCCGGGGGTTCGTTGAAACTGCCTATTCGAAGGTATTCCAACGGTAAAGGCTATATCCCAGATAAATTTCCTCACTGAAATCGTGATAGGCTGGGCTTACACGGGAAACGACATGCCTTTGGACCACCCCATTATGTCGAGTTTCTTCTCGAGTCAGCAACACTATAGAAAATAATGAGTGATGCGTTCGATTCACGTAGAAGTGAACCTCCTTACGAAAATTATCCAACAGCGCTACAAAATAATCATTCCACCCATGCCAATCCGTTTCCGATCTTTGTCTTCTGGTCAAACTGCCCGAATAAACCAACGTCCTACTCTCTTCGTAAACGTTCATATCCTACATGTAGTATTATCAATACATACTGCGCTGTAATTCCAGGGGTCACGTACTATTATTTCTCCCTTCTGATACACTAAACTCTCGCACAAATTCCAAAACTTCACTTTATCCTCTGCCGCCGCAATACCAGGCTGAGTACTCTTGATGAAATCACTCAAGATAGTCAGAATCAGTGGAAGTGTCTCTGAATCCGGGTGTTCGGCATCAGTGAGTTTGTTGATGTGCTCCAGGACGAGGCTCAGTCGAGGCAGTCTCGTGACGGGTCGGGAAAGGAAAGTGATGAGGTCACGTTTGCGGATCCGGGGATCTTGGGAACATTTTTGGATGAATGTTTGATAGTTTGAATTTCGTTTGAGTTCGGCGCGATGTCGCGCTTCCGCGAGTGGGTAATGTTTGATGTAGGACTCATACTCATTGCGCCACAAGAGAGATGCTACAGACAGGCTATATTGCGTGCACAACCGCAAGAAAAGTTGCAGAAACTTACTGTCAAGGACAATGTCGGCTACACTTTGGACCAGAGGGTGTTGTTCTCGTTGTCGTGCGAAAAGGGAACCGAGCATACGCTGGTGATGCGTGAGTATATCATGAAGATTCCAGAACACCTCGGACATGAAGCCAGGGAGACGGTCGTGAGATATCACAGGTGGCGATGCATCTTTCAAGGGGTTGATGAAAACCTTTCCATAAAATTCATTAGATATTCGTTTGCCGCAATGAGCCCAATTTCACCTCTTCGATAAGCTCCATATCGTGAACATAATCTCTCTCTGATTTGAATACTTCAAAGAGGACAGATTGTCTCTGCACTTCTCTGTCTCCGAGTGCTTCTTGAGCTTCCGATGGAACGAGCTTGTGCCACTCATCGTCACTGTCTGGCAGATCTCCAGCTTGAAATAAGCGCAACTTGGTTTCCGGATCGAGACTGAGCAGAGGTCAATCACGACCATTCTGGATAGAATGTGTGAAGATAACGCACTTCACAATCGACAGCTGCTGGGACAGACTGACGTTACTTCGGCTAAACTGGAGAGAAGACTGAATAAGAGCAACTAGAATAAACGCAAAACAATATACCTCGTCATTTGGATAGTAGGAAGACGCAGGAGATGCTGCTCTTGCAGGCGAAGAAAGAGGCAAGTCTAGGCTCGTGTCCCCTGGGCTAAGAGGTCCTGTATCGCTCTTGCTATTCCTGTGCAGCGGATGATGAACAGTTGAGGTTACTCGTTGGGAGGAAGATCGATAGAGCTGCGGTTCAGGAAAGGCTAGGTATTCAGTAGGTTGTTCAAAGACGCTGCGCGTTCGACTTCGTGGCCGTGCGGGCATATCTAAATCACTGCTGTTGCTGAAATGTGAAGGATGCGCAGTGTTCGGTTCAGTGGTGTCGTTATCCCAGGGATTGGCCATATGATATCCGCCTGACGGATCTACTTCAAATGCATAGGGTGTATATGCATGGACTGGAGATGGACCGAAAGGCGGTCTTTCATCAGGAGAAATTGGGCCAGTATAAACATAGGGATGTGGTCGGTTGTTATGCATAGTATTGTATGGTAAATGTTGGTGCCTCTGGTTGATTACAAGTACAATAAGCAGTGGTCTGAGCAAGAGCAATTCAAGAATGACATTGCAGAAAAAGGAATATATGAAAAGTTCCGGCCCGGCATAAGCCGTGTGTGCTCCATTTGGAAGAGCCCATGCTTACTATCGCTGACTGACTCTACGCAAGTCATGTCCGGTTTCTGGTTAATACAAGTTTGTCATCCATATAGTTTCTGTCTTTCGCACTATTACAATGTTGAAGAAAATTGGAGACAAAGGATGGGCAGCACTGGACGTTGTTGGCCGGCAGGTATGGGATCAACATTATTTAAATAATACTTCGCTAATCAATGCTGTTCGTCTGCCGATCAGAGCAACAAACTTGCGAACAAGCTGGGAGCAGAAGCGTTCTGGCCCATGTCGCTCGATAAAGAGTGCGAAAAAGCTGCTGCGATAGTACGCACTTTCACTCTGGATGGATTCCAGGTCAAGTCGAAGGATAGGAACGGCAACAATACCAAGTCATTGGTGAAGATCCCTCCTAAAGTTTTACGGAATGCAAAGGGATTGGCCATATTTACCGTCTTTCGAACGGGATTCTCACTTTCAGGGGCGGGAGGAAGCGGAATTTTGATCGCTAGACAGATCGATGGTTGTGAGTTATTGGTGTCTTCAACTCTCTCTCTTCCCTTCTTCACCAATAATATTGATGCACAGCTTGGGGCCCACCTTCCGGCATTCTCCTACACACACTCGGCATAGGCTTTCTAGTTGGTATCGACATCTACGATACAGTCCTTGTCCTCCGCACGCAGGAAACCGTCAACGCCTTCGCCCACCCCAAGATCTCAATTGGCGCCGAACTCTCCGTCGCTGCCGGCCCTATAGGCTCAGGCGGGGCTCTCGACATGGGATTCAAAGATAAATCCCCAGCATGGGTATACACTAAATCCAAAGGGTTATACGCTGGGATCCAACTAGATGGGTCAGTCGTGATCGAAAGAAGTGATGAGAATGAGAGGTTTTATGGAAGGAAGATCAAAGCGGCAGAGCTGATCCAGGGCCATGTGAAGAGACCTACTTCCACGGATGCGCTGGTTGTGACGATTGAGATTGCGGAGGGGACAAAAGGCGCGTGGGCGGAAATGATGGAGGACCCTGTACCGACTGTTTCGAACAACACGATTTCATATAGAACGTACGAGCAGCCTGTGGCAAGCTCTTCTCGGAGTCCTGAGCCGAAGCGACCGGTCCCACCTCTACCGCCTCGGCGGATGGGAGATACGTCTCACACGTCTTCCCAAGAAGACACAGCCACTGGCAAAGTCACTCCCCCTACAGATGATAAATTTGATGGAGTATATGCGGAAGACCTACCACAATACGGTGATGAGAAATACGAGACAACAGAGAAAGTCCACTAGGTGATACACACAGTCTCCGCTCGGTCGTCTTGCGCACATAGATTCGGACCTTATGTAATACTTACGAGTAGTTCAACGCGTCGTTTACTTGCGACAACATGAAACCATAATTATGTATTTCTACATAGATAATTTTAACCACTGTTTATGGGCTCTATACACCTCGCATTTCCACTTTCAGCGGTTCAGGCAGGTGTAGTAAGGGACTGGAAGGGAACATAATTGCACACTTGAATCTAAATTTCAAAGACATTTAGAGCAGTTCAGCTGCGATATAAATCGAGATGTTTTGATATATGTCATGCTGTTTTCAGTGTGGAGCAACTCAAATAATGTGGTTCTGAGCGCAAATTATTCAAGCCTCAGGTGGTCTGTGCACAATCTGTTTGACAACGCTCTACACCATGATCAACTTGAACGTGCAAAGATTCTTACTGTCTCTTCTGCCAGTTATCACCAATCAACCATACACCAGGGTCCGTGCGTTACTTACAGTGATCAATTATTTGAAAAATTTGAAGTCATGTGGCGTGTACTTTCCTTGACTCATATTTTTCGATGAAAATTCCAGTAGTAAAAAAGGTGATATATATCGCGGCTGAACTGCTCTACAACGGGAGCATTTTAACCTCACAACAAGGCCTGTTGAGGGTCATTTCTGCTCGTATTCGCTGAACTGACGAAAGTGACGTCACACTCAGCCACAACAAACATACCCACACAAAGATTTTTGGAATTATGCAAAACCCTATTTCGGTGACGCAGGATTCTCGAGTCACACGCCAAAAGACGTGTGCATTCTCATCGATATCAGTTGACCATTACATCGACCATACCGTCTTCTCTATAATCGCCTCCAAAATTTGACGGTTCAATATCGCTTTGCGAAGGTGCACATTCTTCTCCATATTCAAGCAATCCCCACTCACGAGACTAATAAAGTCCATGCGGGCCGATACGATCCATGACAGTGATCAGAAGAACGGCGATAATGACTCGCTGTTTGGCTCCCCACCCTCATCCCCAGTCAGAGGTAGGTCACCGGCGCTGGCTCTGCCAAGTGGAGAATATTGCACACAAAATGTGGGGACCATTGCACTTCCTGGTTCCCATAACTTTATTGAACTTCCAGTCAATACTCCAGCCTTGTCGTTGAGTGGCTTTAGTCACCACGAGCTTTCTCAACGGCCTCCGGCAACAAATACATTGCAAATGTATTCTCGACCTCAAGTGCGAACGCTGCTTACTCAATCTAATTCGTCGCAATCGATGCGTGGAGGGAACAGGAAGAGGTCTAGTAGAGAGAATTCTTCAGCGCCTCGACTTCCACCACCCCCAATTCACCTCCCAGATCCTAATGTACCACCGCCGCCAAATTTCTTGCGAAATCAGCAGGCGCTTCTAGGCATAGCTGGTGTTATTGGTGGAGTCCATCCAGCCAACCTTTCTGTGCCTCGACATACTCGAGGATCTAACGCGTCGAATCCAATAGTCGTCGAAGACGTCCTCAATCCGCCGCCTCTCGGGCGCCAAGATCAATGTTCAGACATTGATCCGTCAATGTTACCTCAGCCGTCCAATGAAGAAATCGTCGCCTCTTTGATCAGAGAAAAGAATATTTTCCCTGTACTAGAGTCGATTTTAAAACTTATTGCTAGTAATGCGCGCTCTACCACCCCAAAAGGTCACGACAATCGTGATGGCAGTCAGAGACCTGTCACCAAACGCAGGAAGGTAGACGGGGTTCCAGCAGGTGCAACGGATTGGGATGTACCATTTCCATTCATGGACGGGGAGGGCCCTCAGGCAGACTGGAAGAAGATGCGAGGGGAGCAGTTGATTGCACAGCTAGTCTCGCTCATTAAGAGTGCAGCACGAAAAGCTTCGTCAAGGACGTATCAGCGACATGTGCAACCCCGTCGATACCAACCGCTACCACGCCAGCAGCAACAACTTGGGTCTGTAAAACAGCAGGAATCGGAGCCAAAAATAATGGGGCATTATAGACCAATTACTGCAACTTATGGTCGACCAGATGCTCAAATACCAGAGGTTTTGGCGGACCAAAGTAATACCAGTGGCAGTAATGCTCAAGCGTCTCCATCGCCCCTGTATGAAGAGCCGCCAGCCTTTCAGCCGTTTCTATCACCACTATCCAACGCTGGGACTCAATCCCCGACGCCCTTTGACGAGATGTTTTCGTCACTACTAGCTGGGTCCCTTACACCTTCCAGCGGTCCTGGGGATGATGGCCAGAGTACCTCTGGGTGGAGTGGAGGCACCGATACTCCCTCCGAAATTTCTACCCCAGATATCGACCAGAATGCCTTCGACAATTGGTTGTCCATCCTTAATGCCTTTCCCGATCCCGGCCTCAATATCGAACAGCCATCTACCTCTTCCGACGGCTACGATATCGACTCGTTAGTGTCGTCTTTGTCTACCGACTTCCCGATGCAGGATAATTCGAATCTCATAACCCATGATAATATCTACTCCGCTGGCGACTCTACATCTTCGACCAACATGAATCCTGATTTTGCAATAGACCCAGTGCTACTCGCCATGTCCACATCCGAAGAACCATCGCCGCTGGATTTCAGTGCTTTACCGTCCCAACCTACGCTCACAACATCCCCCATCGAATCGGCAAGCTTAACCGCTGAGCCTCTCACCCCCCAGGTAGAGATATCTACCTTGGAACCAGAAATATACACGGGCGAACAAGGTATGTCGATCGAAGTTGTCCAGGATTTATTTGTTGCTCAGATGGTTGCCAATCAAGATCCGATGATGGCTGCCAGTACGCTATTACAATTCGCTTCGACTAGTGCACAGTCACCATCCTCTAACCCCGCGACGTACGTAATGGCATCATCTGCTGTTGACCATGCCCCTACCACTGGGTCCAGCAGCTTACATCAAACGGCACCACGGCCTACCTACGACTTTTTCCAGCAACCTGTACTTCATAGAGGATTCTCTGATGCATCTACAGAAAGGCAGACAGGCCCTCCTCTAACTCGTACCTTTCAAGTTACTCCTGGACTTCTACGAAGTATGCCAACTGCGAACAAGCAAGACATTCTGACGAGGGCAAGGGAACGTAGGAGACAGCTTGTGGGTGAGATTGATAGAGCCAAGGTAGAGCTTTGGGAGACTACTATAGAACAGGGGGTACTGGCACAATTTGTCAAAGAAAAGTTGTAGTCAACTCTGTAGCGATCTGTAGCCATTCGGATTTATGTGTGTCACGTGCTCGACGCGTTTGAGTTAAACAGTTGAATTCGAACTTACCACGTATACTGCCTCGCCTTCCTCGCGAGCTCGACACATCTTCAAGCCCAATCACTCGAGTCCAATGGCTCCAAAGGATCTCGCTCGGGAACGTCGTCAGCTGCGAGCAGAAATCGATTCGGCCCTGGAGGGAGAGGACGATCCCCTGACTGCATATGACCAGTTTATCAAGTGGACGATCAAGAACTACCCGGAGGGGGACCCTGATTCAGGATTAGTGGGCTTGCTGGAGGAAGCGACTAATAAATTCAAGAATGATGCAAACTACAAAGGTGACTTGAGGTATCTCAAGCTGTGGTGTCAATACGCGCGACATGCGGAGAAACCAGCTTCTGTGTATGCTTTTCTTGCTGCAAATGATATCGGAGGTGGATATGCACTATTATATGAGGAGTATGCAAAGGCACTCGAGGTAGACGGTCGGTAAGTCCTCAACATCTGCAATATTGCATGTAACACAGGGTTCAATTTGCGCCAGTCACAAGGAAGCAGGGGATATCTATCGACAAGGCATAAAACGAAGCGCGCGACCGCTCGAGAGGCTCAAGAAACGATACAAAGAGTTTCAGGATCGTCCCTCTTCATCGTCCGCACGTCTTATGACAACTAGTTCTCGTCCCAAAGTAACATCCAAAACCAACATTTCGCGACATGATGCTTACGCTTCGTCGCAAACACCCTCCGGTTCCCGGGATCCTTTTTTGCATATCCACACGCCCCTGGCTCCTGGCCGCCGTCCCGAGAAACTCCGATTCAATCTCTCCCTCCTCTACACAGAAGAAGGCGTGGAGTATAGCATGCCAGAATCACGCGCTCGATCCATGGGTCTTCTTGGGAAGAAATGGGGGCCACCTCCAGTCTCTGAACTTTCCACTACCGTTTCGTCTACATCTTCAACGATAAGAGTCAACTTCAATGACGATGGTCAGAAGACTGCGATGGGTACACGCCGGAAGAGCGTAGGCATGAGAAGCGAGCCCACCGTTACTATAAACACTAAAGAGGCACTTGCGGATGTGTTTGGGATGTACAACTCCCCCGATAAGACTCTAAAAATCGAGAGGCCGGGGAGTAAACATGCGCCTGTCAAGAAAGTTGAGCCCACTACTCCAGCTGCGGTGCTCAGACAACCATCCAAGGAATTGGTTGACGAGAATGCACCTACCGCAAAGACGCCAGGTGGGTTGTTCAGTGTCATCTTATCTGGATTAGATTTATTCAATTATGCAAATGCAGCTTTCAAACCTTTCATGGATGAGAATACCATGCGGAAAGTGAACACAACACCCGCTCCAAAGGTGAGTCGTCTATTCGGTCATTTATCGACCTCATTTAACATACATCCAGTTTAAACCATTCATCGATCCTGAACCATTCGTCACCCCAGACGTCAACCGACGCGCTCTATCCTCCAAAGAACCCGGAGCACCAACTCCCACTTCGGTACCTCGCCCGAAACTCAGCGAAAAATCCAAAGCCGGTAGTCTGCGATCGGTCCCGGAAGATGATGTCAACCCGAACGTCTTCTCAAAAGTGTTTACACCCAAGGGATCGCCTAAAGACGTGTTCTCGGACGACTCCAGGGAACCCAGTCCGGTGGCGGCCCCCGCTAGTGTTATCAACGTATTCCAACCCCCAGCGGCCACTTTTATACCACCCCCACCCGTGGTGAACAAGGGCGCTAATGTGAATACACCATTCAAAGTCTTCAGTCGTCCACCCGATCTGAACGGAATTTCATTCACCCCCAAATCAACCGTCTTCACACCTTTTACAGATGGTCAACCACTCATGGAGCGAGAACACGAGGTGCCGAGAAGGGTCTTAGGTGAACGCACGCCTTCGCGGTCGCCGGAGGCACAACCAGAAGCCGAAGAAAATGGAGGGGATGTGCCAGAGGAATCCGAGGAAGAGGAAATCGCTGAGGATGCATCCGACGGACATAGTCCAACCGAGGATGGCTCAACATACGAACAATCTGTTGAGCCATACCGAGTGCCCCTTGGTGGACGTTTCGGAGAATTTAACGTCATGACGCCCATTACAGAGCGTACATACGACTTCACTATGAGCACTCGCGGGATGTCAACCCCACGAGACGAGGATGCGGTAGAGTCGGCCGAAAGATTAGCGGCTGAGCTGAGAGATGAGGAAGGGAACGGGAACGGAAGGTCTGCTGAAGCTAGAGAAGAGTCTGATTCATCATTCCCATCTTTTGACGAGGAGCCCGCCAGACCTTTTAGAGTCTCGGATGGACACACTATACCAATCAATGACCTCGCTGGGCTCGAGGAAAAGACTGGAACCCTTAGTCTTATTGACGCCCTTACTATGGCATCGTCTTTCAAACCTTCCAACCCTTGTAACCCTTGCGATCCTGCAATCGTCTCGACTCTACTTTCGCTCATTCCTGTCAACACCGGTTTCAACGATCTGCGAGACCAAGAAGCGAGGCAGCTTGATGGCCTGCAAAAGTTCGCGCATAAACGGACGAGACAAAGTGGAAACACGAGCTCAAGAAGCATTGTGGACGATAACATGTGCCACCCTTTGACACTGGGAGACCGTCGGTTCAAAGTCTCAGATAAGCTCGGAGAAGGCGGATTTGGGGCTGTGTTTGCCGCCAAAGAAGTCAAAGACGCCGACGATAGTTTCGTTGAAGAAGAAGAAGAAGATGATGATGATGATGATGACGCAGGTGGCTCATCCATGGTCGCTGTGAAGGTCGTCAAGCCAAGAAACCTCTGGGAGTTCCATATCCTCCGACGAATACATTACACGCTCCCACCCAACCTGCGTCTGTCTGTCGTGTTCCCGCATGCTCTATACGCATACCGTGACGAAAGTTTCCTCATACTTGATCTCTGTCCACAAGGGACGCTCCTTGACGTTGTCAATCGGGCAAGTCAGGCAGGCGTCTCTCAACAAGGAGCGTGCCTGGACGAACTGCTTGTCATGTTCTTCGCAATTGAGCTATTACGTCTCATAGAGGGTATGCACAAGGCCGGATTCATCCACGGTGATCTGAAGATCGATAACTGCCTTCTTCGTCTCGAGGACGTGCCAGGGGGTGCAGCGGCACTGTCCAGCATCTACTCGCCCTCAGGAGAGCAAGGGTGGAGCTACAAAGGCATCAAGCTCATTGATTTTGGACGTACGATCGAGACTGGGTTATTTCCAGTGGGCCAACAATTTATCGCAGATTGGCCTGTCGATGCGAAAGACTGTCTTGAGATGCGAGAAAATAGACCATGGACTTACCAAGCGGACTATTATGGTCTGGCTGGCATCGTCTATTGCTTGCTTTTCGGAAAGTACATCGAGGCATCATCCGTGATAATGACTTCGCAGATGTCAGCCGGAACCACTCCGAGATACAAGATCTCAACGCCTTTCAAGCGGTATTGGCAGAGCAATATTTGGTCCAATGTTTTCGACATATTACTCAATCCAGGGAGTGTACGAGCCGATGGGCGGTTGCCGCTTTGCGACGAGCTCGGCGCAGTGCGGAAGGAGATGCAGACCTGGTTGCAGAGTAATTGCAATCGAAGTAGTGGGACCTTAAAAGGGTTGTTGAAGAAAATTGAGGTGTCGGTTTACTCCCGGTGACGAGAACAAAGCTTTATTTATTTATTTGTTGTGATTCAAATATCTAGGATGCATTCTTATTCCACCATATGTTGTTGTACTTGCAATTTGTAGATCTGACCTCCGTCCCCTGCCAGCTGTACCATGTCAACCTTTGTTCTCGTCGCGTCTGGTTCGACTGCTCGAAACCTAGGCTCCAGACTCTGGCAGAACGTAAAAATGACGTAATGTATCGCGGTTCCAGCACGGTTATCGCTGTTTCTATCGATCAACTCAGTCGCACTATCGTGTTGATCCTTGGGTTACTATCATGCATAATGCTTGTTGACTAGAGATTTTTTCTACACTTGTCGACACAAGCCAATCTGAAACTATGTAGCCTCCCAACTTCATGTCAACTCCAGGTGGCGCACTTGCAACGAATTTCTCGCACCGAAATGGCGTCGTACACAGAAACATTTCACCTCCTCTGATTTTTGCCGTCGCATCTGAGTTGTCGAGCCCTGTACACGCATTTCTTTGGATGACCGCACCTCATCGAAGACAACACGACCAGGTAAATGTCCATTTGATTTGCTCGTGTCTGTGTGCTCTATAGATGTCTGATATAAATTAGGATAACAATTAACACCTTCTATCCGCACCCCAAACTCAACTACTCCCAGCGCAGAGGTTGGGATATAATCTCTCCGTCGGATTTTGAGGTATCCAGCCGCCCGCAAGGCCTTTCTGGTAACTCCACTCATCAGCATTCTCGGCCTAAAATATTGAGGGTAAGCAATCAAAAAAACTAGTCGATCAGTATAAATGACCATAGATTTCACTGACCTTCCAAGTCCAAAATATCCATCCCTGGACACTTTCACCGACGTCGACTTGGACTTCCCAGTATCTGAATCAAAAGTCACATTTGTATATCAGCCGCCCGTGTGCATGCCATAGCTCTCCGCGTGTACTCTACTTACTCCCTTAAGAATGTCTTATAGTCATCGGAGAACCCGCTTGAGTCGCCTGTCCAGTTCGTACATGACCCGAACACTTGATTGTTGTTATACCATGTACCATCCCAGCGTGCGCCGACACCACGGCCGTTTAGCCATTGAGCACAATCCGTAGGCGCGTTCGACCATTCGCCGAGTATAGTGTACAGATTTGAGGATGCAAAGGAAGTAAGTGTGGAGGATATGGTACACGCAAACTGTGTACAAGGTAAGCAGGAAGAGAGTGGACAATAGTTATTGAAGGACGCACGGATATGTGTTCGTTTAATGTACGTGATAATTCGGCGTTACTGAAGATCTGGTACTCATGCTATTTGTTTAAAACTGTTGAGTAATTGCGGCGATACGCACGGCACAGATCACTGACATAATCCATGATAACACCCTGAGCACTCGGATACGTCAAGAAGTCTGTCCAAGTCTGACAGGCTTCTGTCAGCCGAGAATAATTGCCGCATTGGAAAAAAAAGCCTACCGAAAAATTCAAAAACGCATTCCCAATCATGACTTTCACACCTCCCCCCGCCGTATTTCTAACAGCCTGGTACCCATCGTTCCAATATTGCCTGATGACATAAGCAAAGTCATTCCCTTCAAATCCAGCAGGTTCATTCAGTAACTCGATTACATCCACTATTTCTCCTAAATTTGTAGCGAGATACTTTATAACATCCAGTGTGCGAGAGACATTAGCAGGATTTGTTGCCCAAAGTGGGTCTGGCATACGTTGGCCTGAGTTGTCGTAGCCGTTCTGAGAGCCCGGAGCCCCGTGGAGGTCAATTATGACGTGGATAGAATGGTTTCGTGCCCAGTATATGGCCTGCAAGATGTAGGGCCATGCTCCTGGCGTGTACGGAGCAACGGAGGTTGTATAGTTTGTGTCAGAGGATTTAAGTGGCACAGACCAGTAACCGACAGGGATACTAAATAGTATCAGAGATTCGTAATAAGTCAATGGCGTGAATAAACCAGAGACGAACCGGACGTGATTTAAGCCCGCCGCTTGCATAGCTATGAAGTCGGCCTCGGTGATCCAAGTCTCCCAGTGATTAGTCAAAGTCTGCAGAGCGACATTAGGGTCTTGCATTTGGCCAAAGGTGTATTCATCGATGATGCTCGTGTTATTTGTGTTTTCGAAAATACTTGGGGTGATCCAAGGCTATTGAAAGAACCAAATTGTTGGATTCGACAAACAGTAAATACATAATGATAGCAGACTAACCTCCAGGACAAACCAACCACCCCTGTAACGTGTTTATAAATGATGCAGTCAGACGGTTGAGTGACTAGATGACTCACAGGTTGACTCCTCGAACAGGATCAGTTCCGTAGGCAAACGTTGCCGTTTGTGGGCTAACGCTACCAGTCGTGTTTGAAGGTGAGGATGCCGTCGATGTACCGGTAACCGATGGACCCGCGTGACCCAAGCCTCCATTGGATATGTTTCGCGAAGGCATAGTCAATCGACATTGCTGTGCTTCGACTCTGACGATAACAAGAGCACAAGTTAAGATCAAGGTAAGCGGGAGAGGCAGCATTGGATGGATGAGGGCAGAACGTGACGCGTATCGACAGGCTGATACCTGGCCTTATACCGACTGCAATCATGGCTGAGCTTAACGGTATTTGTTCCGGAAATGAGCACCACGCGACGGAGGTGAGGCCCGCTCTACAGCGACTCGTCGGTGACCGATATCGTCGTCCTAATATTTTCTTGAGCATATCTGCAACAATTATACCCACAAGTCAAGCTCGTCATATCTGCACCTTGTATAATTATTAGAGGGAATTGTGAATGCACGTATGGCCGCTGTTGTTTTGGTTGTTGAATTTGCGTTTGATCGAAAGTCTAAACGGGACTGGTCATGTGGATATATTACATAAAAGGGAAATGCGCCCCTGCGCAGTCTCACCACCATTAGCCCCCACAGCTTATAACCGCCTTTATTGCGTCGATGTACTCTCAGGGCTATGGTGCACAAAGTCCTGCACTCACGAACAATCCGTTTATCAATGATCCTTCGAACCCACACACAAGATTCCCCGACATCTCGTCGATCAACCAGGATCCTAACCCTGGGCAATACAGTTCGGAGTGGGTCCAGTCACCTGGTATTGATAACAACGGTATAGTTCCACACGCTCTATAAATATGTGCCCGGGATCATGGACTTATTATGTGCTCACAGCGACATTATTTGCAAATGGCGGAAATGGGATAAACCCCCCGCCTCAGCCTGGACAGCAGTTCCAGCCCTCGAGTGGATTTGGCCAGCAGCTTGTCGCCCAGGTAAATGCGACCGGGTACGGACAAGTTCCAGGGCAGATGCAACCACAGTCCCCGGGGCATCCTGCCCAATATCAGAATTCCTATCAAACGGGCTACCCGCAGCAGCAGCAGCAGCCACAGTCGCAATATAATACAGGTTATCCAGCACAGCAGCAGCAATATAACACAGGACTGCAATCAGGTTATGGGCAACAGCAAATGCAGCCTCAGCCACCGGCATATCATGATGTGGCGCAATTCGATCCATACGGTCCCATCGCGCAAGGCTGGGGCGAAAACCCAAACCAAAGCCAAAATAAATCCCAGCCATCGTCAACTTACAATGGCAATCCTCACCCACGTGAATTCATACGTACCCACAAGGCCGAACTCGAAATTTGGGATCCTTATGCATGGAAGCAGGTTCTGAATGCGTTTGATGGACTGAAGGATGCTTGGGCTGCTAGGAAAAAGGATGTAGAAGGACGAATTGCGCAAGTGCAGAGAGATTATGGATATACTGGGCAACAGGAAGTGGCCAGATTATATGGTGTACTGAAGGATGCCGAATCGAAATTTGGTAAGTTTGCCGTTTACATGTCTAACATCATCCAACTCCCCATATGATCACACCAGACTCTGTGGCGGCCTCTTCGTTTCAAATGCACGAGGTTTACCATGGATATCGACAATCCGGCGACCTTGCCAGTAAACGGAGAGTACGGGAAGCTACGAATGCAGCTTTGTCAAACCTCACCGATTGGCCTGCGCAGGGATTTTGAGGCTGGTAGAGATGGCATCGTTACTTCGGCACAGAGGGGGGATGGGCGTGTCTAGCCAAGGTCGGCTTTTGTTCTGTAATCACATCTTGCAATAGGTCTCTCATAATGTTGTACAACAATACACATATTGTACCATCAAACAAAGTGTTTTACTACATCTGTGTCCCGCCAACAAGTCCATTTTGATCACCACGGTATAATCAATTATCAACTATGTACATCAGCGAGCATTCTCCAGAGTTTCCACCACCGAGGGGATAATGAGGGCCAGCAGGCTATAACAACACATCACGTTCGGTGGACTTTCGGTGCTGGTATAAGTCCCATGAGCCCAAATACTAAAGCATATAACCCAGACGCTACCGTTTAGCGATGTCAGCGATACAAGGTTAGAGCCGCAGCAAGACGTTAGAATCTCACCGCCGATAATGCCTTCAAAATATCCCAGACTCGACCACCGGCCTAATGTTACAGATAGAAGTAACCAGCCCATGACGATGGAAGCCGTGAGGACTGGAATTACTGATGAAAGAACGCCTGATTCTCGCCAGGAGAGGTACTATTTATGAGCGGGATTTGAGGGGATGGGTTTGTGAGTGAACTTAAAAAGACAGAACTTTGGGACGTACGTTAGGTTCTATCCCTCGTATCCACGGCACAAGAAGAACGTATAGGAACAGGACAATGATGATCAGTCCAAGTGCCAACGAAGTAACTGCCGCGGTTCTGGATATTTCCATCCCGATGCAAGGAGAGTTGCAAAAAATCAGCACCCCATAGTAAACAAAGGGCAGTATCTTTCTTACGCACCGTCCCCACCCGTCCCATCCTATTTCATTCACCATTCTCCAAAACACTTCATGGGTTCCGAGGTAATAGGTAATCGCTCCGCCAGGAATCACGAATTTGAGCTGTCGAAGTGTGTGACGGGAAAGCGAGATCGATCGGCTGACTGTCGAAGACATTATGTGTATATTTCCAATGAGAACTAGATCACAGGGGCGGTCTTCGGTAAATGTGGATTTTCACGGTGGAGGGTTTGTGTATAGCAAACTCCGAGGGCGAGCTCTCCGCACCTAAATCAAGAATTTCACATGCCGATGCGTTGATCTCGGTGGCAATGGGCTCCCGCGAAGAATCAAGATTATTGTATATCAAACTGAAATTAACGATACAACATTTGTCCAACTATTATTACAAACTATCCCGCTTTGCTTTTCTTCGTAACTACTCGCGGAGGAGGCGGTGGTAAGTCCTCAGTCTCCCATTCGGCCGAATTCAAAGACGGTAAACCTCTAGACGATCTCTGCTGTCTCGTCGGCGTAGCTGCGGCCTTTGTTGGCTGGGGGACAACTGGCCTACCATCCCGTAGGGTAGGTGCTTCCTTGTCTGCATCCAGAGACATCGATTGCATCGAATGTGATAACGAATGCAGTTCTTGTTTTCTAGAATCGCTCCATATTTTGCAGGACTCCCTGAATTGCGAAAATATCGCCGCTAGATCGTTGTAGAACTGGAGATATGTCAACTGGCGGCATATCATACCATGTTTAATTTGTGTACCTTCAGTCCCTCGTCCAGGTTCCGCATAATCTCTTGATACTTGTGGTAAGCTAGGTCGAGAGTTTGCAAAGCCCTTTCTCGTTCCTTGATAGAAGAGTCATCCTTCCGCGACTGCAAAAATGCTTGATTACAAGTCTAGAGAAACATTCATGAGAAGCAACAGATTCGAAGATGCATTTCATCATACCTCGATGTCCTGTAGAATTCCTTCCTGCTTGATCCGTCCTTCCTCAATGCCTGAAATGAATTTATCGTATTTCGCAAGCTCTTCATCAGACACGTCACCGAACATGGCTGGCTTCACATCGACCCATCGTTCAAAGGTGGCGGCGACTTTCAGGATCCGCGGTCCTATGTCGTCTGCATCTGCGCGACGTTGTGCCCTTTGGACAAGTTGCGCTCGAGCAAGGAGAAGGTCATCAAGAGATTCGAGAAGTACGCGAAGTGTTCGAGCGTGCATTTGTGTTGCATTGGATGTCGAGTGGCCCGGCGGGGAGACCGTTGATGATGGTACCAATATTTCAAGGTCCGCCTATTGTGAATATGAGCACAAAACCATCAACAGATAGAGAAGCTTACTTCATCCCAGGTAAGTGAGCGTATATTGGTCTCAGACTCATCCCACTTTTGACGCACATGTTCATCACTATCTTGAGCTTCCGTTAATATTCGGCGATATCTTTCCCCTTTACTCGTGAGTTCTTGGTTCGCCAAATGAGATGGTTGCCGCGTAAGAGGTTTCGCACTTCGGGCAGTTTCATCTTCAGAGGCTTCACTGTCAAGAATGTCCATGGCCTGAGGGAGTTTCAGACGGTCACCCCGGCGTATAGCGATGTGATCATACCTCATCTAATAATTTCGTGTTGTATTCAGCAAGCTTTTCCACGTTTTCGATCGATTCCTCTATTCTGCTAGGTCCTTCTTCAAGTCTGACTTCTTCAGCTTTTTTCAGTAAGCTAGGCGGTAATCCAATGGGACGCTCCAAAGCATCAAGTGAAGCCGGAAGGTTGAGAGACCGTAATGTACTGATTTGGATGAGATCGAATACAACAAGGCACTCAAGGCAGATAGATAGTACTCACTTGTTCGCATAGTCGTCAAGCTCTTGTCCAGCATCGACCAATCTTTCCCTAATCAATGCCCGTTTATGGTCGTTGTATATATCTGCAAATGTGACGTTGATCTCGATGCTCTCGGTGCGTGACCCAGATTATGCTTACTGATAGCTTCATTGGCTCCCCACCCAAGCAACTCTCCAAATATAACACCGTCCTTACCAATGACGCTTTGCGGGTCTTTCAAACCAGGTGGCACGTTGAGTTGAGCCACTGGTGCCTCTGGTATGGCTGGCAAGGCTGATGCAGCCGGTACGTCCTGGTGATAGATGAGGTCGTTGTCTCGCTCAGCGCGATCAATGTTCTTCTGCACAGTGTCTAGTAAAGACTAGAAAAACCAACAGAAGTCAATATTACAGATAGTAGCAAATACGGGTAACTCTTTACTTTGGTGTCTTGCAGAACAGCAGGCGCAACACCGCCGCGACGAGCAATATCATATCCTTTCTTGGCCTCTATCTGAGCTTGTAGCAGGCGACCTATTTCAACTCCATACCTGCAAATTTATATCAATTAGAAGTTGGCAACGTTGTGACGATTTATCAAACGAACTTGTTGGCCTCGAGTTCATCGATACTTTTCCTGTATTGTGCAGCTGATACGAAATGGCATTCTTTCGCTTCGAGATGAGGAACCCAATCCTAGTTTCTGTTAAACTATGTCCAAGGGGAAACATACAGTAAGCTTACTTTCGGGAATACATGTTTGATGGATGGTGATGCTTGTCGGATAGCTATCGCGGAAGCCCGGTATAAAGATGCCACCTGATCTCATACTCAATCTTTATTCAGGGTGAGGACAGATGATCGAACCTTCCCCGCCAGTTTGGCAATCAATCCGTTCTTGAGATGGTCTAGGATTGCGGAGTAAGTATCGATACATCTGCTTGTATTTTGTTTCGGATCTACCCATGACTGCTTTTTGCCAGACACACTCTTGGGCCTGCGCGAGCATGAGCAGCTCAAGGCTCTTGACGAAAGATTCAGTAAGATCTAGCGGGATATCTTCATCGCCAGGAGCAAACTCCAGGCTCGGTAATGCGGATGATGATAAGAAATTGAATGTGCCTGCGGCACTCTGATTACCGTCAGGAAACTCAAGGCTTTGAAAAACGCTCAACTAACCTGGTAGTGTGCAATTGCACGCTTGAGTCCTTCCTGGGTCGAACGATCCTCGGAA
The DNA here is from genome assembly GCA_000827315.1 of Piloderma croceum F 1598. Classification (NCBI taxonomy): domain Eukaryota; kingdom Fungi; phylum Basidiomycota; class Agaricomycetes; order Atheliales; family Atheliaceae; genus Piloderma; species Piloderma croceum. Next base: position 248,797 of record KN832986.1, read on the forward strand.
GAAGCCAACTGGGAGTACAACGCGCCAAGATTAAAAAGCACGGCAGTTCGTTCGAAAGCGAGGTTCCGTAGAGTGATCGGTAGAGCTGTCGCCGAGAACACAGGCGCATAAGCAATTTCAAGGTTTATCTACGAGGGCGTTGATGTTCATAATAAGTCCGTGGTGTCAAATGGGATGCAAGTGACTGACATCCGTAGGCAACTTTGTCAGAATGAATACAAGTTGGGCATGGTAACTAGAGTGTCGTCAGATTGCGGACATGAGATAGTAGTCAGCATACCTAATAGACCCATTTATTCGATCGACGTGCACCAGCCCACCCCTTCCTTCCTCCCTCAATGTTTCCCATCGATTTATATCCCATTTAAAGGCGTCCGGATGTGCATCCGTGTTGGCATGAATATAGTCTCGGGTAGCCTGTTTTATAGGAGTTTTGTATGATTGTTTGAATGGGATAGCAAGTTGGTTTGGCATGATGGGCTCAGCTTGGGCTCAGCACTAGTATATCTGAGCAAGTGACTGAGTAGCACTGAGTTGCTGGACAGCACAGCACAACCTATGGGTTGGTTCTCAAAGAGCCAAGAATCTTTGAAAGGTTGAGTCGTTTAAATTGCGTTTTACGGTATGGCAAGGAAGGAGCTTGTTGAAATTACACAACTTCAACTTTGACGCGATCCGATCCGTCATCGCCACCTGATGACCTACTGCTGCTAATACTACAACTTACAGAGTTATGAATATTGTATCGCAGCTCTTGTTGTACAAACAGGTAAGTCTGTTTGTTGCGGTGTGAGACTATCAGAATATACCTCGGTCTTGTTGATGGACGCTATCCGGATATAAGCGATTCGTTTTGATCTTGAACATCGCATATACAGCCTGCCGAATTGTAACCAGGAAACCAGGCATTATCACTGGGAAGCCCTAATAGAACGCGAAAACCGGTAGTACTATCCCACCACGACTTAGTAGCCAACGCGTGCTACACGTTTATTCAAAGCATTCAATCGTCGGGTAGGCACATGCCCCCAATGATACGGAAGTTCGCCGTTACGGACCTCAGCTTTCGCGAGCGCCAATATACACCTGGTGCATATGGTTGCAAGATGGTACGCGTCAGCTTTGACGCTGCCCTGCAACGTTGTGCATGTGAGTCCATATCAAAATGCGTATCAATATCTGGATGACTCAGGACCCCCTTCCCGCTACTGCCGATACTTTGGTTCCACAGCTTGGTACGATTCTCTTGAAGCTTCATGAAATCTTTTTGCCCCCTGTCTGGCTTCCGATTCCTGTAAGCTGTAGTGAAACAGATACCTAATCTTTCTTGTGGCTAGATTTCATCTTGGACCTCCTACCATTCACATCACAAGGCGTGTCGGCTTTAGCTCACGCCTTGCATTCCTTCCCATGGTGTCGTCCCATTACGGAAGCTGCTTGTCCAATATTCCGGCTGCCACTACAGCAGTGAATCTCCAGAAGGGTTTGAATCTGGGGAAAACTTTTGATACTCGTTGCACAATCCCATGACAACATGATTAACACCATTTTAAAATTAGCCCGCCGAAAAACGGGTAGCATACAGCACTGTAAGCGCTCGCCGTTCAGGGCGACCACAAAAACAAACAACTTATATTCATACAGCACTTTAGTTTGTTCGAGCCCGAGCAGAACCTCTTGGATTCGACCCTCCGGCTCCAGCGATTCAGAAGCATCAGGCCACTGCAGTTTGTAATAGCTTGTGTTACGCGTCAGCTGTGCACACCGAGGCCCAATGACACTTTCGTTGAGGCATACTTGCTTTTCCTGGGGCCTGCCAAAGCCTGCCAATCGGAAGCTCAGGCGTCGATTAGGTTTGTGCCTCGCAACCGGACTTCGCCCTTTGCAAGAACCGTGACGCTGCGAACCTATTGGGCGCCACATACTGCTGTCGCGGGATTAACGGTGTATCCTCCTACTCTGATATTGCTGGGCCAAGCAAAGGATTATGATGGCGAGCTTAAATACATGAGTAGCTCTAGTCGAATCTCCATGTTCGCTTACCTTCACAACTTTATAAAATCGAAAGTTTACCTTCACAATGTCACATCCAGTAAACCCTCAGTATCCTACAAAACAAGTCAAGATAGCACACCCCAAGCTAGTGAGTCAGTTACCCTCCGAGGGTATTCTCATTGATCAATGACCTTGACAGGCTCTGGTTAGCGCTCTCCGTCGAGATGCTGAGCTGTTAATTAATCCTTACTTTAGCAACAGAGAGTTGAGGTTCGCATTTGCGCAAGCGGCGGGGCCAGCATTTGGGTCGTCGGACTCATCATTGCGCTGGAGTACATTTCGAACGTAAGCTGTTCGGAGGTGGTCAAATTCGCGTTCTCACTGAAGATTATTGTAGCTTGCCGGCTTCAGCTATACAGTTGAATATCGCACATCATCAGACTACAGAAGCGGTACCTTTGACGAAGGAGACATTCGTCCTCATCCAACTGGCAATGTCAACGGTCGCACATAATTCAGCTATTCTGATGACAAGTCAAAAATAAATGTTTACTATATGCTCATTAATCTGTCGATATAACACCACGCTAACCCGCTAAGCTTCACGATTTTGTTTTGCCTCGTGCTTTTCCGTGTACAGCATAATAGACGAACCATCTGAATTTGAGTAAACGGCCGCGGTGTCGCGAAAGGCAGTACAAGGGGTTACGCAAGCGCCATGTCCGAAAGTAGACAGACAGATGACCGCCGTCAAAGGTGTGGCATATACAATAACGTCGACAACGGTGTGAGTTCATGGTCCAGTCCAGGACGAAGACGATCTCGACCAATCCGTTCGGCCCGGGCAGTAACGCTCAACGATAAGTCATGTCCGAGTAGTTATTGCGGCTGGTGGGTGGAGTGATCTCCGCTGGATCTAAGCGCATCGATAGAGTGTGAAACTAAATGGTGAATGTGACTCACGGTGCCGCAACTTAGATCCAGAAACACAGAATGAATAATGCGCAGTCTGACATGACGAGTTTCAGGGCCAGACGCTTTGAATTGCATGAATCGCAACGAGCGCCGGTAATCCAAAGTAAGGCAGACACGCTTCTTGAGCGCCTTGGCAGTCAAGATAAGGATGGTACACAGACGCCTGGGCCAGGCACTCGCTACGAGCTTGTCATAAGAAGTAAACCAGGTGAGGAGACGTTCCCGGCGGCATTGACGCCATAGTCGTAATGGAATATATACGGCGTCCAGCTTTGAAGCCGGATATTGATAGGGTACGTATCCTGTCGGCAAGAGAGTGAGTCTTCGGGAGAGACGGGATAGGTAACGACCTCGGACTAGGCTTATAGTGATTTGAAGGGCAACCGGCAGCGCGATCTGACAAAACTTGCAGTACCAAGTGGTGGATCGGGTACATTCAAGCCACTGGAAGAAGTCGTGCAGCGTGCGTAATATAAAGCTTGCCTTTATCAACGCAATAGCCAGCCGACAACACGTGCAGCACACAGAGCATTAGAAACAGTTTGTGGAACGCTAGAAACCTGACACCCTTGTGCACACTGGCCTGGTATACATGATGGATGCCTTTACCACCACTTTTTTAAGGGCCACCATGGTAACAAATTTTCTTGCTCATTTCTGAAATAGAGCATCACTGGCAAGAAGCGCTGCCGAACAGAGTCTAAATGATCCAATAGGTCACACATCACGGTGAATAAATTTAAGCACAAGAACTTGAACATACCTCATTACCATATCAACCTGTAGGATCTAACAGAATCACTCAGCAGCTGATTGTCTGGATGGATCAGCAGTTCAAACAATGTACAGGAACACGTCTACCAACTGACGCCTGAGATGATCCGTCAGCCCATTGGTCCGGCAGAGCTCAGATCGCACACAAGATCGAAACAAACCAAGCATCTTGAGCGAGTCTGACGTCGACAGCATATATGGGAATATGTATTCATATCCAGTTGTGCCAATTTTTTTCGCCAGGTATTCTGGTCGTCAGGTAGTCCACGGATGACCGTTTTCTAGGAGTTATGATAGACGTGCAAACAGAGCAAATGACGAGAGAGACTATGTAGTAGTGGCGACTCTGCAGTGGCTGAAACATCGATGATTCTATTTCGGGGTTCGAATGTGCTTTGCGCTGTTGCAGTCAAAAGATTGTTTCTACCTCTGGTCAGCTTTGTCAGGTCACAATCAAGGCCCCAAAATACCCTCCTTGGCTCTTCTTATATCCGTTTCTTTGAACTTTTTCGTTGCTGGCAGGCTGCGGGTGCTGGTGCTCGCTTGTTGATCAGGACGACGGCCTCTGTTACTTAATTTCGACCCTGCCGACCAAGTATCGCCATGTCCTACAATGAACCAACCTCGCCAGGGAGCATGGTTTCCAGGCGGGGCACGAACAGGAACACAAACCGCTACAGCGTTACGGCGTTGTTTAGCATGGCCGCGGAACAGGATGTCGAGGTCGAGGATGATTTGGCTCGAGGTAAGTACCTGCAGCGTTTGCTACGTCATATTCTGACCATTATTTCCAGCACAAAAACGCCTTCGAGACTTGAAGGGTAGAATATCTGCCCAGTCCAAGAAGAATTTCGTTTTAGAACGAGACGTTCGTTACCTTGATTCGCGTATCGCGCTTCTAATTCAAAATCGCATGGCTTTGGATGAGGTAGGTCAAGCGCGTCGATACTTGGAGCTATGTTAACGCAATTGCCACAGCAACGTGAAGTTGAGAGAACTCTTGAAGAAGTGGACCCAACAGAGGGCCATTATCCAGACGACCGGAAACTGCAACAATACTCAAATCTCTTTTTCTTGCTCCAATCCGAACCTCGACATATCGCTGCCCTCTGCCGTCTCGTTAGTCTTTCCGAAATCGATACCCTTCTCCAAACTGTCATGTTTACACTCTACGGAAATCAATACGAAAGCCGGGAAGAGCATCTCCTGTTGACAATGTTCCAGTCTGTGCTGTCCGCCCAATTCGAAACCGCCACTGAGTTTGGGTCTCTTCTCCGTGCCAATACCCCCGTGTCTCGTATGATGACGACTTATACCCGTCGAGGTCCAGGGCAGAGTTACCTGAAAAGCGTGTTGGCCGAACGTATCAATAGTTTAATCGAGCACAAAGACCTCAATCTGGAGATTAATCCTGTTAAGGTGAATTACTCGCCAACTTTTCTCGATGTGTATTCCAACTTTTTTTGAAGGTCTACGAGCAAATGATCAACCAAATCGAGGAGGAGACGGGATCATTACCACCCAACTTGCCTCGGGGGGTACCTCCCGAGACTGCAGCAGCCAATCCGGATGTGCAGGCAATCATCGCACCACGCCTGACGATGCTCATGGAGATCGCCAATAGCTTCTTGGTCACCATTATCGATAGCATGGACAGTGTCCCTTATGGGATTCGGTGGATATGTAAACAAATCAGAAGTCTGACTCGGGTATGTCGCTTCTATTCTCGTCGTTTTTGCGATAGTGTTAGATACATTTTACGTTGCAGAGGAAATACCCTGAGGCGACTGATTATGCCATATGTTCTCTTATCGGTGGTTTCTTTTTCCTTCGCTTTATCAATCCTGCCATCGTTACACCTCAAGCATATATGTTGGTAGAAGGCGTCCCGGCAAAGCATCCTCGGCGGACATTGACCCTAGTTTGTTCTTTCACTTAGCCTTCTAAGTCCTTCGTTTACTGACATCGAGTAGATAGCGAAGATGCTCCAGAACTTGGCGAACAAGCCGTCATATGCCAAGGAACAATATATGATGACTCTCAATCCATTCGTCGAAAATAACAAGGCACGCATCAACCAATTCTTGAACAATCTGTGCGAAGTCGGCGATTTTTATGATACTCTCGAGGTAAGTAATAATTGTTCACTCCGTACCTGCCCTTTGTTTATGTCGTCTCTTCAGATGGATCAATACATGGCACTGTCCAAGAAGGATCTCATGATACATATTACTATGAACGAGTTGTATAACACACATTCATTGATCCTTCAGCACGTCGAGACACTGGTATGTCACTCCCTGAAAGTAACAGCCATCTTCTGACTGCCTAGGTAGTCACCAAACGATAAGCAACACCTGCGCATTTTGACCGACGAACTTGGCCCTGCTCCTGCCCAGGTTCCTCGCAAGGAGAACCGAACTATCGAACTTAATCTTTACAGCCGCTGGGAGACTCCTGTTCACGACATCCAAAGCGCATTGATGGACTCCGTATCATCGAGCGACATGCTCTACATGGAAACGAAATCCATCTTCGTCCAACTTATCCGTTCTATTCCACATGCAGCTGAAAAGCAACCTTATAACCTCGCCGCTCTTGCCGAGCGTGCAGCGACGACGAAGGATGCAACTCTAGTGCGAAAAGGCATCAAGGTTAAGGAGATGCTACGTGAGCTGGAGGAGCAGAAGATCGTCGAACATACGGATGGGTTTAAGCTGATGCAGGAGGAAGTGGCTGCGGAGCTGAATCATCTTGGCAATTTGCGGGAGAAGGTGCTGTTGGAGACCAAGTCGCTCGAGTCGGTTTACAAGACAATCCTCGACCACAACAACTATATGCGTTCACAGTTGGAGCAGTATAAGGCTTACCTGCAGAACGTGCGATTGACAGCATCCAAGGATAAGGGAGCAACAACTGGTGTGGGTGTCGTCACTGTAGGAGGGAAGGAGAAAAAGCCTGCGAAGGCAGTTGTACTTGGGCCATATCGCTTCACTCATGCGCAGTTGGAGAAAGAGGGTATTATCGTGGAGAGCAATGTTCCAGACAGTCGGTACGTTCTATATAACATGAATCTATGGACATGAAGCTAATATCCCGCTCTAGACGACCTAACATTTATTTCAACATTACGTCCCCAACCCCAGGAACTTTCATTATCGCACTTCACTACAAGGGCCGAGAAAAGGCTATTTTAGAGATGGATCTCAAAATCGATGACCTGTTGGAGAAGGTGATTCTTTAAGCCTCATCTCAAGATCACTTGCTCACTTCCTCTCACAGCAAAAAGATAATAAACATCTCCTGGATCTGGAATACGTTCAGCTGAACGTTCCTAAAGTCTTGGGCCTTCTCAAAAAAGTCTTCGCTAAAAGATGATCCCTTTCGTTCCCATAGCCATTTTTATTTCGTGTTCCTTGTATCTGGTCATTCCCAGAGCCCATGCATTCCTTTGGTCCTCTCAGTCATCTGTTTCTGTTTTCTCACCTCCCTTCGGATGTATTATCTTATGTAGTTATGTCTGGATACCTGTTGTTCTTTCGTTCTCATTATTCCCGCCTGTATAAGTCTGTTCCCTCCATAGATATATTTCCGAATACTTAGTCGAAGGGAGACCCGCCCCTGGAAGCTTGAAATTTTGAAAGCTCGAATTGATATCGGGTTACAACTTCCCGATCGCGACGTTGCCAACCATCCATTTGAAGACTGCAACCAAGTGCATTACGTTACATTCTTCTCGATCTCTTTTCTTTGTCCACGGTTGCTAAGTACATGTGCATCCCTTGCTAGCAAGCAGCCGAGTATCAGTGATGTGGTTGGCGTTCACTGTGGTCGCACTTGCGGCGTTTCAGGTTTGCACTCTCGCGGTGTCTTTGCAGGAGGCTTTGCACAGCGATGTACTTCCTCTTCGTCTGCAATCACGCCAAAGCCTTCAGAGCAGAAGTCTATCGAGTGGTACTGGAATAGCATCGGTGGCATATGCTGATGACAAGCAGCTAGGAAACTTCCATAAAATGACTTGAACGACTGGGCTGAGACATGCAAACAGGTCTTACTACGTTGTCCTCCAGGTGGGCGGCATCCACTTTCGAGTTGCACTGGATACGGGATCGGCAGATTTTTGGTTGATGTCATCCGCTTGCTCAACCCGTGCATGTAGCATAGTGCCGAGATATCCGCTGGCTTATGAAAGCCCGACTTTCGTTTCGGTGAACAATAATTCCACTGCTTTCACTGTACAATATGCGGATGGGACTGGTATGTTCAATGCTGTTGTTTCTCTGCAACTACAGTCCTCATGTCGTTGGTTTCAGCCGCATCTGGATTTGTTGCTAGAGAATCCGTCCAGTTTTCAAACTTGACAATCGCCGATCAGGCATTAGGTCTGTGCAATTTGTATTCACTTTTGACCTTTGGTCTTATCCTCATTAAATTTAGGCTTCGTCACAGATACCAATGTCACTATGGTTGACAATGTTAGTGGAATTCTTGGACTTGGCTTTCCACGACTTTCACGCATCTCTAATACAGTTGCAAACGGTTAGTTGTTACAGATGCATTGTTCTGACACCCATTCAAACCTTATGCCCTACAGCAACACCGTTTGTTTCGACACTCGGGGCACAGGGAAGCTTGAGCTATCCTCTGTTCGGGCTCAGTCTCACACTGAATACTACTGGATCATTGGCCATTGGCGCAATCGATTCATCCGTCGTCAAGAACGTCAGCAACATTGTCTGGAATGAAGTGGTGCCATTTTCACCGCTTGATTCAACGAACAATGTATCGAGTTACTTGCAATGGGCAATCCGTCTTACGAGCTTCGCAGTACGGGGTATCTTGCTCAACAGAAATACAATTCTCAGTATTTGCACAGGTCAATGGCGCAGTGGTCACACCTATCCCTACATATCCAAATGCTACCCACAACTCATCGCTGGCCTTGCTAGACGTGTAAGCAGTATTTTTTTAATCAAGATGCACAATGACTGATTTTCCTTCTGCCAGAGGTACTCCGGGGTTGATTGGACCTTATCAGGATGTGAGTCTATTAATCATGCTTGTTGTCGTAGTCTCATACAGGCCTCGACAGGTATCTCGGCTGTTCAGTATGATCGATGGAAGTCGGCTGGTTGATTCGAGTAAGCATTAATGATTATGCAGAGGCACTCTAAGCTGAGATTGGACACAGGCGGCCAATGGGCCATCCCTTGCAATACTGCTGACACTCTATCATTTACTTTCAAGTGCGTCTATCAGTTCATCTTATCTGATCGATTTTGAAGCTTGGACAGTCATCAAAATTTTACGCTGCAACCATCGGACTACTTAATTGGCCCGACATCTGGAGATCCTAATTATTGCCTAACTTGGCCTAAAGCTTCACCCCCGAGCGCCGACGGCCTTGATTGGCAGATAGGTCCGAATGATGATCTATGGCACGATCGACAGTGGCTAATGCACTCAACGTGTTCAGGAACTGCTTTCTTACGAACCGTGTACTCGATTTTCAGGTTAGTTGTTGTATGGTGCACTCTAGGATCACTGATTCCATCGACCTTCTTTCAACCAGCTATGGGATCAACACAAAAGAACCTCCTCTGATTGGTCTATACGCTCTTTCCGCCCCAAATGCCACTATCGAGACTCCAGAAGCTGTATCTGCGTTCTTGTCTTCTGAATCGGCCACTTTAGCGACCACGCTCCCAAATTTCATTGTCTCCACGCCGACGTACACAACTCCCCTATATACATTCAACACATCTGTCACTGCCCCAGCCAATGGTATTGTCTCTTCAGGTCTAGCCACAAGCACGTACAGTGCCATCCTTGCGTCCCATCATCTCAATGTCTCCGCATTACCTACAATAACAGGATTTCAGAACATAGCCACCTTGGTCATTACGGACGCCTCTGGGTTAATTCGTACTACGACCTCCACTATCGCGCAACCTTCTGTCACCCTGGGTGAACCACCAGGGTCGAACACTGCTACTTCCATATGTGTTCCACTTTCAATGACTTTGCTTTCGTGCATCATACCTATCGTTATTACATTCCTTGTTGCCGGTACAACTATATTGTAATCCATTATCCGTTTGCTATCGTTGTGACATTGCATTTTACATCATATTTCCCCACTTGCTTGTAAGCTATCTCGTAGAATTATTGGGACATAATAGCTCAAAAGGACACTGCTATCATGATCAAACAGATATTCGGCAACGTCGCGGTTGGCTTTATGAAATACCTCGGATGAGAGACAGGTAACGTAGCTGATGTGTTTGGACCACTCGTACACGGCGCTCTGATGCTGTCACGACTTTGATGCCTCTTTCCACCATTGCGGCATCATTGCGTCTCGCTTCTGATGCAACCTGTTGATTTCGTTTATGGTAGCGCTTGCGAAGGCATCTTCGCTAACTTTTGAAATGCCTGATAGATTTAATTTAGACCATCTCCTAAGTTGATTTCTCAAGGCGACCTACTACTAATTTTAACTCCTAGGTCGGGGATTTCCTATGATAGCAGCAACTTAGTGACTATGAGGATCTATATTCCACTAAAATTGATGTTACCTTCAATATATGCTTCATGTTCGCCACGTCACAGCTCACATTCAGGAAATCACGATTTTTGAACGTCTCTTCCTCAGTAAATTCCCGCACCCTGAGGTCTGCGAAATCAACGGGGGAACCGCTGACCAGTTGCTCGGCGCCACCAGGCTGACTGATCATTTCATCCAACCACTGGTGCAACACATCAGAATGTTTTCCCGACGGCATGATCACCTTGGAAAATGGTGTCGCTGGGCCATGTGCTTGCCAGTAACCGGAGTGCACGTGGTTTGCAAATTTCAACCAGCGTGAGATGACCGTCAGCAAGGAATCATCACAAAGCTCGAAATAGACACGATTCTGCAGAGAACTATCAGCACAATACCCACAGACTGCAATATGCAGAAATACCATTGATATGAATGATAGCGTTGATGTGAATGCCTCCAAGAAAACAGTTGTGCTCACACTCTCGTTTTCGTACTGGGCCAAATATAGCGGTATTAATATCGGGTATGCTGCTAGCTTTTAGACCAAAATGTGAGGTTTTTGTTCACTTTGTGCATTAGGCCGTATTCCTCACAAAGTTGAGATTAATTGCAGGATCAAACTGCAAGCCATCGTTGACTACAATTCGTTTCGGTTGAGATCGCAACTTCTTGACAAGCGAGAATGGAGAGATGGTGTACGGTAAGCACAAAACCTGCGAGCCATGCTGAGTGATGAGATCGTTTGAGAATGGGATTGCATCAGATGCAGCTATGTCATTATTGTTGAGAGATATTCCAGAGAGGACGCGAAAAGAACATCCTCCGCTTGACATGAGTATTGGGTTCGCAGAACAGTACACTTGAAGGCAGACCTGGAAGGTATCTTCAATTTGTTTTGTTAACAGAATGATATCACGCGGAATAAATTGTTGGAGTTAACGTACGAATCGACTAGTTGAACCGTAGTTAGTTGCTAGTCACAAGGTTAGCCTTACATATGCCGTCGACAATAACGACCAACGAACCTGCGCGGAATCTCCTAGCCACGCGTTAGTCTGCACTTCTGCATCGACAATCCACCCTGGTAGATAAACCGCTTGTACATGTTTGACTGGACTATTATTCATCGCCCTTAAAATTTGCCACATCCGAGTCATCGATGCGTCTTTCGATAAGACTGGTACGCCCGTAAATTACTGCGATCAAAATTTGAAGGTAGTAACATACGCGTGAAGTTGAAATAATTGTTCATAATCCGTAAGGCATTCTCCTGTGATGTGACGAAGGGAAGTGCTGCGAATTGAACCCAAGTTAGATACGACCATTTGATCAGAGTGCCAAACTACGCGACCTCGGACTTTCGAAGAGTACTTCGGAACAGCATTAGACAATGTTCTGCGGCTGCACCACTGCCGCAGGGGGAAAACGCGTTGTAACCGAGGCAATACTAGTAGCATGTTGAATCGGAAAAGAACCTGAGAGGAAAAGGAAATCCCGATCAGTATACGTGGTCTCCAGTAAGTACTTCTTCCAGCTTCGCCCTTACTGCATGGTTTCTAATGTTGTCCGTTCCTTGTCTCTTGTTTCTGTTATTACTCCTTGCTGGCTTAGCTACTGCAGCAGATCTTTATAAAACCCTAGAACGTCAGTCCAAACCCGGCTGCTATGTGTTTACTGACTTCGGCCTCTTCAAGTGTCTAGGCATGCTTCGGAGCAGGACATAAAAAAGGCCTACAAGAGGCTAAGTAGAAAATATCATCCGGACAAAAATAATGATCCTGGGGCAGAAGACAGGTTCGTGGAGATAGCCCACGGTGAGTTCAATGGCAACCATCTGGTGAAATTTGATACCAACGCCATTTGGCAGCTTATGAGGTTCTTTCGGATGCGACCGTGGGTACCACATACATCGTTGTTAGCTGATGCAATCTAATGTCTATTAGAAACGGCAAATATATGACCGACATGGGGAGGTAAGACCTTGACATGCGCCCAAAAACTTAGGCCTCTCTACTTATATTGATTCACAGGAAGGTCTCAAAGCCCATGAAGGGGGTCACCATCACACTAATCCATTTGACATGTTCTCGAGTTTCTTCGGTGGAGGCCGTTAGTATTGCTTGGTTTTGACTGCAGACTCCGGTGTTGATAGAATGCAAACTAGATTCTGCCCAGCAACAACGCCGAGGACCAACGTCAATGTCTGAATTCGAGGTTCATCTTGCAGACATGTGCGTTCAACTATACAGTTTCTAAACTTTTCTGACCAGGTATTAGGTATAAGGGCGCAAGCATAGATGTGCGTTGGCTCAGCGAGAACTTGTGAGACACCACTGAATGTTTTGCATAGTTCATGATCAGGAAGCGGATTCTGTGTGATCACTGCCGAGGCTCTGGAGCAGCGTCAGACGGTGACATACACCAATGCACAGGCTGCGGAGGGTCAGGCGTCAAAATCGTGAAGCAACAAATATTCCCTGGAATGTTCGCACAGTCACAAGTGACATGCAACGAGTGCGGTGGCCGCGGGTCGATTATAAAGAAGCAGTGTCCACATTGTCAGGGCCAAAAGGTGCTGGAACATTCGGCGCATTATACCTTGGAGATTCCACCTGGGATGCCGGAGGAACATGAGGTTGTATTTGAAGGAGAAGGCGACGAGAGCCCAGACTGGGAGCCTGGGGATGTCATTTTGAAGGTGAGGAGTCGAAAGGAAAAGGGTGGGTGGAGGAGGAAGGAGAGTAGTTTGTATTGGAAGGAAACTATTGGGATTGATGAGGTTGGTGCTGCCCCCGATTTATGTACGCTGGTTGCTTGCGCTAATTATCCGGTCTATCAGGCACTGCTTGGCTTTAGTCGCAACTTGACTCATCTAGACGGACATGTCGTTCCACTAGTACGAGAAGGCGTAACACAGCCTGGTGTGTCCAAAATTTACACACCTCACAGCGCAATGGACTAAAACTATGTTACTCGAATAGGCTATGTTCAGAGGATATACGCAGAGGGTATGCCCATCTTCGAGCAATCAAGCCACGGCGATCTTTTCGTCGAGTATAATGTAGTTCTGCCTGTAGAATTGGATCCCGAACTGAGACGAAGTGAGTCTCACTATATCTTTCACGACCACTTCAATTATGATACCTCTTGGCTTGATCTGAAACTGACTACGGTTCTCGCGTTTTTTAGAACTAGCGGAAGCTTTTCACTCGTCAGAACGTCCAGGGAAGGACGAATTATAGACTGCCATCCATAGACTTCGTCTCGCGAAACACTCATAATTTTATTTGCTTGTGAATCGCTCATATTGGTTGATCTCTCCATTGCTGGCGACGGAAGCTTCTTTGAGGGACGGTGGGCCCCAGTTCTTTGTGTCCAGAGTGCGATTCGTTAAGAAATTTATTCTTCAACCGGGTTCGTAATGATTGCAGCATGATAGATTATTGTGCGGGTCCGTGCGGGTTTCGAAAGCCCGGCCCTAAAGTGACACACAACCTTATATAAACCTGACAGCAACATAATTGTTTCTTTCGGAAGCCGTTGACGAGCGGTTTCCCCGAGACGACAGTAGCGACACAAACTCGGTAGGTTACACATACCTGTCTGTACGATACTTATCTTACAAGTGTACTGCACTGGCAGTTAGCTGTTGGTCGAACGAAGCTCCCGTCGCTTTGCCAGATGGACTTAGCCTGGGATGCTATAAACCATTTCACAGAATCTGCAGAAGATCTTGTGTTGTGGATAGTTCGGGGCTGTCAAGGACTGCTGTGGTGAGTGCCTTTATCTATCAATTGTCGCAGAGTTTACATGGATACCGTCTCGCAGAAGTTGTCTTTGGGGGCTACTTAGGTGGAGGTCGCTTTCGATCTTCACTACGTTAATGCTGGACACATGTCAAGGTCGAGACTCGGCATATTACGAGCGTTAGTGTTTGGCAATTGTTCCCCTGACATCGTTTTGATTTAGGGTTTTGATTCACCAGAAGTAAAGCTGTAACAGTCAACCTCAGTGTTGAAACCTAGGTCGTCGCCTATTGGGGGACGAGCAGGTGTTGAGTGAGTATTTACTATAGTAAAGAGCCGTGTCATTCCTGTCATGTGCCAGGTCAGTATACAGCAGTTATTAATCCTAGAACGTTTCTGATTAAGTATCTCGGTAGCTCGAGGCCCGGCTTGTTTCAACAGTATCTCATTGGTGCCGTTGAAGCTTGCTAAGCGATATTCAAATCAAATAACCCAGGTCATCCCGAGTCTCGATGATACTTTCCCCCCTGTGATTATGCCTAATGAGCATGGTGTGGCCATCCACAATCTCAGTAGCGGCATTCTCATTTCATCGAGCTATCTTGTTACCATTGTCAATGTATGGTATCTAGATACAATTAAGTTCTCAAAAAATACTTGTGTGCTAGCAAAGTCCTTCGTGGGTGGACAGTCTAATTGTTCAAGAGATACATAAATATACAAAATGTGATACACAATGCTGAATGTTGGTTCATGCCTACGGAGCAAATATGAGGATAGAGATGAGTAAGGCTGCGTAAGGCTTACTAGATAATTGTATGATTTACGATCTTCGCATCTTTCCAAGTAATCTCGCTGTTGTTGTAATGGACGAGTAAGTATCAACAGGCGTAAGAGAATGGTGGTTCGCTCACGTCGATGAGTCCTTCGATTCGTTTTTTAATATCGTTGGGAACTGGATGGAAACGGCTGGACAGCTGTCGAGTCACTTCGTGAGTGAGGTCGACATGAGTCATATGCTTGCGGTCCTTCATGATGCGCACAATACAGGCCTAACAAGACGCGAGTGATTAACTCGAATATCTCAGAACATAAAGGGAGAATCATGCCTCAACCTGGTGACGCCGCTCCTCGTCAATGCGATCACGCGTCTCTTTCCTCTCATCGCCCGTTTCTACCTTAGATACGACGGTACTGATCTTGATCTTCCGCAGATCCGAGGAAAACTCGTGATTGAACGAAAACGAATCACTTGGGTCCACATCACGACCTGGCGGATGCTTCTTCAGGATTTTGTATTTGGCGCAAGCTAACGACTGCAGGTGCCGTTGGAGTTCGCTATCGATGATCGATGTCCCCGACTTAATTTCCTGTGATCAAGTGTCAAAAGATCACCTATGGTGTCTACAAATGGGAAGCCAATCACCTCGTATGTCAAGAACTCATCATTTGGTAAATATTCGAACAGAAGCAGTATAACGAGTGCAAACGTCGAGACGTTCAAATCATGTGTTTTCTTGTCGAATGATACGCGCACATCAGCATTGCCCATCGACGGCTGCCACGTCAGGCGTCTGCCAGAATGTCTTGATAAGTAAAATTGCTGGAAAGACTGACAGGACCTGAGGAGGGCATCCGGAAGAGTACAAGTAGGTCCTGCTTGCGACATCGGCCAGAATGTGGACGTCATAATGATGACGGAGATGTCGATACCTGGTGCCTAAGGTGCCACTGAGTCAGATACACCACGACTTCGCAGATCATTGCAGATCAAACCGTGGTTTTTGCTAGATGCTCCTGGTAAGCTTTCATATGATCATTCGATATCTTCATATCATTGAACATGCCCTCCAGCTTCTGCGTAAACTGGAACCCACACTCGATCTTGAGTTTGGCCAGCATACCTCGTTCTGCGTCATCTGATACCGATCGGCCAAGGAGAAGCCGCTTCGCTAGATGGCCTTTATAGTAACGCTCAAAGACGTCCTTCTCGGTGATGTATCGGAAGACGGTGATAGTTTTGTCGAGTACAATATCCACCTCGGTATCAGATTTCTGGGTTCGCAAAAATCAAAAACAGATTCCGAGGGACAATGTTAACTTACACCCCTGAGGCCTTTTTTGAGATTGTCGTCGATGAACAGCGAAATGAACTCGGGTGACTTTTCGTTAAGATTGATGAACGACTCGAAAGCCTAAGGACATAGCTTATGGGCTGTGATCTAACATAAACACCCTAGCTGGAGACACACCTCATTGAGAGCACTCTCGAGATCCCTATCGCTCTGGAATGCCCGCTTCCAAACGTTGTCGAACATATCTTTCAAGTCAAGAACATCCTGCACCCACTTCAAAGCAAGGGACATAGTTTGTGCACCAGCAACAGCGCGGGCCTTACCTTTCCCTTTGCCCTTGGCTTTGGTTGCTGCATCATCATCATTCCCAACAATATCGATATCCTCTTCTCCCACCTCTATCCCTGAAGACGCTTGGTTAATCTCCTTCCCTCTTCGTGCAATTGAATCTTTGAGTGTCTTGCGGAGGCACAAAAGCCCAGTAGGAACCATAGTGAACAAGCGGTAGAGTCTTGCGAGGTCATCCGTTTTATCTGTGTCGATCATTATGTCTAGGCCGGAGTTAGGCATATTAATAACGGTCGACAAGTTGGGCTTTAGAAGATGATTCTCAAGAATTTGGCGGAGGGGGGCTGAGGTGTGGGAAGAGAGATAATGGTGTGTTCGCGATTCTTCCGACTCGAAACGAGACTCGACCTGGAACTCGTCAGTCTTTGCTCGCCAAACGAGTCATGGGTACTCACTCTGCGAAGATATTCTGGGGCATCACAAGATTCCACCAGTCTGTCCCCTTCTCCTTTATAAAACGCTTCGCTGTCCCGTAATATTGCCGGCTCAAGATGGCGCTTATAAACCGAGGGGCCATCACTATCTATTCTCAACACTAACAGGACATCCACACATTCCTTGACAGCCGAACGATTGATCACGTAGCCTTCTCGCTCGATCTGGATTTGGCTCAGAATGGCAGCGTAGACATGCTGGTCTATAGGCGGTCGAATGATGTGCTTCCAGAAGAGAATGTACCCTGCATCCCATATCTCGGGGACTTCTGCGGCCTTAGTGTAAACTCGATCCTAGCGAGACATGAATGTCAGCCTAATACAACAAGCCTCAAGTGCATACCATGTATTTAAGTATGTCCCGCAACTTTGACATGCTTCCGATGTGGTCATCCCAAATGCGACGGAGAGCTTTAAGAAGCATTTCGCCCTCTTGTGTTTGTTGCATCCGATCGTCACTTCTGCCAGTTGGAAAGGCAGGGATAACTTCGACTCTGGCAAGCTCAGCCAAGTTCTCGGCTACGAGGGTACAAACACCATTGTATAGCATTTCTCCATTTCGATGGAGAACCATGTTGTAAGCGAATCTATGATTCTCTTCAAATGATAAGTTAGAGGCATTGTGACGATGTATTTCCCGGATGTTTGCCGACAATTTCGACCACGTATCATCAATAGATACGGCTGGTCCGTGCTTCAATTTGTATTTATCAGGTGTATGTCCATGCAACGTTTCACAATCAACTACGTACTTGTCTTGGTGGTTTCTGTTGTCGTAAGACAAAGTGAGATCTGAGAGACACATCTCAGGACCGATTCCACGCACGATTTTAGTTCTCCCTCTGCGCGCGGCTATGAGATTGTTGTATGGGTATGAATAATGCGCTCATGAATACAGAAGACGCACCACTTGCCATGATTTGGTCGCAGTTGGTAGGTGCTTAGATCGGTGGCAATTGCACTGGCGTTGTTTGGATCACATGGCAATGCCAAACATCCAGTTATTTACTTATTTATTTTCCTGCAAAACATATACCACAACTAATCTGAATTTAATGCTGAGTGGTAGCGAGAATTGTACAGAGAGAGATGGGTGTCAAGAATAAAGGTTTAACAACTAGAATGATGGGTCAACAAAAATGAGACAGATGCGATGCGGTATCAAGACCATGATGTAACGAGCGTTAAATGAGTGTGAGATAAGAAAGAAGTGGGCCAAGATGATGGTTGGCAGATTCTACTACACAGATGCTATGAAGTCAGCTGAGAGCGAGAAGAACGTACAAATTCTGTGAAATATTTTCGGAAATTTTTGGTGTCTAGGTCTCGTAACTTGGTCGTAAACTCCATGGCTGTCCCTGGGGGCCAATTTTGTGAAGGGAGAAAGACGGAGATAAAGAAGTCGGAGGCCTCTTGATTTCTCGCAGTGCTCACGGAATGGAGGAAGTTGGCTATCTCATGTACCACCTAAGACGGACGACTGAGTCAAAAATAATGTTACCTGAGATACACCATGCTTACCACGAGTATCTGTGGATCTTTAAGATTGCATTGGGGAGCGGACAGAACTCTGAATGCGGCAGGGACCAGCCGCTCGTACACAAATCGTTCGAAACCAGGAAGACCATGAGATTGGCTCGTTCCATCGCCGTTGGGCGCCGTTTGGTTAGGAGCTAATTGGCCCCAGACGCTGACGCAACGGCTAAGGAAGGTGAATGCGGCCTTTTGACTACTAGGATCAGAGAGATTTTCCGCGAGGCTTTGCATGCTTTCTAACATGGGCTCGAAGCCTGCTTTGTTTCCTGGTGATGATGATAAGAGACACGTGAAGGACAAAGCGCATTCACTTACGATCTGAGATAAAGATACCATGCAATTTAGAAGACATGATGCTGTTGAGCAGTGCAAGATAAGCCTTTTTAGTGTCGACGTGCGTGACTGCGTCATCCGTGCCCGTGACCGGCTGCGAAAATAGATCCGTGATATGGGCATTCAGCGGGCCAATGAGCTCGTCTAATACATCAAACATCTCGGTCTATAGTTCCTCTATATGAGTGGAATTATATATAGTCTCTAGGCAGGTACGTACCTGAAGTTTATGTATCAAAAGACCGATGAAGTTCATGAAATCGACTAATTCAGATGGTTCGAAATGTGCAAGGAGATTCACCATCAACGGCGGGATGAAATGAGTAACGTTGGGTCCTGTCGTAGCAATGATCCGGGCGAAAGCAAAGCGTGTCTGGAAACATATGAGTTCAAAATTAAGATGTAATTTGTTACGGGAGACTGACTGCGTCTCGGACGACCTTGAACACATTCATGGCTTCCAAACACACAATAATGGCTTGTCCAACCTGACCAAAAACATCCAAAGGCGGTCCGATCCATCCCTCCGGAACTGGAGAGGGCCAGTCCGGAAAACCTTTAGCGATATTCCCCAAAGCCATAATAATGTGGTGAACTTTGACGATCGGCACCACATCTTGTGTCCCTTTGGTGGTTGCCTGTAGATTGACCGACAAATCATCCAATAATGGCTTGACGATCGACAGTAATAACGATGTTTGCTGTTCCTTGGACCGAAACAGAACGTTTACAAGTATGCCCGCGGTCTCGAACATGTAGAGTTGCGCATCAAACATGCCAGGGTTGTTGATTGCTTCGGTTAGAAGGTCCTGCTGTTCTGGATCGTCCAGTTCGGGAAGCTCAACTTGTATGACCAGGAGGTCGCGGATGCCTTCGATGAGGTTCACAGCAAGGTCCGGAGGTATATCGTTCCTTCCATCTTTAATAAAACGGTGGAACAAATAGAAAACCCTTGCACGAACAGCGGAATCTGGATTATGCAGGCCGCTGATGTAATCAATCTATCAAAGAGTGGATGGTTGACGAACGGCGACATGCTCACCGAGGATCAACAAACGCCTCGAGTGTCGGCAAGATACACTCCTTTCGTATTTTGAAAAAATCTCCATACCGCGCCGCAGTTTCGAAGAACTGCATGACTACTGTTCGATTTGGATATCTTGAAATCCCGGACTGGACTAGAGCCATAAGCATATCTCCATGGTGGGTGAGAGGATATTCAGAATAATCTGTCTCTTTCCGCTTTTCTTTTACGACCATTGGCGCTTGACAGAATGCTGCTCGTCCTTTCCCGCCACCTGCCTGACTGTCAGCAATTTATCTGGGTATAAAGGAGGGTTATCTTACTCTTGTTGATTTCACCGAAGATATACACCAGGTAGATCGCAAGCTCTGCATCATGCCATTTGACCGAGACACCGCTTCGGTAGGCCGATAGTGTGTTGAGTGCCAGCGTACGGACCGCATCCGTAACAAGGTCTTGGTCGACCATCAGTACAGAATCCATGAATGTTCGTAGATCCTAAGCGTAAAGTTAGATGAATGGCTCCTGTACTGTTCCGGATACAAAAATACCTTGCGCAGGCCTTCGAACGCTGCCTTATCGTCGTCATCGATATCTTCAGGATCAGAATCTTCGTCCCACTTCATTTTTTGTAGGATGACTTTAAGAAGTGAGACAAGGAAAGATCGCTTGGAATCGTCAATAGGATCAGACGATATCTTCCGACTGCGCTTGTACTATCGATAAAATCAGCACCAGGCCTCTTGCGATCAATAGGATACTCACACCACTGAGAATATTTGACAGCAAGGGAAAGATAGTTGAGCAGGTGTCATCGTACTCGTCGGCCATGAATTGCAGCATCACCGGGAGGATATGAGTGAGCATTCCGGAGGCTTCCGAGGAGATCTCCTCGTTAGCATGCTCCTGGGTAAAGAGTCAGCTCAAATAAAGAATCGAAAGAGAAACATAGAGACACACGTCGGCTAACTTAGCCAACTCTAGGCCTAGAACGTTAAGAAGCCTCCCGAGGGCTTCTCGGTACGACTCCTCACCCTCATCTGTTTCCGAACCGCTGGCATTTCGTTGGGTTCGAGTTGTGGTTTCTAGAGCGTCTATGACTTGACCAAGTGACAACACTTTGATGAGTTGCAACTTATCCTCTGGTTCCTTGAGGCCTTTGCTGACTATTCGAAGGAGCGCTAAGGATGTTGCAAGGCGAATCGGCAACGACGTGTCAGATAATAAGGTAAACAACAGTGGCACGGTTGTCGGAGTGACGGTTAAGTTGATGTCAATCCAGCCTGAAGAGTCCAAGCATGAGCATAAACACACCGTAACGAACCACGAACATACCAACATAGGACCCAAATGTCCGAATGCCCCAGTCAACCACTTCTACGACCCCGTCTAGTTCTCGCTCAGATTCAGACGACCCGCCATTCTTGCGTAAACGCGACATCCTCTCGGCGCCATCAGCAACAATGGTCAAAACAGCCTCGTTAATGCGAGCAGCATCATGCTCGCGCACGGCATCTCTGACACGGGCATCCCGAGTATTTCGAACGGCGTTGTACGTTCTAGCTGATTTGATCATGTTATCGGCTACCTCCCCTGAAATTTCGAGGACAATGTGGAAAAACAAAAGAGAGATATGTCGGTTATAAGTTGGTTGTGATGAAGACTCGGCTGGTCGTATAAGAACGAAGAGGTCGGTGAAGAATGTGGACCATTGTTCCACGTAAGTGCACAAGAAGAACAGTGTCAATGTGTGCGAGAATTTGTTGCGCAGGACTGTGCAGTATCGAGAGTTAGGTTTCAAAGTGCAAGATAATATAACTTGGAACGTACAAGGGGCAGTAGATTCAGCTGATCCATAGAGATATTCCGATTGAATGTAAGAAATTAGGGACTGCTGTAATGTCCGGAAGGACTCGTCGTCCAAAGGTTCGAATCTGTTACCACAATTGAGCGCCTGTTCTATAACCTTCACCCAGTCTCAATGATGTGATAGGAATAGAGTTAAGTGAAAATGATGTCATCCAACCCTCGTCGATCCCCCTCCACCGTTGACACCAACCCTGTACGATGGAAAATGATTGGCGTTGCACTCACCGGTTGTCAAAAAACTCATCCAAGACTCGTAAGGCAAAGAACCTCGCTTGCGTTGGATATTTTCGTCCTCCTTCAGGTGCTTGATCGACAAACAAAGTCAGAGCTAGGCTCCAGGTACTGTTGGTATTTTGTTGGATAGTCGAGAGATATGCCAAAGCTTCCTGGTGTAAAGAGACCTGTGACGGATCCGATGCGATTGAAATCGCCCGAACGACCTGGTCAAGATCCTGTGGCATGGTATCGAATGACTCGATCGTGGTCCACCGGCGGTTCACCAGTTAGAATTTCTACCTATTGGTGTCCGATGCGGCTCAAGATACAAAAAAGGTAGGACGATTGATTGGTTGAAGACAGACTCAAGCCGACCCTCTACCTG
>KN832986.1:271153-392377 GCA_000827315.1 Piloderma croceum F 1598
GCTGGTCGTATAAGAACGAAGAGGTCGGTGAAGAATGTGGACCATTGTTCCACGTAAGTGCACAAGAAGAACAGTGTCAATGTGTGCGAGAATTTGTTGCGCAGGACTGTGCAGTATCGAGAGTCAGGTTTCAGCGCAAGATAATATAACTTGGAACGTACAAGGGGCAGTGGATTCGGCTGATCCATAGAGATATTCCGATTGAATGTAAGAAATTAGGGACTGCTGTAATGTCCGAAAGGACTCGTCGTCCAAAGGTTCGAATCTGTTACCACAATTGAGTGCCTGTTCTATAACCCTCACCCAGTCTCGATGATGTGATAGGAATAGAGTCAAGTGAAAATGATGTCATCCCTATGGCCCAACCCTCGTCGATCCCCCTCCACCGTTGAAACCAACCCTGTACGATGGAAAATGATTGGCGTTGCACTCACCGGTTGTCAAAAAACTCATCCAAGACTCGTAAGGCAAAGAACCTCGCTTGCGTTGGATATTTTCGTCCTCCTTCAGGTGCTTGATCGACAAACAAAGTCAGAGCTAGGCTCCAGGTACTGTTGGTATTTTGTTGGATAGTCGAGAGATATGCCAAAGCTTCCTGGTGTAAAGAGACCTGTGACGGATCCGATGCGATTGAAATCGCCCGAACGACCTGGTCAAGATCCTGTGGCATGGTATCGAATGACTCGATCGTGGTCCACCGGCGGTTCACCAGTTAGAATTTCTACCTATTGGTGTCCGATGCGGCTCAAGATTTTTAAAAAAAGGTCGGACGATTGATTGGTTGAAGACAGACTCAATTGAGCCGACCCTCTACCTGGAAGTTAGGAACGTTTTCATACGTCGTGCGACAGATTGCGATCGCACAAGAGCAAATTTGACTTGCCGTTTGGGCCACGTGGTGCCAAAATTACTGAAAGCAGTATGTCCTGAAGTTCGTCACTTCGCCCCAAAACGGCAGAACGGAACTTATGTGGCATTGATTATAATATTGAGCAACAAAAGGCCATAAATTAAGCAAATCTATGTCCGCACACCTAACTGAAGGCCCGAGACGAATGGTACTAGTCCAAGGCATAGACGCTCCGATCCGATTGAACGTAGGAGTCTTAAGCTTTGCAGAAGCCGAGCTTGCCGTAATCCCTTCAACACTCCGCGTCGGGCATAGGAAGAAATCCATTACTATACTCTCGTAATTTGTCATATTTCGACCACGACCAGAAATGATTGAGTCGTAGGTCGTGCAGCGTGACGAGAATATTTAATCCACCCGGCGAGGGATAGAATAAGAAGGAACGACTATCTTCATTCTATTGGGCTGACTACGGGAGACTAGGATAGAATGCGGAAGCTTAGAGAGTTTACTGCTGAGATAATGAACCGTTTATCGGAGTGATACCAAGGATATCAAGGATATGGCCACTGTGCGCTAGACTGAATCGTTCAAGTTTCTCGCCTACCGTCGCTAACCAGTCAAAGCCACAGATGTGCAGCATTGAGTGACACGGTATGCCACCCGTGCAATGACAACGAAGATTGTGCCAGGCAGCGACCACCAGGAAGAGACGATCATCGACGATCACAAATTGGAAAGTTCTGGCGACGAAGCCTTGACGTTCATTTGTTTAAACAAGTCGTGGTCGAAAGTAATATAGAGATCACAATTGAAATGACAACATACTTCAGGATGGATCTGCACGAGGAACTTCGGTGAGCTCAACATGGCCACTACCAGACCCCGGTTTGCCCACCCTAGTAGCACTACAATAATCGTTGTTGCTTCGGCCAAGAATAAACATCTTCAGGGCTATATAAAACGCAGTATTGAGCAATCTTTATTGACTAGAACACAGCGAACTCACAGCAATAAACCTTCGTTCATGTGTCTTCAAAAACTGCATTGTCATCAGATGCACTAATAATCCAGGACATAAAGTTCGCCAGTCTCCAAGCCGACACAAAGTCTGCCCGTGACCTCATCGAATGCCAAAGAGTGGCATGTTGCCGGAGTGAAAGGCAAAACTGGATGAGGAGGCACCAAGACAACTGCCATAGATCCGGCGGCGGTATGTGACAACCTCATCAGCCTTACTTCTTCCCTCTCCCAATGTCGTTCGAGCCACACTGCTCGCCGGCCAGTTATGCCTACACAAACTACAGGAGCAGAGGTACCATCATTCACCGGCAATACTGTGGGGATTGTATCAATGGGCGCAGCTGGGTAAGAGATACCATCTGAGTGGGGCAGACTGAGACGAATATTATAGAGACAGATATAGCTGCGTATCGATCCTTCAGATCCTGGATACGCGAACGAAGTCAAATAGAATTTCCACGGGTGGTGCAAGCCGCCTGATATGTGATAGTGATGCGAGACAGGCAGAGAGAAGCGGTATTGAGTCACGAGGGGGCCAAGATGGTCCGTCTGCTCCGTGCTCGTGGGCTCTGAACCATACATCGCGGAATCGAGGGCACGGCCAGGTTGGAGGATGGACGGTGGAAGTTGGTAGACATGCACAAAAGCACTTTCTTGATTGATTACACTTGTGATTGCAACATGCCGTGGGCAAATATAGACTCCCACATCATTAGTGTTCTGACAACAACCTGTGTGGTCAGATGAACTCGTTATCAAAGGCGGATCAGAGTTCACCTCAGGTAGAGGATGATCAACGACTCTTGTAACCCCTGTCACCGAGTTCAGGAACAGCAGGCTAAATGACGGGCTCAAGGGACCAGTCTGAGACCAATGCACCAAAGTCGCGACAACAACCGAATTATAGATGGAAAGGGCATGAATGATACCTTGCGTCATCGGTCTCGAATAGGTGGCAATCGGACGAGGAGTTGCAGGGAGTATATGTTTATTTTGTATATATTCCTGCAAAGGGAGCGCGTACACTTTCAGCATCCTAGGCATTTCGTTAGTGGTGAAACTACTGAGCACACAGCACCTACTTTTGGTCATTGATCATCATTGATACTGTAAGGGTCGCGCTACCATCCTGGTGCATCCCGGTCCCGTATGAATCAAGACTACGCGGAAAGAGCAACGTAGCTACACTGCGCACATCCTCGAGATCGTGCAAAGACCAGAGTGTTATGCAGCTACCTGTCTTTCCTCGCTGCCCAGTAACAAGCCATTTTGCCCCTGGAAGTAAGGTCATCGTATCCACATACATGTCATCTGTACTATGGATAACAGATGTGATTTTCTTGATCTGTGGCTCAGGCTTCGTCCAGTTCTGCTCAAGTTTGATCGCTTTAAATGCAAGATCCTGCAACTCTTTGCCTGACAAAGCAGTGAGTAAAACATCAGGTCCTATGTCGAAAGGAAGATCGAATAATGGCATGATCAGATGCCATAGATAATCAGAGCCTCCAAAGGCGTGTAAGACACGACATGTCTGCGTGTCAAGCTGCGATCAATAACTTCCGACATGGTTCACAGACAACAGTTACCTGCTTGAGGGATAAAACGTCTGTGACATGTAAATAAACGGAAATTGCGAGCAGGATATCCTCAGGCAGACAGACCAAATGCAATGGCGATTTATTATCCATGTTCGTGGTGTCGCACAGCGGAGGATAAGCAGATATGAAGCCGAGTTTCTGGACGCATCACCCAGATTTGGACGAGACTATAAAGGGTGTCCCTCACCCCTTTCGCTCTGTCCTTCAATTCATCACCATGGATTCCTCGCAACCCCTTGTACATCCCATTGATTACCCTCATTCTTCCGGTCTATCAGAGGCGGATAGTTTGTCTGACTCAGATTGGCTTGATATTTCTAGTAGCAAGGAGTCTGATGATAATGACTCAGTCAGCTCTAAAGCGAGCGATCACGATGAAGTCGACTATGGGCCACGTTCAAGGCGATCATCAACGAGCCTTGGAAGCTCCCGAGATGGGGATGTCGAGGCATGGGAAGGGTTCGCGGAAGACAGTGCGGACGAACTCGCTCCCCACGATGATCTCACCGGGTTGTCGATTCCTCCTACCTTGCCCCCTGCGCTGCACAATACTGCCGTGAGGCCTGACGATGCACTTGCCGTTTCGAGAGATTTGACGGTAGACCAATGTGTTAAAGCTACTCTGGACCAAAGTACGACAGGTACGCTGAGCGCATCTCGTACCAGCTCTTTAGCAGGCCATGCGTCTACCGCGCAGAATTCCATCCGAGATCTCAAGCTCTCTTTCCCTGACCCTCTAACAAGTTCGCGAGATGAGTTGAATACAACGTATGGTGACGCTGCACCCTCCGAAACGACAAGTGAGGGCGACATTGCGCCGCCTTCGACGACACATGCTGTGGATCCGGGTTCAAGTCCTACACCCGAGGTCCTTAACATCGTGGTTTCGAACAATCGCTCCCACGTAGTGATCTCTGATCTTCAAATTGTTTTGTATGGAATCTCAGCCGTTGCCAGGTGGTCGGTTGTTGATGACATATTGGAGAAGGCTGCCCTTGGCGCAGGCCTCACCCTAACACCTTCTCCGAAGACCTCGGAACGCTATTCCCGTCTCTTGCACATTAATGGGAACCGTGGAACCAATCATTCTTTTCCCAAAGTCGTGACGGTAATTGACAGAACATCGGACAAGTTTTCTTTCTACCCGGTAGGTCTTACTATCCTGTCAGCGAATGCAACTACAATGACTTCGCGGCCTGAGAAGCATGGCCGTTTCCAGGGGACGAGACCATCTTTGGCTATCATTTTTTTGCCTTCGATGTCGTCCGTGTCCATCACACACACTTGTTATCTTCCGATTTTTGTTCCGTCCGATAACATCGAGAACAACGAGAAACGTCGCAGAGATGCGGAAGGGTGGTCAGAAAGCAGCATTGAAACAAATGCTCTCTTCGCAGTCAAACCCGATGCAGGGTCCGTTGTTGACATCGGTGATATCGTCAACCTCCCAGCCTTGCACGTGCATAATGCTCTCAGACATCTCTTGGAAAGAGCAGATGGTGCCAAACGTCGCCACGCAGAATCTACGAAACAAGCTCAAATGGCAGGTGATCGCGACATTTCTCACTTCTTCCGTGCTGCAGTCACTGGGTACGATGTCATCGGATCACTTCTAGTGTTTAGAGGTATTGACTCAAATTTAACTAGGGGTCTGCTTGCAATTATGGCAATACTGATTGTCCGCCTTTGTGTTCCGGACGCAAAGCAACTTCCAACACCTGCCTCGCAGACATCTACCATCACGCGAGACCGTATGCTCTCGGTTGTGAACAAGTCGAGCTCCGTTACTCCAAGTCACGTCGCTGTGATACCCTCGTGCTTGAAAGATTTTGCTTTCTCTGTCTTCAATCCTGCCCCATTATGCTCATCTGCCTCGTCTGCTGCCTCGACGGCTAAACAAAGCAGCTTGACAGGTAATCCGAGTACGGACACGAAAGCAAAGGAGCCGGAATGCGGGGATGGTAAGCTTATGACGTGGTCGGAACGGGTGAAGTCATCGAAAGATCTCATCCTTCCTGGATCACCCTCCTTTTCATTTGAGGCGAAGTCAAAGAAGGCTTTGTCCTTGATCGTACCCAAGAATACGATTGTATCCAAAGGAGCACCACCTTCGGTCCTCAGCGTTCGCCTTGTCGACTCGCTTTCACAGACGTTCAACGTGAGAGCATTGTCTGAAGTTGTCCGGCGTGATATGAAGGAGCTTTCGGATGCCATTGATCAGCTCATGATCGCCATAGGGAAGCAAACCACCGCCATCATGGAGGAATCACAGGGCATCAGTAAGCTTTTGCGGGAGCGCTTAGGGCAGAGGCATGATAAGGCGAAGGCTAGAGCTCGGCGTATGAAAGATGTGGGTGGTCAGTTGAAGGGCCAGATCTTGTCATATGTTGGACACGGAATTAAGAGTCGAGCGGACGAAGCCAAAGGCAAAGCCCGTGGAATAGTAGAGACCCTCGTGCTGTCGGATGCTTGGACTATCCACCGAAACAGGGCGAAAGAACACCGGAAGAGAATGGAAGAAAGCAGTGTTGAGAGACGTAAGAGAAGAGAGATCAGACGGGCCAGGAGGCAAGCGAAGGGCAAGAACGATAGCAAGCAGACTCGGAGGGGCGGGCTATTCTCGACGGCTTAATGATCATGTTCTCGCCATCGTTTCTGTTTCGTTCGATGACCCAGCTTGAGTCCCCAATGTATTTATGATGTACAATATGTACTTTCAAATTTTTTTTCTTGTTTTGCGAGTTCTTCATGTTGGCCCTCGTCCATCGTTTGTGACATGGTTTAGCACATTCACTGTAGTCAGCACTTCCTTCCTTCATTTCCATAATACTTAGGGTTCGTTTAGGGTGGCAAGAATTCTAATAGGAATGATCAAGCAGTGGACAAAATGCGCGTTATGACTGCTTGACAGAGTTTAACTGTAGCCTTGGAACGTAGTGGAGGTGTGCTAAATAAAACACACTCTGATCACAGTCATTGCATTGCATCTCCGAATCCAACAACATTGATGTTAGCAACGATAGGTACACAAAATCACCAGAGAAAGATGCGAAATGTAACACTGCTCTCCTATCGTTGCAAACCCCAGTTCATGCGTGTCCGCCCATCTGCACTGGGGGAGCCGGGCCACCCTCATATGGGTGCGGCACATTCGATGGAGGT
Source organism: Piloderma croceum F 1598 (assembly GCA_000827315.1). Lineage (NCBI taxonomy): Eukaryota > Fungi > Basidiomycota > Agaricomycetes > Atheliales > Atheliaceae > Piloderma > Piloderma croceum. Next base: position 277,787 of record KN832986.1, read on the forward strand.
AACATCATAGGGTAAGGCACTGCGTGCTGCACTGTAGGCATTGTGAACATTTTACCAGTGTATTGATCAAAGGAGATCATACGTTGAGGGCTTTGGTGATAATACGGATGCGTGTGCGATGGAATGGGTGTCGAGGGCATGGGTGGACGCGGACCGGCCCCATTGGGTGGAGGAGGATACTGGCCAGGTTGTGGAGGGGGCATGTACGCTTGCGGTGCTATATGTGAGTTGCACGGTTATGAGCTAATGAAAAAGGGCTATCAAATCACTTACGTGGCATCTGACCCATATTTGGGGAAAACATCGCTATGGATAGTTGATTGCTCAGCTGAAAAGTCCTTGCTCGTGCGAAATGGAAACTCACGTTGGCCATTGGGAGGTGGCATACCAGGCGGATAATGCATTGCTTGCATGTATGGCCCAGGCATGTAGGCTCCGGGCGGGCCAGGAGGAGGCATCCCCGGCATCATAGGCTGCGGGCACGGGTCAGAATGATCATCATATGAAAAGAAAATCAAGAGGTAAACAAACTTGTCCGGGATATGCATATGGATATGGTGCATAGACATAACCACGGGCAGCCGCCTGATCCTCCTCGTATGGGGGAGGCGGCATGGGGGGCGGGCCGGGAGGTGCCATATGTGGAGACTGCTGTGGAGGATTATGAGGCGGCGGTGGAAACAACTGTATGTAACGTTTGCCACTGTAAGGCCAGATCGCCGCTGTGAAGGAAGAACAAAAAGTGCGATTCGTATAGTCATGTGCCGCGTGAAAAGGGGCCATACGCACCAACTTGATTGGCTTCGACGACTTTGTTATGTTTGAACGGATTAAAATCATCCTTGATATTGACAGGGGTCCCTTTCTTGATCGCACGCGCACCGAAAAAAGGGTTGGGTGTTGTAGGGCCCTGCATGAAATGCTGTAAAAATCAAAACCCACAGCTAAATGTATTGACAAACACTGACACTTTCAGCAGGCTTAGGTTTGGGTGAAGCAGATGCAACGCTTGGGTTGGGTGAAACCTAATAACCATTAAAAAAAAGTCAGTGAATACAAGTTCAAAACAATACAATGCGGGCTTTTGTTACAGGGCTGAACGCGTTCGCCTTCGGGTTTGGTCTGAATGATGAAGCGTTGACATTCAAGCGGGCCGCAGATGTAGGGGAGGTAGGCGCCTCCGTTCGGGGGGTAACTGAAGGAGATCCAGAACTGTTGCCGTTGGCCGAGGTCGCATTTGCAGAAGTGCGAGGTTTGGTGCCTTTGAAAGCCGGGATGGCCTGTATAAACATGTTGATAGACCCTTTCCCTCCTTTTGCATTGTCTGGTGACGGCTTCACTGTGACGGGTGCTTTTGCAGGCGCAAGCGTGGCTTTGGGGACACCTGATGCCGCGGCAGGGGCTTTACGTCCATCCGGGGCTGCCTTAGCTGTTGCGGGATGCGCAACAACGAGGCGGGTAGCGTTGGGGGTAGGGTTCAGGACGGAGTTGATGCCTATCGTGCGTGCTTGGGTGGAACTGGCATCCTTGGAGGCTTTGTCCCGAATCTGCTTCTGCTTCTCTTCATCTTTGGCCAAGATCGGAACCAAGTCGTCGGGGATAGGTTTGTTAAGCTGTGGATCGGCAGCATAAAGGCTGCTCCTGTACTTGAAATTGTTCCCTAACTCACCTTGAAGGTAAGACTGAATTTCTTGAGTTCCGCCATCCGCTTGTCCATCTCGCTTTTCACAAGAGCCTGTTTTTTCTGCGTCAGTCTCTGCTTCTCGTTCGTGACAAAGTCGCGGAAAGCCGGGACAGGATCGGCGGGAGGCTGATAGAAATACTCTTAAGTACAACCATCTCTAAAGTGACTCGACTATACAGACCTTGTTGGTATTTGCTGCTGTAGGAACAGGTGAACCAGCTTTGTCTGGTATGATAGCGCCATCGGGGGCATTTACTGCTACCTTTGGAATGTCAGACTTCGCACCAGAGGCTGGGGGAGACAACGGCGTCTTGCGAGCGCCTGGGGGAACATAGGCGCCTGTACCACGGACCACAGCCCCGTATCTACCGACAACATTAGTATATGGTTTCGCACCAACCACCAGAATACACACTTGTCTTCCTCGTTTACCCCGCCATCATCCACGTTCAAATTTCTCTCTTCCGCGATATGAGGATTATTTGTCGCTCCCTAGGAAATGGTATTGCGAACTCAGAAAAACTTTGTAGCCGTGTTCCGAGAAATATACGTACCCTGATAATCTCATTAGCAATTTTCTGGGCCTTCCTTTCCCGTTCCTCGAAGTCTGCAGCTGAACGATCTAGCTTAGTGGTGTATGCATCCTCGTCAAAGCTGGTCTTGACGCCGTATAATTGTTCGTTGGCAGCAAACTGGTCCCATGACTTGTTTCCCGCGTTGCCTGGCCCAAAAGTAAGATCATCCCCGAATTGACCCGGGGTAGGGCCAGTGCCGTCAGGACTGGGTTGCCAGGCCTGCAATTCGCGTTCTCGACCCCCTTTCCCTTTCCCGCTAATATCGGTGTCGGTTCTGAAAGCTGAAAATCCACAAAGCTCATCAGCTATGCCTCAAGTATTTCACCTGTATTCGCTTACAGTCACCATTGGGCACTTTGGCGTCTGCAGGGCCGGAGGTAAAACTGTCGATGTTTGTAGAGGCGATGAATAGTGAATCCTTGAGAGGTGCTCCTGGACTTGTGATTTCCTTGACATCTTTCAACGTTACACCATTCGTGTCACCTTCTCCATTAGTGGAGAAAATTATGCCTTCGTAGCGTTGCGCTGTTTTGGTCAGAAGCGTGATAGTCGTGCCCTGTAACCACTCGCTTATCATGAAGTTCCCGATCATTAGTCAATCGAATGAACGCACGGTCAAGCCTGAAAGAGACTGCAGGACTCGTTCTTGCGGGTTCTCCTGCGAACGAGTACCGTTGGTCTGACCCAAAGGAGGAAACGCCCCCTGACTACTAGGTGGGGGCCCATTGGACAGACGGGGCGAAGTGCTGCCGGGAGAGAAAGTAGGAGAAGCTCGTGCACCCGTCCAAGCAGGCTGACGACTGAACAGAAACTCATAAGCACAGCATTACCGGACGAAGAGTTGGAGACCAACCGTGCGGGCTCTGGCATACCCTTTTTTGCGGGTTTAGGTCGAACAGCCGCCATTCAGAATTCCCAGAAGAAGAAAAACAAAACAAAAAGCAGAGAAAAGAAAAAGGGCAATGTAACAGATAGCAAGCTGAATTAGACTAGATACCACCAGAAGAGAACTGTCCAAGCTTAGCTCGCTATTTCGTCGAACTAAGAACTCAAGAAATAAGGACTGAGCTAGCCGGGCTGCAGGATGGTGGCAGGAAGAAAGCAGGCGAACGCCGTGAAGTGAGCGGGGACAACGGTTTGAGAGGGCGGCCCTCGTCGATAACTGCTCGATGTAAAGCGTGCGAAAAATCAGCACTGCTTCCCGTTGAGACCCCGGTTCAATTGTTTCGCCATACATTCCAAACTTCTGTCTGTCTTGCCGTTTACCCGCCCTCTTACAAAATATCGTGGAGTCCTTCTCAATGTCTAGTATTTATCTCAACTAGTGAACGTGTATCCATGAGCAATAGGGGCTGGTCAATGGGCCCGCGGAGTTTTAAAAGGTACAACACGGGGCAAGGACCCCGCAAGACGCAACAGAATTCGGAAATGAAATTTCCGAATCTGCATCCACTACTTAGTAGCACATGAATTGTGCAGGCAAGCGAAACATGTTGTGCTGGTCTTCCTCCAAGTACAATGAGGATAGAAACTGATCTCCGATCAAAAGCGTCGCTGGCATGAAGGTCCAACACATGTCGACATGGCATCATTTTGAAATGCAAGAACTTTATAATAAGCACCAGAGAATCAACATTATGTAATAGGTCCGATCTAGTCTCCCGTAAGTAGTAGAATGAAGAATCTTTATGGGGTCCGATCGCTACGTTGTCGAGTGGAGGACAAGTCCACTGACCAGCAAAAAGTAGCGTGCAGATCCGTCCAAAGACCCTTGGGAGGCTGCCGCTCTGATGTTCCACGCCAGGATATGCTGAAGAAAGCATCCTGCTGCACGGCCATAAGGAGCTGACGGCCAAGTCCTGCACAATAAGTCTCATAGGGTCGTTGAGCGACTTATAAGCACTGGATGCAACTGGATGCAACTGACAGCGATTGGCTGCCGCTGGACGTTTTGAAGCCACGTGGAGGTTCCCTTGCCGCATAGCCAGATAGTTGACCAGCCAGTCGAAGCCAGTCGAGCGACCATACGAATAGCCAGGACACCACCTCAAAATATATGGAGATTATCTGTATAGCCGAAGTGCCCAGAGGCGCAGTCATCTGGTGTCCTCGGTTCTGCCAATAGGTTGAAAGTCATCGACCCAAGTACGCTTCTAAGAATTAGGTGTTTGAAGGTGAGAGGTGTTAAATGCTGCTAGAGAAGCGCTAGTTGTTAAGGTTTCAGGTCAAGGACGGAGGATAACTATGTGCGTGGTCCGGCAAAAGTAAAAAGACGAGAGTCTACCAACGGTATAGTCTGGTATACATAGTCCTGTCAGACGCAGGAACATAGAGCATCAGTATGAAAATCCTGGAACGCGGACAAAATTGGACACCAACAAGCATCCACTAAAAATGAGACTTCCAAAAAGGTTAGTTAATACGCATGCCTACCCAGATCAGGACTGGCGAGGAAGAAGGATCAGCTGAAATTTGAAGTGCACCATCACTATGTCAAAACCATGATAGTTCTGTAAACATACCCAGATATTCTAAACAAAATGAGAAATCGTAGATATTCAGCGTTGGAGAGCTGGAAGAACAGAGTCGAATAGGTTTGCCGAAAGGTGGGCGTGGAACAAGCGCAAGTGGCATGTCCGTGTGGCTTGAAGGTTGTGAAGAGGAATCAAAGGAGCAGAGCAACAACCGAATCGAAAGGGTGCGAGAGAATGCGAGGGAAAGACGTTACTCGTTTGCGTAAGTAATTGGCGAGACGTTCTGTGATAATTGACCGGCTGTCTTCGAGCCGGCAAATAATCTCATGTTTAGACGTCGAAAGGTCCAGCCAATTTGATCGACGTGCCTTAACACCACGCATTTAGTTCCGTGAATGTGGGGTAGACAAGTTGACATGAGTGAACCTTGTATCCATTTCTTTCCATTCCCCACATAGGCGACTCTGCACAGGAGACATGTCCGCAGTAGTGGGTTCGGTCATACTATGGTTAGGATATGCCTATCATCAAGATTTGTGAAGATCCTGAGGTCACCGGTTCATGAGTTCGGAGTGTATGCCCTGGCGAAGCAGTACATCAGAGACATCTTACACTACTAGTACTAAGGCAATAGTGGACATCCACGAAATACGAGTCGGCCAAGAGTATGTCTTCGCTTTTCCACGGAGCAATTATCTGGAAACATCTGTATGGTACATATTGAATGCGTTCAAAAATGACGAAAAGGAGCGCGAGTCACACGGCAAGATCAACTGTCGATCACATGCCAGTTTCGGGCAGTGAACTGATTATTTGACAGATCATGAACAGTTTACCCAATGTGCGTCCCCAATAATGAGCGAGAATATTAATGCCGACAGGATCCGGACGCCCTGGTACCTGCCCCACACGATCTCATCATTTCCACAAACATACGTTCCCTACCCATCAGTATACGTAGCGATGTGGGTGGCAATATGGGGAGCTATCATTAGAAGATATAAAGAGCGAATCGCAATCTCATCCTCTTGAAGGTTTTCATCCCTCCCCCACCCGTTGACGGTCATCAGGATGTCAGAAACCGTTTACCTACGAGATGTCAGGCAACGCCCCGGATTTTTGACTGTTTGGGAGAGGCACCGTCATCGGAGGGCCCATTGGTTGGTCGAGCTCTTTGCTGAATCGGTGAGCCCATCACCAAGTCTTCGCGTCCTCGTGCTCAACTACATCGCCATAGTTGGGCGTCTTCCTTTACTGGTACTGACTCAATATCTGGAATCAGTCGAACATGCACTAATATAAAAACAATCACTACTAAGTTATGCAGGTCAGCACTTTGCACGTCTTAATGTGGATTGGCACTCACTTTTTCTGCCCAGGTGTCGGTTCGACGGCGGCATTTATTATCGGGACCCTCTCAGGTCAGCCTGGCCTTGGATGTAAGTCGCAGTGTCCGATGCTTTGTCATTTATCCTGACCGTCTTCACGATCGGCAGCTGTACTGCAGATAGGTTTTGCATATGCATTCGGCATCCTACTTGCCATCACAATCTGCTCGGCTACATCGGGTGGTCACTTCAATCCTTGTGTGACTATCAGCTTCGTCGTCTTCAGAGGTTTCCCTCCACTCAAAGCTGTCAGGTAAGAGGTTCCGCTCCTGGTAAACAAGCAGAGCTGATGCACTGCGGTCTTGTCAGATATATCGTTGCGCAAATTTTCGGAGGTTATATCGCTTGCCTTCTTATATACGCTCAATACAAGGACTTGATTAACGTAAGCGACAATAGCACGTGCTCCCGGACTACACTCACCCGTGTCCAAAGTTGGTGGACGAGGGTTTAGCAGCGAAAGGTGCCCTGGAGGCTATCCAGTTCACACCCAACGGCACAGGTGGTATCCTGGCGCTGTACACGCAACCCGGAGCGAACCTAGCTCGAACACTTTTAAACGAATTTGTTTCTGTGAGCCTCGATTCGTTAGCACCTACAATTCTCATTGACCTGTCTTTTATAGGACACTATCCTCGGGCTTGCTATCTGGGCCTGTCTTGACCCTACCAATTTTCTCGTGCCCCCTGCGGCTGGACCATGGATAATCAGTTTTGCTTAGTGAGTTCTTAACACTGATCCCTGAAGATGTGAACTGATCCGCTTACTTGTCAGCTCCGTCGCCATCTGGGGTTTCTCGCCACCTGGACGTAAGCGCTTTGTCGTTGATATCCTCACTATGATTTGATAAACGGCATTCCATTTAGTCGCTGCTAACGCTGCTCGTGATGTCGGCGGTCGACTTGCAGCAATGACAGTGTGGGGCATGAAAGCTTCTGGAGGCACTTACGCAGCACTGGCTGCACTCACGAATATACCAGCTATGCTGTTTGCAGCATCGTTGTACGAAATTTTCCTCACGGATAGTTCAAGAGGTTCGAGTTTCGTCCTTCGAGTTTGTTAGTATACTGATTACCTGTTGTTCTGCGTAGTTATGCCCAGCGCGCAAATGGAGTTCATGATCGGGCACCAAAAGCATCAAGAGGAGCACGGAGCACCTGCTCACCATATACTTTCTGGAACCTCTCGAAATCGGGCATCATCGATGAACTCAAGCACAAAGGAGAAGCTTGAACAGATGGAGAATCGCTCTCGAGTGTGATCGTGGTCGATCCGCGCCTCGAGGGATATGTTGAATGTAAATTGTTGGGTTATCTCTGTTACTAGAGAACAGATAGTGACTTACATAGGATGTCTGGGGTGTGTATGTTATGTCTAGTAGGATCTTCATTTTGAATGAACGAAGTGCGAAACAACGGAATACCAATGGTAGCTTGCAGTTGCCGTCTTCGGATAACAAGAATGCTCATAAGCCCAAAGCTCTCGAATTCAAGCGTCTGCCATGGTTTAATAAGACTTGTCAGATGTCCAAATATAACGATATGTATACCCTCGCTACAATTTCGAGTTGTGGTCGTCCTCCGCGACCTTGATAACACTAATGAAAGCATATCAGTACTAGTTCGGATACCGCCGTTGCAGCACGAATATAAGGAAGAAAGAAGTAACATAGGTCAGACTCACAGCTTCCCAGTATTTTCACCGCTGAATAACATAAGCAGTCCCTCGGGTGCCTTTTCCAACCCTTCGACGATGTGAAATTTCCGCTTTATGGAGCCAGCTGCGAGAGCGTCGGCAAGTTCTTTGACTGCAGCAGGGAACTGTGATGCATAATCAAAGCTATAGGCAAAATGAGAATGGGATTTACAAGTGCACGGAGAAAACACGCACACGATGAACCCTTCGATTTTGGCACGCTGAGAGATGAGAGACATGTACGATTGAAGACCTTTAGGTTTAGTGGAATCTAACGAGAATAATCGAGATGTATGAAACAGGAAGAGATATGTGTCATCTTACTGTATTGCGAAATGGCACCTGTGACAATGATAACATCAGTATCCATAAGCAGTGTTTCGAAGACGGTGTGCTTCTCACCGCAAAGCGCAATCCTAGCACCCTTGTTTAGCCTATTCAGAGCAAAGTCCAGGATGTCCTGAGAAAGCATGGTATGGTGAACATGTTGGTCGCTGAAACTGAGATGGCGACCTTACTCCGCCGACGTTATCAAAGTAGACGTCAAGGTATCCTTGAGCCTTCCAGTCCTCATAGAACGAACTGCTTTTATAATTGAGTGCTTTGTCCACACCAAGTTCCTTCTCGAGCCACGCGCATTTCTCAGCTGAGCCGGCAATAGCGATGACTTTTGCGCCCATGTGCTTGCCAAGTTGGCATGCGAGAGAGCCGACCGCCCCTGCTGCACCGGATACAACCAAAGTTTCACCTTTTTTGAGCTTGCCGATGTCTTTCAGGCCCTAAAAGATGGATCAGTCAAGAACAAGGAGCGGAAATGATAGTCGTACAAAGTAAGCTGTCATTCCTAGATAGTAAGATAGAATTGGTACGCTTTTCCTGTGAATTTTGAGCGAACATACCTGGCAAGCCGAGGGTATTTAAGAAATCCAAAGCGTCGGTGCCTTCGGGGGCTCTGTAGAGAGCCTAAGTTAACACTTGGAAGAAATATGGTCAGAACCCACATAATTTTATTGCATTGTTTGTCATTCATCACAGCGTATTCCGTCCAACCTGCGAGGACGATATCAGAACCAAAAATTGTGGAAATTGGCTTATCATGAGCTCACCGAGTGTTGCTTGGACCATATCGCCTTTCTCGAATTGACTACCGCTGCCTGTCTTCACAACTGTTCCCAAGCCAGTCGCTCTCATAACCTCTCCGATCTGAACAGGAGGAAGGTAACTTCGAGTGTCCCTCAGCCAACCGCGCATTGCGGGGTCAAGGGACAGCCAGTTCACTTTGACGAGAACCTGAGCATCTTTGGGTTCGAGGTATAATGGCAGGACTTCCGAACGGAAAGTGGTTGGAACGATATTCGTTATGGGTCGTTCTTGTAGGACAATGCGAGTGTAGTTATTCTGTGCCATTGCGGTGATATATTGGAAATCCGACTCTGGTTATCTGTGGTTATATACAAGTTAGGGGCCCAGAAGGAAGTTCAGAGAACCGGGTAGCATGCTGGCCGGGATGATCAACCAACCGCGTTATACATAGCCGAAAGTTGATGGCAACGGATGACGTCAAACTGGCTTTATAGCATCCGCCACGCTACTTACCTTCCAGCAAGCTTGTCAATGCGATTTGAACTTGCATGTCCGACCATCGGCGTCACCCATCATTGTTATTTTGCATGCACATAAGCATACACTGCGTTTCTTGCGGTAACTATTTCGACCATACATAAGTTCAGTCACCCGTCACAGCCAGAACGTCGTGAGCGCTAAAGCGCCAAATATCTGCGACCTCGTGCTAACAAGTTACGCCGATGGGGAATTAATTTACGAATAGCCTGCCTGATGCACAAATGCAATTGTCAACACAGAAATTGAATCAATAGAGAAAATCTGAAAGTCCCGGGAGAACCCCACGTGGCGTTGAGCATGTCTTGTGGACGATGAACAAGAACAAAAAGGTATATCGTACATGAGGTACTACACACAACAAATTATGCGAGAAAATCTGCCAAAAAAATATAAGGCTACGGCTTTCCTTTTAATAAAAACGAGTCGATGCCGAACCATGACTCCTTGGTGCGAGGAGATAAGCAGTCGATCGATACTCGTCGTTTGCCGGGAAATCCATCCTCGTGGATGTATTGTGATCGAGTCCAAGTTGCAAAACAACTAGCGAAAGGCAGATGCGATGGGGTATTCGATAAGGCGATTCGGAGGATCAAGGAATGCAGAATGGTAGGTGTATAGACCATAAATAGCCAAAGTTGCCGAGGCTGGGGACTCCATAATGCAAAGTTGTACGATTTTACATTCTACTGGGGCTGGCTTGCTGTAGGTACAGTTGGGTAACGAGTTCTTGGGCATTACGTGTTCGAATGTCGTCCACCGCTATACACTGCTATTCAGCGTCGACCCTTTAACTTGGCGAACGACGGACCGACAATTACAGAATTGCTAGTGGATAAAATTTGGCACTACATATGGACTGATGTACTGCGTGTGTAAGATACGCAAGACTGGATCCACCAGCTCGCATAATACACCATTGGCGAAAACTGGATCTGGGTAGATAAGTTCGAGTGAGGAAAGTCTCGAGGTAATATTCATAAAAACAACTTACAGAAGCCAGCAGCAACTACCTGACGAATTGGAGAAGTTTGGAGCCCGTCGTCTTGTTAAAGGGCCCTCCAATATGAGACAGAAGCAATGAACACGCAGCCACAATGATTCATCATGCCAAACAGATAGCCAATGACGTTAAGCACCACATATTCAGTGCCAGAAACTGAACTGTGGGTTCAGAGTGAAAGTAGGTGCAGCTGAGCTGCAATGTTTTTCATGGTTTAATCCAAGAAAAGACCTCATGGCAACAATGCTGACGTTGATGATCACGTTCGTTTTTCATTGTAACAGGCTTCCCGACGCGTCAGCGATCGGAGTTTGAATTACTTCTGTCTCCTGCCAAAATGTTTCCGCGGAGGTGGTCAAGCTGAATTCAAATGGTCAGACTTTTCTGCTGACAAGGACAGAGAGTTGAATTGTACATAATCCGTTTACAAGCTCAAATATTGACATTAATATATAGTTTTAAATCTTGTGAAACTCTGCCAGCCCTCGTCGGACGACGCAAGCCGTTGAAAAAGTTATAACGACCGACAGAATAGCGTATGGCTCGTCAATTCACCGGGATTGGATGCTTTCCTATTCAATTGCATTAACTGGCTCGGCCGGGACAAGGTGTATTCCATAGTATTAAGTTGCCACTACGCCTCGTTTCAATTTCATGCTGACCCGCTGTTGGACTGCTCTTCTAGGTATAACAAAGCCGCCTGCAGGAACCAATAAACGACGTGCACCCCGTAGCAACTCCACAGAGCACAATACACAACCGTATTTTTATAATTGTGCTCGTCGTGGGCACCCTGAAATTCCTTGCATCGTAAGAATGACAGCCCGGCCCACCTCGCCTAACTTATTTCTCAATGGGAAACTATGTGTATTTCCCTCGTGAGATGGATTGATCCATGGAAGTGTGGATTTGAGCGCTAAGCGCTCAAATTTGCATCGCGGATGATTCGGCGGCTACTCTAGCTTCCTCCATCTTTTCTCAGTCTTTGGATCTAATAAAGGGGACATTATTTCGAAAGGGAGGCTTTCACCAGTCAATGCATGCTCATATATCTTCTGATGGGCCGTGGATTATAGTCTATCATTATTGGCCGACGACTGTTTGTTTGATTCGATCCCGTATTCGAAGACTAAAACGAGTGTTATCGATGCCGTGGAGGGAAAGACTAAGATCTATCTGAAATTTCTGCACGGGCATTTCATCTACCCATCCGCTTCCCATTTGGAGTTGTAATTCCTTACGGCACTGGCAGAAGGTTTAATCCCCACGGGTCTCAGTATAAGTATGCACTTTGAACCAGTGTGGCACAACTTTATAATGTGGTTTGACAGAGAAAAGGGGACAAAGAGGAGAATAGACTAAAAAGTCATACATTTTCCAGCAGAATTAAAGGATTAATATCAATATACTTTCTGTGGTCTTAGACTTCGGTCATGGTGGCGTAACAATAGTATGTGGCTGTGCTACAGACAATATATACCTACTATATATGGAAGCATTACGCCTTATATAACCTCGCAATGCTGTAAGTAGTTGTTGTTGTACCCAACCTGCTTCAATACCATGTCGCCCTCTGGCCGTCGCCGCAGCGTAGATTCCAGTTCCTCCTCCAGTAGTGATTCTGATTCAAAGATGCATCGAGATGAAAAGCATCACATAGACGAGAAGAAGCATTATGGTGATGAGCATCCTGATAATAGTCGATCTCTTCTGGATCATTTCCCCCACATGCCTGGGTTGCCAGCGGGCAGCTCACAACAGCATTTTCAATCTCCCTCACATGCACCGCCGCCTTACACCCCGCCTGCAGCTGGCGAGCGTCTCGCCTTGACCACCACGACGGCATTCCCAGCACAGCAAGCTGGCCCACACCCTTGTATCGATGCAGATGGCTCGCCTGTCTTTCTTGGTTCTGCACTTTTTTATTCCACAGGAAACCCTAATGGAGGTGGACCAGATTCGGTCCATCCTTGCAAGATTGCGCCCCATCTCTCACCAGTCTGCCGTGTACCCTACGGAGGAGGCGAATTCGAACATCACGGCCGTTATGATTTGCTGCCATTTGTTCCGCAGATGATGGAATGGGTTTTAAGCGCAAGAGGCCAAATTCCTCAGGACAGAAGGGCTATAGAGGGAGGAGTCGAAAATCATGGTGCAAAATTATATCATGCTGTGGCAAAAGTGGGCAACCTTTGGGTACCCGGCAAGACAGGAATCCACTTAGTATGTGCAACATAATTTCCACGAGATTGATTTTATCTATGTGCTCATGCCTTTAATAGAATGGTTGCAACGTAGCATTCGGTGGTGGCGAACATGTATTCACCGAGGGTTACTACATTTTGTCAGTTTCTTCAATTTCTATGTAGCTTCTCGTTTGCTGATCTGGCTGAAAGGTGTTGGAGATAAATGCGAAATTGGTCGAGTTAAGTGTATGGCCATTAAATAAAGAGTAATTGTACTACCATCGACTTTATATGTTCGACTCGATTTTGAAATCTGTCGGCTGGATAATCGGTCCGCTTGAAACCACCACCATCATAGTTTACCGCCCATGCTAGATTCTCCTCGGGGTGTTGCGCACGCCGAACATGCAAGATGTCTAGGTTTATTGATCCTGTAGGCAAGTAAGTATCAATCGGGTATGCTATTGGGCTTGGCGCAGATCAAACGCCACTCACAGTGTGCAAATGAAACACTCCCATGGCTCCGTCTCATTTTCATTTTCACCTTCGGCATTACCCTCATCGGCTTTCACAGTGCGGCTATTGCTACTGCCACCCAGCCTCTGATTCCCCGACAAGGCTAGACCAATCGATTCCTTTTTTCTTAGTTGGACCTCATCTTGTACTATGTTACCAAATCCGAACTTCACAGGTAGTTGCCTAGGAGGGATATCATCGATGGCTTTGACCCGTTTTAACGGACGCGAAGACTCTGCTGGAGTGTGCGGACATGGTACCAGGTAGCGAGAAGCGATGAAGAATACATACCTTCGTCACGGGACCTCGCATTAGCCTTGCCATTGTCGCGCGATGGACCTGCGTTGGTAAATGTCGAGCCTTCGTCACCACTCGTCAGTAGATCGCAGGCACCCTGAGTTGACCCAGGATGGGGAAGATTGAAGTCGAAGTCATCCGGAAAGTCGTACTTGAAGTTGTCGATGTCGATGTCTTGCGACGCATCTAGCATTGCCTTCCGGCGATCTTGATCAGTTTCTCCTATTTCTTCGTCGCTGTCGTCTGATTCTGTTGCAGGATCACCATCATCCGGAGCTTGAGCGCTCGATGATGATGATGATGATGCCGCTGCTGCACCATCTCTTTGGGTAAGGAGTAATAAGCCAGAGTCAGATTACACTGACCTTGAGATTGCAAGGCCATTATCCGTCTTTCAGCGGCCAAAGCTCGTTCTTCCCTAGCGCGCTTGCTGTGGAATGTGGTTTAATTGGACATATTTTCATGTCTGTAAACCAATGTTACCTCCCGGCTTGTTTCCTAAATCCAATCCCTTTCTTCTTCTGGTCCTCGTCAAGGTCTTCATTAAGTGCCTTACCATCCCCCGCGAACGCATATTTACTAGTCACTCTTGTACCTGCTTTACGTTTCTTGGCTGTTTGCCTTCCACTATGAAGGGAGGGTCCAATGACCTTCGCCCGGTTTCCACGGCGGCGGCGCAAGGAGGTGGGGCGGGCCCGCTGTTGGGCACCTCCACACTGACGTTCGGTGTTGATGATGTTAGAACACTTCCATGCTTAATCTACAGAGCTTGAGTACGGACCATATATTCCGGAAATTCACCGAATTCAATGCCTTGGCCGGTAACTTTTGATGAATCAGCAAGTCTGGTCCCCGCGGACCAGTAACCTTTGACATATGATAAGAACAACAGGTCAAAACATTTCAATTACCAGGAATTACATACCGTCTCCGTAGTACCCCTTATTTTGTAAAGCTCGGACCTCGTTCCTGAGTTGCTTCCACAGGTTTTGAAAATCAGATCCATGGTTCATGTGCTAATCAAAAAGTCAGCGAGAGAAAAGATAATAAAACATCTACTGGTACATACTTTGATATGTGCCAACTGATATTCAGCTTCAGTTCAGATACAAGAGATCACAGATCTTCACGCTTACCTCGTGGCAGAGCGTGTTCATCAGCCAAGAAGTCGGTAGAAAGGATCCGCTGACGCTGCGTAGAACCAGTTCTATAGCAGTAAAAATGCCCACACAATAATATGAGTGCCGCTCTGAACGCAAACACACAGTGCTCACCAACAGTTTCGCCATTATTCCAATTCCTCCCGGCGAAAACCTTATTATATTCGTACTGAACGCAAAGTACCAAGCTCCAGCAATCCAATAAATCAAATTCTTACCGACACTTGACTCACCTCCTCTAAGCTATTGACAGTGAAACCGTGCGTCTTCATCACAGGTTTCACTTGCGCTGCCAACGCGCGTATAAGCCGTCTCGCATCTTCTTCCTCAGCGTCAAGAACGGAAATGAAATTGATATAGGGGTTTGGATTGGATTCTCTTTCATTCAGACGAACGTGGACCATTGGAAGAACCAGACAAAAACAAGATCGGGATTAAAGTTAATACAGTCAGAGCAGTGGTCGATCGAAGTTTACGTAAGACGCGTTATTTAATTAATTATGGCTGTAAAACGATAACATGGACACAGAATGCGTTGATTTGTTCGCCTGCATGGATGGCAATTGACAAAAACGAGACCTGACAGAGCGAGATCCCATAAGCACTCAATGATAGTCGTCTCAAAAAAAGGCCGTATAGAGCGAAACTCGTGGATAGACTGGATGCAGTTCGAATATATTTGATGTATCGGACGCTCACTCACGCGTGAGGCAATAGCTGACGAGGTCAAATCAACCATCACGACTCGTATAAATCAGTCTATACCAGTCCGAAAGTTTACCTACAACCAAATACGCGTCAGTATAATAACTAGCTTTTCAGACTGCCTCGAATCTGTGACCATCCAGAGGAAGCACAGTTTTCTGAGTGGCCGTAAGACAAATGTGCTCGATAGGAACGATCCCCTGGCTGATACTATGAGCAGCCTCAGTCTCGCAATAGTTTTGCAAAGCTTGAATAGCATGTACGTACCAAGTTAGTCCACGTATCAAGGTATGTGACACAAGGCGTATCTTCTCGAAGAGAAGCATCAACAACATGATCTCGCTCTATGTCCAGAACATGAATTTCAAATGGACCATTAATGGTCGAGTCGAAATCATCTCTTCTCCCGTAAAGTTTTGGCCTGGTAGCTTCATGGTAGCTAGGTATCGTCGGGTTATATCGGCCAGTCTCGGTGGATCTCCAGTCTGTGCTCCGAGGTCAAGCGCAGGAAACAGATATGACAGGCTCTCGTGACGAGGTTGAGTGTCATGTTAATATTATTTTGCGTCCGCGGAGCCAGTGCCACATTGAAGCCTGCCAAAGGTATCGTTAATGTTGCCTTCATCCAGAGGACTTCTGATGTACGTTTCGTCCAGTGCTATGAAATTGCTGATGTAGATAGGTAAATGGCCAGTTTGATCCATTCGACATCGGTACCGATCTGCTCCGCAACTCTGCGTCTGTGTTCCTACTTCTTTGGATTGTATCGCGGGATTATTTGGATAAGAAGTTGTGGCGCCTCATATTTCCCAATTTCGGCGATTGCCTCTCTTTCCAGTTTACTACGGCCGCAATCGAACAAACTTGAAGTCAAGAAGTCTTCCACCTTGGGTACACAGCGTCATATTTCCATCCATTGCTGATATATGTATACTAACATGCAAGACCGACATACTCACTTCGCCTCGAACTTCACCCCAAATACCGCTACGTTCAAGGCACCAGCTCATAGGCACGCGAGACATCTTCACAGCATCCCCCCTAAAGAAAAGAGTACTCGTACTCTCATTATTGATCACATGCTTTGGGTCCATGGCAGGACGCGATTTGCTCAGGCCAGAGCTGAACTTGGCATGACTGATCGCACAGGCGGATCGTCCTCAGCTAACTACGTTCATCGGGAGCGCCCAGAGAACTTCGAGGAGGATGAGGAGCAGTTAAGTGACGGTGAGGACGCTCATATCCTCGATGCGAGGGAAGGGGACATCAATAATGATGATGAGGATGAACGAATTTCATGCCAGGACCTGGTTTTTGGAAGAACGTTACGGCTTCGTGCAGAAGCGCTGGAGAAGGTTGTAGCAGGTATGCTGGATCAACCACCGCCTGTGCACCCCCACTTTGACGGAGATCCGGTGACGCCTCCATCATCGCCCAAGCCACAAGATCCTCTTCATCCACATACACTACCCAATGGCGTCCGTGTCAGAATCACTCTAGGCACTATAATAAACGATCTGTTTGCACGTCAGGCCCCTCCTGAACCATACCGACATCATCACCATCCAGTGCCAATAGTTGTGTCATCAGGAAACATATCCGGTTCCTCCTCGCAGAACAATTCTCCTGTCATACCGAAGAACATATCGGTACCGACGTCACAGATACCACTCTTGGATTCTTTGCCACCTTCCGCTATGCCTGCTGTGCCTCCTGCTGTTGTTCCACTTTCAACCATATCTGCTGGGTCTCCAATGGCTCCTACCTTATTGTCTGTGGCGGCAGAGTTTCGATCGTCTGGTTTTCCAGCAGGCGCCATGCCCACCCCGGTACGTTCTTTCGACCATCATCGGTCCACAGGCTGCATTCTCAGCTTGCTTCATTTTCATTGCATGATGAACGATCATTTATTAATCATAACACTTAGAACCGACCGCATACACCAAATGCACGTGTTCGATCACTCTATGGAGCTGGTGCAGACCGTAATACCAATACGCAGTCCGCATTTAGATGCCCACGTCACTTACATACCGGCTGTGAAATCTGTGTGGAGGCAAAATCATTTTGCAAAATCCCAAGAGGCAGGACTGGAAGCACTACTGGGTGGACGGCAACAAGTCCAGGTAAAACCACAACTGAAGGAGGCGCCAGAGGCGGCCACAATCCAGGCGTGGCTAGTAAGAGTTCGGCAGGGAGTGGCGGTGGAATCACCGGGTGGCAGGATGGAAGTGGAATTGGTTCGGGCCTGGCAAGACCTGACATCGATGGGTCTGTTCTGCGTCGAAGGTCTTGGTCTGCTTTGGCATTGCCTGAGGTTAACAACAGGACGACGGGCACAGGTGCCGGAAATACGAAGTTATCGGAGCTGATACCCAGGTTTTTGCGGTTATCCGCGCTGGTGGCAATCGAACTTGGCAGTGAAGTGCGAGACGAGGAGGTTGGTGACAAAGTGGGTATTGGTCTGCTAGATGGGGTAAGTCAGAGTCACAATGTAACTTTTACATGACGTTAACGAGCTCAATTGTAGCCTATACCGCCTACGTCTTCCTCTTCGTCTGCAGCTGGCTCCACGTATAATGCCATTCGAGAGAAGCAGAGAATGCATGCAAACGCATTGCGACCATCGAAAGAGTGGTACATGTTATTAATTGGGTTGTTAACTCGTGCAGCATTGGAGGGTTACTTGACTGGAGGATGGAGAGGCACGGAAGCTGTCGACTGCTTGTTGACTGTCGGACTGGGTATGGTTGATGCACCTGACAACCAAAATGAGAGAGATGGACCGGCAAGCGGAGGCGAGAGACAAGTAAACGATGATAGTGAAGTTGGTGACGAATTCAAGTGGTTCGATCCAGATGGCTTTCCGAGTTTACGAGAGGCGGCGCGGATTATGTTCCCCGGTCTTCAAGCTTCCCGGACGGGGGGATATCAGAGGGTGGAAGGCGCTGAGGCAGAATATGAGCGGGAAATCAGCGAGAGATTGAGGAGGGTGAGTCTTTGAAAATTTGATCTGACATTCTCATCCGCCCTGCCCATGTGGATCTTTATTCATTCAATCCGTCACAGTTCTATGCTATCCCAACCAAGACACCGGATCTATCCACACACATGGAAGACCTGGCGTGGCACTACCCAGCAGAGCCTGTCGAACGTGTTGCATTAAGATGGTGCGAAGCAGTCGCAAAATGGAGAGGCAAGCCCGAACTAGAAACCGTGAGTTGTTGGTTTTGAAAGAATGCCGACTGGTGTGCTAATAATGTGGACAGTATAAGAAAAAGCAGCTGACCATCGATTCACTTGTCCATTCTAATCCAACAAGTCCTACTGCTCCGCCTAAACAACCTTTTATATCACTTCCATCCAAGGAGCGACGACTGCCGATAGAAAGGTATTTTGAGGATGCCCCTACGTGGAACAGCAACAAGCGTAGACGATTGTCGGACGTGAGCCGGTTTGGGAGTGGGAAGAGGTTGCATGGTTGATCTGATTACCGTCAAGTTGTCAAGCGAACGATAGATATAATAACACTGGCCTTGTATTAGCAGAGTCTATTTTGTATCTAATATTCACGAGCAGTACATAGTCGCGGTCTCCGTGGCCATATTTGGACTTGGCTTTCTCCACTAGATTCTCACTCGATCGATGTGTGGGAGGTTCTTTCATGAATGGTTCCTTGGTAACCTGAGTGCTGGATGTACTTGGATGTATCTGCGGCGTATGCTCGGATTGGTTTTACCCAGGTCGCCTAGCAGCTACAGATCGCGGTTCCTTGTCCATGACCCAGTTTGGCCAACCTTCATACACCCTGACATTGTGGCTGAGCTAGTCAAGCATCAGACGCCTAACAATAGCCTCAGGATGGTCCTCTATAGCCCTTTTCTCATTGTAACCAAGTCAATTGCAAACGAGGTCCGGGTTACGGAATGTTCTGCTTCATAGTTGCCGCTATTGTCTGGCCTTCAAGTAAGCTATATATTTATTTGGTGTCCGTCAGCCTAATCGTCCCCACGCCGCCACGTCGAGGAGCTGTTGAACGGCCTTCATTCTACTTTCGAGACCAGTTGTCTCTGCTTTCTTTCTCAATAGCTGCTAGTCAGTCAGGCTTTCTGTTGAAACGCTGGTACGATGTCGACCAAGTCAATCTTCTTCGTTTGCGCATTTTCTCTATTTGGTGTCGTCGAGCAAGCACTCGGTCGGCCCATTTTTCTTGCCAACGTCAACAGGGCAGCATCTTCCAGTAATTCTACCATCGGAGATTTTGGTTCTTGCACCGTGCCACAAATACAATTCGGAACAGGGTTCGATAACAGAAAGGAGACAAGTTTCGAACCTGTTGACCAAAGTATGTTACGATGTTAATGGATGCAACTTGCGACTGAAATTGCCTATAGAATCATATAATCACGGATCTGCACAAAACATAGACATTATCACCCAGTTTATGTGTGACGCCTTGGTAAATACTTGTGGCGCTGATCAGAGTGCTCGGAACACATGTGCCACTGCTAAAGCAGCGGCAGACACCAAGCCCGCAAAAACGGGCGCGCAGGCTGATGGTAACTATGTCCTTACTCAAGAAAGCACGTCACATGCTAATACATGGATGTGTGTAGCGTTCAATTCGGTCTTCAACATACAGACCGACTTCGCAGCTATAGCTGCTGTGGATGATCAGGGAAACATCGTCACCAGCACGGGACCGAGCGCCGCCCCTTCGCCAGCTTCGTCTAGTCCGTCTACTTTCGTACCTTCGAGCACATCGACTTCTACTGGTAGCCCTTCGACAACCACCTCAAGTGGCTCTACTATAGGAAACTTTGGCTCTTGCAGTATTCCCCAAATCGAATTCGGGACTGGCTTTGATGGTAGGAAGGAGACCAGCTTTCAACCGGTGGACGAGAGTACATGATTCTCACTTTCACAACCTGTGTCTGAGCTAACCCGATACATCGTCAAATAGCGTCTTTCAACCATGGCTCCGCACAAGCCATCGACATCATTTCACAGTTTGTGAGTCCGGATATCTATCCACATGCAAACATGGGACTTGATAAATAACTTCTTCCAGATCTGTGACACCTTGACCAACTCATGTGGTGCGGATCAAACCGCGAAAAATACCTGCGCTACTGCCAAAACAGCAGCGGATGCACAACCTGCCAAGACGGGTGCTCAAGCTGATGCATTTAACGCTGCCTTTGGAATTCAGACAAATTTTGCTGCCGTCGCTGAAGTCGACGACCAAGGTAATGTTGTTTCTGGCAACGGAACATCTTCGGGAGTTTCCAATGCATCCACGCCGACGACTACTACGGCTACTGCACAAGGTTCATCCATTTGCGTAAGTGTCATCGCATGCAGTGGTCTTGTCTGCCCTGACGAAGCCCTCCAGACCTCATCCGCATCAACTGCATCCGCTACTAACGGAGCAAATCTTCAAACCTTTACAGGCGCTCTGGGCGGTGTCACTGCACCTGCCGTGACCGCATCGGGTAACAGTCAATTCCAGGTGGATGGAAATTCGGCTTTTAAAACTCAGCAAAATGCAGTCGAACGCTCCTGGTGCGCTGGTTCTGTCCTACGACGCTCTTGCTCTTCCGGAACTGATATTCGGTATTTTCACAGCAGTGTGCAACACAATCAGTGCGCTGATGCCGCTAATGCTTCGGATAATCAAGGCGACTTCACAGTTGCTGCATGCGACCAGCAACAGATCCAATGCACAAGCGCGTGATCAAAGTCCTGGTGGACGTATATAGACTAAGATATTTATGGCTATAAACTTCACCTCTTCGTCTCTTACCATGATTCATTCTCATCAAGCGAACTAATCTAGTATTGTGATATTGGCCTGGATTATTAACTTTTCGGGTCAACTGGGGTTAATTATTTTCAGCATGGAAAGTAAGAAACCTTGTCTGGCATTTTCAATGACAACAAGTTGCGTTATGAGAGCAGCCACGAATCGCAGGTGGATGCCAAGTTAGCCAAGGCAAAAGTTGAGCGCATGAAAGAGATGCATTGTCAGATGATAACCATTCTGAGGGAAGAACATGATACTGAATGAGTATCAAACCAGCTGAAATTCCAGCTAAACTTGTGACTCAAAAAAAAAAGAAAACTCATGTTGAACAAAAAACATACGCACGGCAACCTCTTCACATGGCTCACACAGTAGCTGTAATCGCTGACACAAGCGAGGTCAGCACCAATTCGGCGCTATGGGCCTTCTGGAAACAAATGATAACTCCCATGACCGTGCCATTTATATTTCGAAACTTGGAGGAGAATTCACACCAGTTGTAAGTAGCAGTGAGAGGAGAGACTGATAATGCTCGGAACTGTAGGATTGAATTTGGATTCAACAGCGGGAGCTATTAGTACGATCATATAGATGGAAATGTCACGTCACGCGTCACGGTTGAATTTACGCGTGATGGCGGGTGCAGCTTCGAGTCATTGTTTATCCTGCGCTTCCATGGGCTATTCTTTCTTCTTTCTGTGTCTTTTGCGACCCTATGTTTACACTGGTGGTTTTCCTAATGGCGGTACGTAGGATTCGTGGAAAAGGAAAGCACGGAGTTCCCCGAAATAGGACCCTGGTAGGATCCAGGTGATGCTCATATGTAAGCATTTTGCCTCTGGCGTCAGATACTAGTGTCATAGCAAGTATTCGTCATTCCCGCCTAGGGGTCTGTGAAAGCTATATCAATTGTCGCCATGGGAACTGGCGGAACGTTCCTCCAGGTGCTGTCAAGTGATTCGCTTTCAGCACCGCTTTCATCCATCACCGATGAACCTGACGAATATACTTCATCACCGCACACAAAACCACCTACACCACCAGCTCCTTTAATCATACCTAAGCGAGGACCACTTGCAGCGATCGTCCGAAGCGAGAGTTTTCCGGACTCCCCAGGATCACCTATCAGCGGGGTGATCGACCTGACCCACCAAATCAAGACCTTGTCTACATACGCATTCGCTCATGGCGGGTTTGCTGATATTCACTTGGCAGAGTGGAAACGTCGTTCAGAAGATGGAGAATTTCAAAGCGTACGTATGTCTGTGCTGCTGTTTGACTTATATCTCAGTCTACACATAGATTCAGGTTGTGATCAAGTTGTTGCGCATTCTTACAAGACAGGATGTTGACGGTGTTCGAGCGAGAAAGGTACTATCAACTTGTTTTTGAAGCAGAGGATTCGTTATTCACCATCTACAGCGACTCAACCGTGAGGTGTACGTATGGCATCGTCTTGATCATTTGAATGTCGCGAGGATGTTTGGTACATCATATCATATGGGTGCAAGACCAGTAGGTGGTGACATCAATGTCATACTCGACCGTTCACTGATTCGCAAACAGGCAATAGTCCTGGAGTGGTACCAGAATGGCAATGCCAGCGAATATTTGAAGAAGAATCCTAACGCTGACAGGAAAATGCTGGTAATCAATTTGGCCATAGTACGAATGCTAAACTCATCAATTTGCTTGCTCAAGATTCATGATACTGCTCGAGGGCTGAATTACCTACACACTTTGAATCCGCCTATTGTGCATGGCGATCTGAAAGGGGTGAATACTTCCTTGGCTAGAGCACACACTCTTGTCTGACATGCAATCTACAGAACAATGTCCTTATCACCCGTGCCTGTCGTGCAGTCCTAACCGACTTTGGGTTATCACAGGTTATTGAAGACCTGAAGGGCCCTTCGGGAAATACAACAACTATGGTGCAAGGATCTATTCGATGGCAGGCACCCGAAATTGTGCTGGACGATGAAAATAATCAGAAGCTCCAGCTGACTTTTCCTTCAGACGTTTGGTCATTTGCTTGTACGGCTTATGAGGTATGTAGACAATTCATTTTAGATGACAGAATTATAATCTTGTTACACGTTCCTTATCTACAGCTGTTGACGGGCAATTTACCATACCACAACAGACTTCGTGATTTTTCGGTCATTCAAGATCACATACATGGCGTCAAACCTGGTGCGCCAGATACAAATATAATATATGCCCCTGGACCACAGGATAAAATCTGGGAGCTCTTAGATCGATGTTGGTCCTATCAACCCTACATGCGACCACTGATGAAGGATGTAGAGGCTGAAATGGAGAATATGAGATATTAAACTGAGACTTTGAAATCGAGCTCGCTCCTGTTTAATCATGTGCACCAGGTATGTGTTATTGGCTAGTATGGAATCCAGCAGACCATAGCGTTTGTATGAATTTATGTGGAAGAGTCATGGTGGTATTAGAATGCTGTTTATGTAAGCATCAGGCAAACC
This sequence comes from Piloderma croceum F 1598, assembly GCA_000827315.1. NCBI lineage: Eukaryota > Fungi > Basidiomycota > Agaricomycetes > Atheliales > Atheliaceae > Piloderma > Piloderma croceum. The sequence continues at coordinate 301,394 of KN832986.1, forward strand.
AAAAAACACCTTACTTCTTTATGGAAGGGATTGAGAATGTACTTCAACCTTGTATGATCTTTGACTCCAGGTACGCCGTCTCTCGTGGTGAGGGTATGCAAGGGACGCGACAACCAGGGAAATAGAAGCCATTGCATGGAAGGTTCCGAATCGGGGCGCTCAATGTCATTTGCACATGTATGTACTGCAGATCCCTTACCAATGGTTTCTAAAGAGAAAACCGCTAACCTATCCTGTAGCCGCAGTCCGCTTGACGTGTACGAGGAATATTCACAGCAATGGCCTTAGCCACTAGTCACTGAGGACTATACCACTACCTTGCACGATAATGTTAGCGTATGATAGCACTCAACGAGACAATGCAGAACTATCCGCATCCGCATCAGCACATGTTTTTTCAGCTTCCGTGCCGCACACCAGTCATGCCTTTCTATTCCCCGCATTGCCAACCAGAAGACCGTCTATCCTAGGGCCCCGATTATCGATACCCAGCCGCGGGCCGCTTGCAGGGATCAATTCACCAGATTCCCCAGCGTCACCTGTTACCAGAGTGGTCGACCTGACCCAACAAATCAAGACCTTGTCAAAAGATGCAATTTCCCATGGTGGATTTGCTGATATTTATTGGGGAGAATGGGAGCGTCGTTCAGAAGATGGACCGGCCACAACTGTGAGTATGTCTGTGTTGTGATCTGGCCCCACTTTGACTCTCCATTGCCCAGATTTTTGTCGCGATTAAGCTATTACGCGTACTCGCGAAGAAAGATTTTGATGATGTTCGCGCCAGAAAGGTATCTGCATTCGTACTGCAAGCGAGGGTCTGTCGACTTATCACCCGCAGCGACTCAATCGCGAATTGTACGTATGGCATCGCCTTGATCATCCAAATATCGCGAGGATGTTTGGTACATCGTATCATATGGGGGGACGACCGGTTAGTGATGACATTAATACTCGGCTCAGTATCCGCTGATTTGCAAGTAGGCTATAGTGCTGGAGTGGTACCAGAATGGAAACGCTAGCGAATATTTGAAGAAGAATCCCACCGCTGACAGAAAAATGCTGGTGATTATTTTGGCGTAGCACCTACGAATGCTAGGCTCATCAATTTGCTTGCTCAAGATTCATGATATTGCTCGAGGGCTGAATTACTTGCATACCTTGATTCCGCCAATTGTGCATGGCGATTTGAAAGGGGTGAGTACCCCCGACTGGGACACGTTGTTTTTTCTGACATCCAATCTTCAGAACAATGTTCTCATTACCACCAGCTGTCGCGCAGTCCTGACTGATTTTGGGCTATCTCAAGTCATCGAGGAAATGATTAGCCCAACAGGTAACACCACAAGTACGGCTCAAGGAGCCGTTCGATGGATGGCGCCTGAGCTCGTGCTGGATGATAGTCTGACTCTTCAACTGACTTTCAGTTCGGATGTTTGGTCGTTTGGTTGTACGGCATATGAGGTTTGTGAAAATTCTTCTTATTTAACAATGCAAACCTAAATTGCCAACATATATAGTTATTAACAGGAAAGTTACCGTACCACAATCGACCGCGCGACTGGTTAGTCAGTCAAGACATCTCGGGGGGTGTCAAACCCGGTGCGCCAGACACGAGTCCAATTGGGGCTCCTGTACCACAGGAAATCTGGTTGCTCTTGGATCGGTGTTGGTCCTACCTACCTGACATGCGACCACAGATGAAGGAGGTAGACACTGGATTGGAGGATATGTAAATTAATTGTAATGTCGTGTGAATGCGATGACGTCAATTTATTCGGAAATGGTTATGTAAGGTTCCGAACCCAGATTAAAAATGGTTTAGTCCCCCTGAAAATATGACTGAAGTCGCGTCTCGCCGCATACTTACATCTTCCTGCTTGTCCCACCACACAGATCACTTACTTCTCCAGTCAGGTACCTATGTCGCGCGAAATCATCAATATCCAGGTATGACAAAGCTTTGACGTCCATGGCATTCAAATTTGATTAATGTTCATTGCAGGTCGGCCAGGTCAGTACAACATACATCTCGTACAATCAGGTATCTCAAGTATCTGCAACAACGATAGGCTGGCAATCAGATTGGAGAGGCTTTCTGGAACATGCTTTTGGCTGAGCATGGGTTGGATCAGTCAGGCGTGAGTCGGATCCGCCAGCAAACGCCCTTACTGATCGAAGGTTGAAAGACGCGTCTCTAATATTAATGCAGTTATACAAGGGAAGCAATCACCAGGAAATTGACCGAGTAAATTTTAGGCATTGTAAAAGTAGTCTAGATCTGACTATGAGTTCTGCAGGTTGGAACCTACTTCACCGAAGTCAAGTCTTCCGAAGGATCAAAATACGTGCCGCGGAGTGTTCAAGTCGACCTCGAGGCAGGTGTTACAAACCGAGTGGGTGGTGCTACGCTGTTAAGGCTCGATGTATTTGCTGATAACAAAATCAGATTCGCAGTGGCCCGTTGGGAGCACTATTCCGTCCGGACACATACCTCACAGGCGATGTCAGCGCAGGTTGCTCCGTCTACTTATTCTATTGGCAGGGATATACCTGAACGGAGTATCTTTAGGAAACAATTGGGCCAAAGGATTTTATACGGAAGGCGCTGAACTAGTAGACTCGATTATTGAGATCTTGAGGCGGCAATCGGAGGCTTGTGAAGCCTTGCAAGGATTCCAATTGCTCCACTCCTTAGGTGGTGGTACAGGCTCTGGCTTGGGATCGCTTATGTTATCGAAGCTCCGAGAGGTCAGGCCTGATCCTACGATCATGCACTTGTTTTCCTGAGATTTCATCATACCCACAGGAATTTCCGGATAGGATGCTTGCCACATTTTCTATCCTACCTTCGCCTAAGGTGAGCCTCAGTGACCATGTTTATGACGCTTTGATTGACCTTGGATGCAGGTCTCAGAAACTGTTACGGAGGTGTGTCGCCCTACTTTCTGGTGCCCATCGTGACTAGTCTCATGGTTCATTTTAGCCCTATAACGCACTCCTTTCGCTGCATCAGCTTATCGATTCCAGTGATCTTACAATCTGCCTGGACAACAAAGCACTGTCAGTATCGGTACTCTTGCAGCTTCTTTCGCCTGTTGATTACGGTCTAGTTACGACATTGCGGTGCGAACTCTGAAGACTACGAGCCCTGGCTTCGCCGACCTCAACGGTGTACGTCATCTACATTTAATGATATATCTTTACCGCTGAATCCTCCTAGTTGGTAGCAAAAGTGATGTGCGGAGTTTCCACAAGCTTGCGATTCCCTGGTCAACTTAACGGGTATGTACTGACTATGTTTGAATGTGCAGATGATAATCGATGAGTTCTTTTAGCGACCTCCGCAAGCTGGGAATGAATCTAATCCCATTCCCTCGCGTATGCTTTTTCTATCTTCATAAATAAAAACGCGTCTCAATTGCCTTTAGCTTCATTTCCTGATCCCGAGCTACGCACCTTTCACTCACCCGAACTCGAAAGCTTTTCAAAAGACCTCGGTTCCGGAGCTGATCGCCTCGTGCGTATTCGGAATCATGGTTGATTTTTTCACTGCTGACACTCCATTCTAGGATGTTTGATCGAAAAAATTTGCTTGTGGCCGCTGATCCTCGGTTTGGGTAAGTGCATCGTTGACCTATATTCGCATCCGTAACTTGATTTGCTATCGCATCAGTCGCTTTCTCACTGTCGCCACCATCTTCCGAGGCAATGTCTCCTCGAGCGAAGTGAGTACTTCGCCGCACCTATGATGTAGCCTCGCTAATTTTCAATACAGGCTGAAGTGCGTCCAAGGTTATGTAGACACGCACATGCTTCTGACGCTCTTAGTAGAAAGGCGTGATGGACCTCCAGCGCAAAAATTCTCATTATTTCGTAGAGTGAGTCAGCATTCGACTGTTGATTTTTGCGGCTCATGTGAAGCACAGATGGATCCCTGACAATGTGTCGGTTTCCTTGTGTTCAGTTGCGCCTGTCGGCCAAACACAGGCAAGGATATTCATTTAATACCTGTCAGAAGCTAAACGGAGTCTTCGTAGGCTGGAACTGCTTTGGCAAACTCTACCTGCATCCAGGAACTATTTAAAAGAAATCTTACTCAGGTGCTAACATTCACCGCATTCAACAGGTTCCAACTAACCGTTTTCCTCCAGTTCACAGCTATGTACAAACGTCGGGCTTTTCTTCACTGGTATATCGGAGAAGGCATGGACGAACAAGAAGTGAGTAACATATGTTTGCATCCACTACTGCCAGACTGATCATTATGACAACAGTTCGCGGAAGCGGAGAGCAACGCGGATGACCTCATGTAGGTGCTTTCTATGGCTCCATTTTACCTCTAGACTGATCATTGTCACAACAGCCGAGAGTACCAGCAGGTAAGGTTCTCGTGACTTTAACTAAAGGATAGCGTCTCATCTGGTTGCAGTATCAAGAGGCCAACACCGATACAGAGGACGTCGAAGAATTTTTCGACGAAGACCAGTTGCCGGAGCCATCCGTGGTTGAACCATCTGAGGCCGATGATACAGAATAATACAGATCGAAAATCCTTCTGCTGGGTCCTGCATTTACGAACCTTTTATGATGCGCGTCGACTCCCTGTCGGAATTCTACCACTGCGCATAGTACTACTAACGTAATGGCAAATTTTCATTTCTTTTGATTAATCCTTCCTACTTTCTTTTTATATTGAATATTACACATTTGGTGTTTACCAGATCTTAAAGTTTTTTTCACACCGCACCCCAGGCTTGAACATTTTGAGGTGAGTGGCTTCCACGGTCTAGTCCAGTATATGTCATCGATGCACGCACTCACAGCCGATACTTATTGAGCCCTATCAAACAACTACTGACTCGCGATGGATTCCTTTATGGCATCAGCCGAACGGCAATTTGTTCAGATGATTTCCCCGACGTATTTCCGGTTCGAATTGAGTTCTTCTATCCTCCAATCATTCACCTGCGGCCCAAACCTCTAAGCTTGACAGGTTTTGTCCACCGGAAATTCGTCGGATCATGCAGTCACAAGCACCTCCATGTTCACTGCGTGATGGTTCTAACTTCCACAGAACCTTAGATTCCTGGTCCTTTACGACATAATCTTCCATTTGGTGTCTGAACCATATCAATGAAGTGTCCCATGTGAGTGAATATTCACGATCGCAATTCAAGCTCTGCACAGCTTGGCCAAGCTGAGGACAGATTGTCTGCAAACCTGATCCCTTCAAAGCCATTGTAAATCCATCACCAGCTGGTTGCAGGTATAGCGGAGAATCTTCGGTTCATGAAAACTATGTTTGCGTTCTAACTTCTTGTGACGTCTTCGCAACAGCGCGCCGATAACCCGGGACCTAGACGCTGGGCTGCTTATAATATCGAATTGAGTCTCTCCAGGTCTCTCCTTCATATGCACGACTCCGAGTCCTTCCAACACTAAAATGTCCCTTGAAACTGAAAACCTTCCCAGCCGCTTTGTGGAAATCAAGCGTGAAATAGTGGCCTCGCACCCTGACTTTCAGCAACGATTGACAAACGCTTGGGTCGATGTTCTTGAGCAACTCGACGAGCGTACAAACCGCATTATTAGAAGAGGGCCGTCTGTGAGTAATTTTTTGCTTGGTTGGACCTTGACAGCTTTTCTGAAGTGTTGTCTGTGACGGCTAGTATATCCCCCAAGTTAATTTCAAAGACTTGGGCAATCTCAAGCCAGAACAAATTGACGATATAAAGCGCAAGGGTAGTGTTGTTATAAAGGATGTTGTAGATGATACGGAGGCTATGTCCTGGAAGACCTCGCTGGACGAATTCGTGAAATCCAATCCAAATGTCGATGGTTAGCATATGATTTACTTGCATGTAACTCGGAACCTGTGGAAAATTGACTTTTGTCCAGGCTTCCCGTCGAACGACAAACAGTTTTTCGAGTTATAGTAGGTGGAATAATTATGGTCGATGTCAGCCAACTCATTTCCTGTCAGCTGGACGAAAGCACAAGTTATGGCCCGTTCCCATCCGAATGTGCTTGCTGCCTCTTCCTGGCTGAATAACCTCTATCATGTTAAATCTGGTGTGAAACTCGATGGTGTCGATTTATCGGTCTCTCTGAGTTATGCGGATCGTTTCCGCATACGTCATCCAGGGGGCTACTGGGACAGGCATCCCCCTCATGTTGATGGTCAGTCTCAAGTCCTTTAAACTTCAAAGAATAATTTAACGTTGGAGCGACAGGGGGTTCCATTGAACGCTGGGAAGATCCAATTTTTAGAACTTGCTTCGCCGACATACTTAATGGGAATTGGCGCCAGCACGATCCCTATGATTTGGAGGGGCGTCTCGATGCCCGTACATCACTGTACGGTCGGCCTAATCAAGTAGGTGGCTATCGTTACAACCATTCGCATCAAATTGACGACCTTCGCTATACAGTCCACAGTCTTTAGAACCTTTCAAGGCTGGCTTGCCATGAGTGAGACTGCGCCTAGTCAAGGCACACTCAAGGTGTTTCCGGACGTTCTCCTGTCGAATGCATACATCATGATGCGTCCATTCTTTCGCCCGGTGGTTTCCTCCCATTCGCAGAACCCTCTGGATGCCAAAAATTGGGAATACGGTGGGGCCAAATCCTTCAAATTTTTCCACGGCTCTTCTGATAGCGCCCTTTTCCAGACATATCGTCCCCGGAATTCCAAGGCATATATGCTACCGGGGGTGGCTTTGCCGGACCGCGTCCCACTCCGACATTGCATCCACATCTGAAACTTGATAAAACCATGACCTCTGTCCCCGCGGTAAGCCCTGGTGATATGGTTTTCTGGCACTGCGTGAGTATAAATATTTATCTACCTACCCTACTTATCTCATCCTTTGGTTCACAGGATGTTATCCATGCGGTTGAAGAAGAGCATACTGGCGATGGTGATTCTGCTGGTGCATATTTCTACACCACCGTCCACATAACGTTACTTAAATTTCGTGTTCTGTAGTGCTGTACATCCCCGCCGTCCCTCTGACACCTCAGAATGCGGAATATGTCCAGAACCAGAGAGAATGTTTCCTTCAAGGGAAAGCTCCCCCCGACTTCCCCCGCGTCCAACATCCAGAAGGAAGTTTCATAGGAATCGGGAAACAAGAAGACGTTGTCGGGAGATTGGGCAGGGAGGCTATGGGTCTATACGTTGAAGTAGCATGATCTTTTCTTCTTTTTTCAGTAAAATCTCTAACCGTTGTAAGAGTATCACTTGTATAGCTATTTGTACTATCGTATCGCGTTCATGAACCCGTTCTTCACTACCCAATACCAGTCCTTGCATTGTCGAAATATTTCGAATTCTTCCCTAGGTAACTCTATTCGCGCCCTCCGCATTTCCACCAGTAGCAGTAAAAGAAGGATATGCACGAGCTTCTGGGGAAACGAAAGGAGTGCGGGGATACACTGTGTCGAACGCCAACGATGAATACAATTCCGTAGGCGAAGGCATGCCTGAAACCGAAGTTCCTTGAAATCCGAGTCGCGTCTCAGGAAAGGCATCTCTCAGCGGCGAGCGTGGGGTTTGAAAGCCTCGCGGAGGACTCAAACAGTCGGGACTTTGGAAATATGAGAACCGAGAAGGGAGCAACTCCATAGGAGACGGTGAATCAAGAATGACAGTAGGTTGAAGCCTGGGGCTCTGCATCTGGCCTGTATGTAGGGGAGACGGGAACGGACGACATGGCAGGAGATTTGCGTTATATACGCGTGAGATTGGTGGAGACATCAGCACTGGCGCTGTCGACGCTCGAGAAGTCTGAAGATGATTCGATGGAAGGCCCAAACCGAGTCCGATCGCTGCCTTTCCAAGCGTCAGTTTATTGCCACATGGAGGTATAACTGTGAGGTCGAGCATCGGGGGACGGTTCTGCCAGCAGATGGTAGGGTTTGAGCGGTTTGCACAGTTCGGATATGATGGATCCTCGCCAGCCGTGTTGATAATAGGCGCTGAAACGCCCCGCATTTGAGCAGGGACTGGCGAAGGGTTTGCCCGAGCTCGCTTATTGCGCTGTGGACGAGAACGAAAACCATTCTTAGGCTCAGAATCCGACTCATATCCCGTAGCGTCTTCCTGGAGCTGAATGTCCAGTAGAGGAGAGAAACCAGTCGTTGCGCTCTGAATAGGCGCTTTGGGGATTGTTTCATCACGTAGACCCGAGACCTGCTCGTTTTCGTTTGTCTTGAGCAACGGCTTTAGCTTCTGCAGGCAATGCGTACTGTCTGCCACGAAAGATATAAGTTGGGTAGGTTTTGGTTCTTCGATTACGGGTGAGCGAGGGGGTGTAATATCGGTTGAATCAGAAGATAGAGAGTCGCCAGCGAACAGAGACGAGAATGAAGAAGATCCTGAGGAGCCTATGCGAGAGCTAGCGGGCAAGGCGAGAAAAGGAGAAGGATTAGACATTGAGCGGGCAGGGGAAGGTTGAGAAAATAACGCGGCTTTATATGTGCCATATTTCAAACTAAACCGAAACATACAATTCGATGGGAGACAGATCGTGTGCCGGGTTTTCGTGACGTCTGGTCTAGATTGATATATAGTTAGTTCTGTGACCGTTCTGTGATTATATACCGAATCTGAGCCGTGCCGGAGGACAAACCGAGGTGAAAGGGATTTCGGGCTGGCAGGTAATCAAATGGACATATTGAATTTATACAGCTATTTCTTTTGTTGTACACATAATCTTCTTTGGCGTGAAAGAGTCAAGAATAAATGTACATATTTACCACTTAGCGTAAGGCAAAAATTTCCCACTATCACACCAGTATTAGCAGTATAAAAGTCGAGCGGACAGACTTTTCTCACTCAAATGTAAGAAGTACACGGTCGCCTTTGGGGTCGGGCTTCCTTTCAATGTTGACTTTGCAGTCTATCATGGACATGATGCCGTCGCCGAACTAGAAAATCTTAGTTCGATGGAACAAATATCAAGGAATATGATGTAAAAACCTTCTCGTGGATAATGGCTTTGATCGCATGACCATAGACGAGGACACTTATGTAAAAGCAAAATGAAACCGTGTTCAAAACTTGATCAAATGTCAGACATACCCCTAAAGACATTTTTTCTTATAAATAAAAATATTACTTAATTCGATGCACGCACCTCGTACAACCGGTAGATCACAGGGTCAGTAGGCGGGATGGGTCCAAGGCCACGATTGGGCCACCAATGCTCGCCGAGTTCGCTTCGGAGGTCTGCATGATTAATACCAAGGAATCCAGAAAGAAGCTGCAGTTCTTCTGTGGACAGTTTTGCCTGCATTCAATGAGAAGGTAATATTATTGAATATGCCACCAGGATCAGACCTGTCCATAAAAGGCGGCAGCTACCCAAACCTCGTCTCTGCCGATAGCTTTCGCGATTTCGTCGAAGGTACATCCTAGAGTTCAAGTTGAATCAATACTTATGTGCAGATATCGTCCTTCTCACCCTTTGAGGCTTTGGCCTGGAAGAGCGTAGTGCTAATCGGGGGGAGATCTGCATAAGGCGTGTTGTTCGCGGGGACTTTCTGTAATAGTTCATTCACTCGTTAAACATTGCATGGTCCATGACTGTGAACGAAAATTACAGCGTGTTGAGCCATTGCGATGATGGGAGAATGAGGAAGCAAAGATAGGTGTGGGGAAGTTGCGGCGGCACGATTTGCTTCCTTTCAATAGACGCGCAAGCGGCCCGGTCAACGCCGGTACAAGTATCAGGCGATTGAAGTTTCAACGCAATTACATAGAATTACTTCGCTCTACCACCATGTGAGGCTACATGGGCTGCATGGGATTCTTGGACTTGTCTGCACTCCTTATGAATAACTAGCTAAGTTGATTGGGGCCACGGATTCCTCATATTCAAGATGACAGCAACATCTTGGGCAATGGGTACAACAACTTGAATCATATCTGTCAGTTATTCGAAAATCATGGAATTAACATATAGCCTCGTATCCTCTCGCATCACTGCATACCTCACATATAGTACGTATGCGAGGCACAGGGTTCTTTTTGAAGTGTCCCGGGCCCTCATCCCGATAATTGGTGTTGGTTGCCTTTCGGAGACTACATTCTCTCTGCAGCTGACACCGTACTGTGCGCATTTTAATGTCGTCTCTTCACTACCATCACCTGCGTTAAGATACATGATTGCTAAAGACACTTTGCTGCTGTGATTGCGAGGTACATATGTGAGCTTTGGATAATGGATGGGGCATTTATAAATCATTATCACTGGCTTATCGGCACACTGGTGCGAGACAACGATAACAACATGTCCAGTCATAGGTTTCCATTACCGATAACCGGTTTACGCTGAGGATGGGGCGTATTTAAACAGCGGCAGAGCAAGCGCGTGTCGCAGAGGCTATGCTGCCATCAGCGCGAAATTGGAAGCAATGTGTTCTGTGTTTTTTTCTGTCCAATTCAGCTCATTCTTGGCTCAAAAATCGTTGAGGATGTACCGAGTTTAGATGAGGTGGCAATATATTGAGATTCAACCGATGTTGTTAATCACGGATGACACTGTCAAAAAAAAAAAAAAAGGCCCGGGGCCGAAGGCACAGGACTAACATGGGCGGTCTTACGACAACCCGACATTCCTGCAAAATCGACAGCCAGCTGACCAAGATGGATTGGATCTTAGATGATACCGGGGCGGTATTTAAACTGCATCCTATTCCTTCTACTCTCTCCAACATATCCCATTTCACGTTCATCAACTGATATTATCAATATGCCCGCTTGGTTGCATAAGGATTCTCAGGAGGTTAAAGACTATGAAGCGGTACGCACCCTCCGTCAGCGTGTGGTATGAGGCAAGGTTAACAAACAGCGCAGGTTGAAGCGATGCCTCACGAGAATAAAGCTCACTTGTCCCATGAGCTCATAGCTGCTGCTGCCGCAGGCTTCGTGAGTCCATGCCCTTATTTTTGGCGACCAGGATAACCGTAATTGCCTGCGCAGGCTGCCCACCAGATGCAATCGAGTCATGATGGAACAGGAAGACATGGTCTTCGCGAACGTCACCACCACAAGCTGCTAGTTGACTCGGCGTAAGTAACCTTGTCACCTGCATGTATTTACACCTGTGAACGCCGGTGCAGTGCTGCCCTGGCCGCTGGCTATGCTACCAAGCTCGTGGAGACCAAAGGCGTATGTGGCATGTCGTGATCTTAAGATAGATCATTTTACTGATAGTCTTCGGATTACTTTCTACAGCGCGATTATTGGGATGAGCACCATCAAGCAGTGACTGAACAAGGTTAGCAAAACCGCCAGTTTCGTCTGAACATTCACCGAAGCCTGGTAAACCACAGCCAAGGAGAAGACCATCCAGACTATGCGCAACACCGAGGAAGAAGACTGGCAAGGGGTCACAGTAGATCACTGAGCATAAAAATATGCTGTAGTAGCGATGGGAAATGCGGCGGATAGTTCTGGAAGCTTAGGAATCATTAGGCCTCTTTCGTGTAATGATTGTTGGACAAAATTCCAACTTCAGTCGGCTCATGAGACCTATCATCGTAAGAGTCAAAAAGCATGCCTTAAAACACGGTCGCCAATGACGTGAACACTATTGCAAAGCAGTTAAGCAGCAACTAAAGCAATTGATCGCCTACTGGGTGACCTGATATCTACATGATTAGCTGCGTTGATATCGGGGTGACACCGATTTCAATCGTGGAGCAGCCAGATTATGATGGGATATCATGATCTGGTACGCGGGATGGTAAACCGGACGATATAATCCCAAGCTGAAATTCAAACTTACTGCAGTTTGCGGATATCAACCTAACCTAATTCAGAGCTGGTCATGAATTTGTTTTGTCTGCGGAATCCTTCTCCACAGGTTTCCACACGTCCTTCGTAGCGTGCATCAGCTCATATAGCTGCCCTAACTGCTCCGCAGACATCTTCAGCGTAAGCAAACACCGTGTCAGCACGTAGGCCAACTCCAGTAGTAAATGGGAAACCTTTTCAAACACGGTAGAATCCAGCTTCTTCCCCTTAAAATTTGTGGCTGGAAGTTCGTCGAGGTACTTCTTCCATTGTGAAAGGAAGCCAATTATGTGGACGGGGTTCGTTGTGGATCTGTGACGTTTGAATTCTGTGCTGGGAGCTTAACATATCTTTGGGCAAAAAAACTGGAATGAGATTAACCAGCTTTGACATAGTCATCTCCTAGCGTCCGCATTTCATTTGGGAGTAGGCGGTGTGCGCGAAGCAAACTCCGGTACAGTCTAAAGTCAGACTAAGTCAGACTGTACGTCGGCGAAGGACAACTGAAGTCCTACGGCTTGGGAGGTAAGAGTGTCGCGCTGGCTTCGCATAAGTTCAGTGGTTTTGTGGTAATAGATTCCGCCAGTCGGAGTAGTGTCGAGCGCATAATCGTGTAAGTAGTAAAGAGAAACGTCGAGTCAACTTTAAAAGTGCGCAAGGACGTCACGTGCCAATCCTAAATAGCCTGCCAGTTCTATCGCCCAACATATATCTCTTCTGCGAATGCACGAAAACAACCATCATGATTGTCAATTTGAAGGAGACTACAACTTGAAGGCTAGTTGAAGGTGGTTTACGAATTTTAGTTTTATGGATCCATGTGAGATGCACAGCAAGCTCCAGATTCTATTATCCGCATGTTTTGTCATTTCCCAGCAGGTACAGTTGAACACGAACACATCAAAATCATTCTTACTCCAAACCGCTTTATTTGACGAATTCTTTTACCATTTGCTTGAAATCCTGTGGCCTGTATTGTATCAGAACACGTATTGGACAAATCCACAACATAGATATTAACGGGTTCAACTTACTTTTCTGAATGGACTGTTCGTTGAGGTTGAACAAAAAGTGCAGGAAAGACAATGCTCGTCAGCAACCAATGAATGAAATCGGGGCGATGAGGTAAACAAGAAAGCTTACCCCAATGACCGGCAAGTATTTGTTCCAAAGTCAGCTCCGGGAAGTATTGCGTCGCCAGCTCAACATTATCATCATTTGTATACCTGCATCATAAAGGGGAGAAGGCGGTTAACAATCTGATTTTCAAACCGCCTTGCGTGGTAACACGAAAAGACTGACCGACTCAGGCTCCCCTGGATTAACAATGTATTTCCGAGCCATTTTCTCTCTTCCGGCTTGTACGGGAACCCGCCTATCTCGGGTAAAGCTTCTTCTAGGATCGATATCGGGATACGAAAATGAACGTATGGGTTTGACGGGGTCGGGAGGGAGATATTCGTTAAGAGGAAAGCGCGGACAGATGCATCCTGTGTCATTTTATAGCTATCAGATTGAATACGCTTGATATGCACAGCCAAAATGGGCAGGTGGGTATTAGGGATGATGTGGACCAACCTTCTCGAATTCCATCAAGATCTCCTCTGCTTGTTTCCGTGTCTTGACTTTGCTTGCTTCGATTTTCTTCATACCTTCTATGTATCCTTTAAATTCAGAGGATAATTCGGCTCTCGCGGGCGTAATATCCACTACAATTAATCTGCCCAGGAAAGATGGTGGGAGCTCCGGGTCAAGAGCGACGGACATCGCTACTTTGCCTCCCCTAACCGAACAAATTTCTGTCAGAAATCTGGAACAACAAGGGACGACTCACATGGAATGTCCGATCAGGGAAATGTCTCTTAGCCTATGCTTGTTGCAGAAATGAATCACATCGGCAGCCATGGCACGGTATGTCATCGGTTTCACATGGGGTGACATCCCTGAATTGCGGAGGTCCTTTCATTATAATCATTGCTCGCTTAACATGCGGGCAGATAAAGAAGCAGGTATGTGCACTTACTAATGCATAAACCGGCCTTTGGAGTTCTTTAGAGAAGACCTTCGCGAGCGATTGCCAATTCCGCTTTGATCCACTGTATTTATATTATCAGTCCAAGCGCAATTATCTAAGCGCAGGACTGCGGCGCATACAAGAGTCCGTGGAGAATGACCAAAGCGCCATCTTTTGCGTTCCCATCGCTTGGTATTACCTGGTCATATTCCAAGTCGACTGGGATAATTGGAGTCTTTGTGACTAGTGATCCTGAGAGCCTGGGATGTCAATTACACGCCCACGGTCAAGATTGCATTGAATTCACTTGTTATGGGTGTGGCCAAGTGCCTCCGGTTAGTAAATCTAAGGCTTATGGGGGCTAGGCGCAACGAGGATAGCATGGAAGGGCGCAATCTGGTTTCAAAGTTAACTTTAACGAAACACTTAGCGTACCACGTGACTTCGCCGGCAAATTTCTAAGTTTAACTAGTAGGTTCTGTTTGACTTGGAGAGCTACTACTCGTCATCCGTCCAAATGGTCTCTGTTACCATCTCAGCTGCAGGCAAGCCGCCAACAGTGGCGCGAGGGCTCCCATTCACCGTCGAATTTCCCGCAAAATCAACTGACCAAGTCACAATCGAAGATGTCAAGTCATCAATCGCGAACAAGTTCCCGAAGGTGCGTGATTTGTCAATTCAGAGACATCGTGAACGAACATATTTTCCAGTTTTATGCAACGCGCCAAAAGCTTTCCCTCAAAGGATCAAAAGCATCCCTTGCGAGTGATGCGACTTTGAAGGACGTTGGAGTGGAGGACGGCGGAGAGTTGTGTGTCAAGGATTTGGGGCCACAGATTAGTTGGAAAACGGTGTTCATGATTGAATACGTACGTTCTGTCTTTTGTACTGTCGCCGACCCGGTGTTGACTGCCTGCCACGTATTTTGCAAGGCGGGACCCTTGGTCATACATCCTATTTTTTATCACCTCACCCGATTATTTTACGGAACCGAAATACAGCACAGTGCACTACAAAAGTGCGTGACGCCCAATTCGGCGACGATACCATTCACTTATCACTTTATGCAGATACATATACGCCTTCATCATGCTGAACTTTGTCAAACGTGAACTCGAGACACTCTTGTATGTCAGTTCTCTTTGGCAAGACGTATGATAACTGACTGGCGTGGACGTCAGCATACACCGGTTCTCGCATGCTACAATGCCGTTGTGGAACGTTTTCAGAAAGTACGTTGCCCTATTCTCCACATCGTTCCCTATTCATGTCTGGCCGTCCTGCAGTTCGGCGCACTACCATCTTCTAAGTGGTCTGTCCCCACACCCCCCAGTAATACCTAATAAAGTATCAATTAATTAATAATGTCTAGGTGTTGCTCTTGCGTATGCGGTCTACAGCCCCACCTACTCCGCCACGTCCTCTTACATCCGGGGGACCATCCGCGACGATCCCAGGTTCCTCTGGGCCGGCGCTGCAATTTGGCTCGTATGTCTCATTCTTCCCTTCTCTCTCTCTCTCACCCGTCTCTAACATAGCTATCCCCACCTCAGTTCGCCGAACTCTCAAACCTGCACACTCACCTGACCCTTCGCGCCCTCCGCCCACCCGGCACACGTACTCGCGCCATCCCTTACGGCTACGGCTTTTCTCTCGTCTCATGCCCAAATTATTTCTTTGAGATATTGGCGTGGGTGGTCATCGTTGTGCTGACAGGCAGTTGGGTTGGTCAGTAAACACTTTCCTTTGATTGCCATTTTCTTGTGAACGCTAATGTGTTCGATTGTTCCAGCTATGATATTCTTAGCAGTTGCCGCGCGTCAAATGGGCATATGGGCTTTAAAGAAACATAGGGCATACAAAAAGGAGTTCGGAAATGACTATCCGAGGGAACGCAAAGTTATGATCCCGTTCTTGTTCTGAGTTCTGACTTTGAACGAGTATTGGTCAATCAATATGGTTGAGTATTCCATGGTAAATAGTAAATGACGTTGATGATGATTAATTATATGTCTATCATGCACCCACAATATATTTCGTTAACGACACCTTCAAACACGTGACTGGCGGCCAGCGGAAAGTGCACACTGAGCAGGGCTCTTTAGTGCCATTCCATTAAATGAAATTTGAGCACAGCAAATTAAGGGATACTATAAGCCAACCACGCCTCTCCCATCTTCTCATCTCCTCCTACCCATCCACTCACGATCTTAGCAACGGCAGTCTTCAAAATCCATCCGACGAGGATGATTATAGTCGTGAATATCGGGTGGCAGTCCAAAACGACTGTATTTTATGTATGTATGTATGTATACAATCAGTTGATCAGGTTTGCGAGAAATGTTCAGATAAGTACCTCGTAAACCGAACCCAGCAGCCATTCCGCCAAGGACGTTTCTAGCCACCCACTCTCGGTCGAGTTTATCTTCGTCTAGAATCTCAAGAGCCCTCGATACGAAAACGTTATCATATAAAGTACCGTTCCATGAGTGTGCTGAAGGGCGTATTTCAGGAGGGGTTGGACGCCATATTGACAAAAGAAAGAGTAGAAAAAGCTTGGTTAGTGAGGAATAGAATATCGTCAACGGGATGAGCGTGTATCTGTTGGATGTATTAGCAATCAGAGAAGATGATTCAAATTTTAGAGAACCCGACCTGAACTCTTGCCGAATACCAGATATTTTAGCTTTGGTGGAAGAGCGTTTCCATGTCCGCACCCAATCAAGGATATTCAAGACAATGGCGCAGGCGAGAATGACACCTCCGTGAAATGCAATCGTCTCTGCCAAATAACATCGTTAATTGAGTACGTGATAAATGGCAACCACACAGACCTGCTAAGCAGCCAACGAGAGTCCGAAGAAACGGTTCGGCCGTTTCTGCTGTCCACGGGGATTCATCGCGTGGTCGATCAGGATCTGCAATGACAAGTTAGATTGTCTCATTTGACTCCGTTGGGGCATATGCACTTAGATGCACCCATCTGATGACTGATAGTCTGGCCGGTCAGATCTTTGAAAAGGCAATAACTTAAGTATATAGCACGAACAGGCATCTACTACTACGACGGCACCACCCAATCGCAGTATCAGCCACCATCTTAACTAATCGACATTTCAGCCACGAGAGAGACATACGCCATCGCATACTGCATTTGCTCACCCGTTCCCTTTGTTTGTCTGGCTGTTTCAAAGTGAGATTATCTTGCGCTTTGATCGTATCGGCACTTTCACGTCCGGCCTTTCGAGGTGCCGTTCCTCGATTATAAAGCAAGTGACGATAGACACCCCTCTTGAGTAAGATCAAGTCTAACGCCAATGTCAGAGTGTCATGTTCGACGTATGGATCAGCGAATGAGTGACATTCAGTCTAATAAATACCAAGGGTCAGTGGAAGCAAGGAGGATAAATAGAGAATGCATGGGTACGGACGCACTGTTCAAGTCTAAGATTGTACGCTGATTCGTAGACAGTATAGAGGTGAGAGATTGGATGCGTACACGTTGTGCAAATTGGCATGATGATGATGATGAGGACAAGGAAGACGGACAGGGGTTAAATATACTCTTTACGGTTTCGTGGACTTCAAGTTCAAGTTCAAGTACACGAATGGCATGTCTTAAATAATGTTGAAGTTAAACCAGAACAGCACAAATTACCCCTTATGCACATTTATCGAGCAACAACTCTGTATATATATCCTAGATTCCTATATCTCAAAGTCCGATCCAGCTACTCTTCCCTCCCGGATTATGCAAAC
Organism: Piloderma croceum F 1598; assembly: GCA_000827315.1. Lineage (NCBI taxonomy): Eukaryota > Fungi > Basidiomycota > Agaricomycetes > Atheliales > Atheliaceae > Piloderma > Piloderma croceum. Next base: position 318,973 of record KN832986.1, read on the forward strand.
TAGTCTGTCCAATCTTGACTACACCAATATCAGCTTTGCGATACTCCTCTGTTGGCTCTTCCAGTAAAGGATGCGCATCAATCGCGTCTATCAGCGGACTGGGCGTAGCCATAGGAGTAGAGGTAGACGCAAAGAACGACCCGCGGGCATTCATAGTCGATTGTGCATCATCCGAAAGTTCGGACAGTGACGGCGTGTTGAATACAGGCATGAAAGACTCAGCGTACCACTCGTACCATACTTGCCGTTGGTTTGTGAGACGCCAAATAGACACTTGCAATTCAGAGTTACTTGGCAAGTATAATGGTGCCTAAGAAGTGGAATAAATGACAATGAAGTGCATGATGGACAAATGGTCCAGGACAAACCTTGAAGGGAAAGAATAGCGGGAACCAGCTGAGCATATCCTTAGATATTTGATCTTTGCGATGAGGATGGATGCTTAGTCCTATATTGCCGTACAGGACTGCCTCGAAGTACCCTGCCAGTCCGTGAAGCACGCCCGCATGTGGAATGTGGAAGTTCAATTTTGCAGAGCGCGTGTTGTGACTGTTCATCGGTGGTAGACCTGATCAGGTTGATAAATACACCATCGCACAGCAGTGGACTGAGTCACATACCCCGCGCATTAAGGACAGCATCCTTCCTCGGATGTTCAAACTCCCAGCACTCTTGCACTTGAGGTCCGCATCTGCCACCAAGACCGCCGCCATCCCCACTCAGAAGATTGATTGCTTGGAACATCACCACATATGGAGTTTCCAGGCTCTTATCGTCCTTTCCAGTCCTGGCTTCGTTGTATAGCTTGGACGAAGATAGTGGCGCCAAATGAGCCGTGTATGATGATGGTATCGAAATACCTTTGGCTTGAATAGTATCTCAGCTGCTGTAGTGATTTGACAAACATTGCACTCACGTTTGAGGAAACGGACAGCTCCATCGAGACACTCCGGACTAAGTTCATTATCTCCAAAGGAACCTAAGAGTTCGGTGACAAGGATATCTGCCTTCTCTGGAATCTCAAGGGATCGCATGTCGCCAAACAGCAGCTTGACCTTTGAGTGCCATTCGAGTTCTTGTCGGGTTTGTAAACTGGTGCAAAATGAACAACATTCGCTTTGATGGGATCGCGTGTGGAATTACATACGTGACAAAGGCATTCGGATTTTTCTCGACGGCGTAGATGAAAGCATCCCGCCGTGACCGTTGGATGGCGGACAAACAGCGAACAACCAAAGGCCCACGCCCGGCCCCGGCGACACATATAACACTAATAAAAATTAAGACCTAACCATCGGTTCATAATCCAAAACGCACATTCTGTCACTGGATGGCCATTCTGACAAGGCGCGGTATATCGCCTGGACGAGATAAAAATTCGACTCTCTATTGACAGATGTAGAGCTCACCTCTTCGTAGTTCCGATACTTTACAGGATCTTGTTCGAAGGTCTGATAGGTCATGCTCTGTAAGTTGTCCATGAGCGGCTATGTGAACAAACAGTGTCAGCAGTATATTTATGTCAAAAAATCAAGTGCCGACCTGCAGTGGCGCCTGTAAGTAGTCCTGATATCCTTGCGCAAAGTGCTCCACGGTTCCAGATTTCATGGCAGACTGCAAGGCTGGACACGTCTTTTCCAAATGTCGCACATATTGTGAATACGCAGGTTCACCTCCACGGCTATGAACCCCAGATGCGACGTCTGACAAAATCACAGTTGGCCGGTGCTATGATTACCAAATAAGAAAGGGGTCAACTTAAGTATGTTGCACGTTAGCGGAATAGAAGCAATAGACTTACCGCCATGCTGTCTCGGATGAATGATTGGGTGCCTTTGGGAAGAACTGGATACCCTTTGGTATTTGCAATAAACGTTGAAGCGGGGAGGAAGATATGTTGAACGGGCTCTGCGGCCCATTTGCTCAATACTCCCAGATTGGACGGTAACGGTGGAGTAAGGTCGAGTGCTGAATTTTATAGTGTCAACGACATCGCATCTGGTTGGTACCAATAAATTCTCACTGAGAGTGAGTCGAGGGTTGTAGTCGCACACGGAACGAATAATATCCCACATCTCCCATGTGCCATTAAGCTCCCCTTCGGGCGCTCTGGGAGGCTTCATGGCTAGTAACTGATCTTCTTCTACTTCGATTCGGGGAGTCGAGGATAGTAAGTTGGCAGGACTTGACACAGAGTCGGATATAGACGAAGGTCTTGGATGAAAAATAGATGGATCGTAGATGGGTATGCGCATTGAGAAGCGAACGTAGGGTGTATTCTTCAGGCACTCGTTCACAGCACGAGCATATGATGCAACGTGGGCACGATTGCGAGGCGGTGGAAGAATCACTGACGGGATATTCAAGTAGCACGCATAGGAAAGTTCCTGCTGAAGAGCCTAAATTCAAAAGCGTCAGGACAATCCATCACGTGACTCGGGACCTCAACGCTTCTTCAGGAGTTTGCGTGGATGGAAAGACAAAGCGACGGATCCAGAGCATACGACTTACGATCTCCGAATCGTGCCGGACCCAATCATCAGCGGCATCGAGCTCTAGCCAGCTGGAGATTATGGCAATAACGCCCTCGGTTTCATCTACACCCGATAGCTCAGCAGCCAGCATACAAGAAACTCAAAACTTGAAAATGACATCGTACCTAGTCGTGTCATGGTCACTTCATCTCGCATGAAGGCGGGGTTCGCCCTCCAGGCTTCTGCACGTTCCTCAGCGACCACATCTCTATCTCGATCGGATCCAGACGGCAGAATACACATGTCTCTCCATCGTGACTTCCATTTTTCGGTTGTGAGCGGAAGACAAATCAAATCGTAGCCTTTTGATCGTGTCTCAGCCACAAGTTTTAGTACAGTCGATGCGTAAGTTATATCTCCTTGAGCTGAGGATTGTACAAATTCTTCGAGTGAAATGTGTGTAGAGAGCGAACAAAAGCGATCCCAGGACGACATGGTGAGTTTCGAAGTCCAAACAGCATTAAATGATAGAATTCATGATACTATTGCCACCGAAAGAGTTCTTCGAACAGGCAATGGCCCCTATTATTGGATCTCAACTTCAAACAGCTTCAAACCTGCCACTCGATGAGACTCGTGGCGTCCCAGGCTTTCGTGATTACACTAAGTATTGTTTGATATATTTTGTATCTCTACAAAGCTATCAAGAAAAGATAAACTGGCGACAGTTACATCATGATCATGGTACGTACACGGTGTTGTCACCAGATCGTAACTGGTACAACGTGAATCATCTGTGACTATCCAATAATTTATTGATCTGCGAGTGCCACTAGATTTTTTAGACAGCTATACCGAAGTATGGTGCTAGACTTCGGTATAGCTAAACTAAACCGACCAGCCTCTCTTGTACTCCATATCTGGAATATCCAGAGCACGAAAGATCTGCAAAAGGGACTCATGCTGTTTGTTGTCCATTTCTTTCGCTCTGAAGTATCGTACGTCACCGGTTCATGAAGGTGCTGAAGGTACGCCATTCAATATACTCCAAGCCCCGAATTTGACTGACACGGGTGCTGCGACGATTTTATTTTTTTTGCACTCCAGCCACTATCGCAATCTGTAAGAATCGCAGGCCCTCACAACGAAGAACGTCCCGCTGCGATATTGAGATAATTCCCAGCTCATGATCTAAGAATCCGTAAAGCTGAGTTTGTAGGCCTCGACTCAGCCCGACACTTAGAGCGTGCCGGATATCGCCGGACATTCGACACCTACGCACAAATTCATTGAAGTCCAGGTCCAGTGTTTCTGAAACTCTTGGCATCTTAGCTGACATACCTGTCCCATATGCTCAAAACCCGACGGTCTACACTTTGGTTGCCCCTTTTTGGACTCAAAATGAGTAGTTCGGTTACGAACTAACGGTATCGGGACTTCAATCTACGATCGTCTGATCCGGGTACGATCGTGATCGTACTTTGATCACGATCGTCTTGGTGAATTTATGGATTTCCATGAAATATCCTGGTGTTTATGCAGTCCCAGGACCAGGACCAGGACCATGGTCTGTTCTAGATCTCTTCGCGCCATCCGCATTCTCCCTAGCATCCTGTGCATCCGAGGCATTTCCATTCCCATCTGTAGTCATCTCATACCCTGTCAGCACACCCTCCAGCACAGTCCTACCCACAACCTCTCGTAGCTCTGCGTCTGGATCTCGTCCTTCGGCTTCAGCGCGCTGCATAATGTCTTGAACAGACTGCATCAATGATGAAGTCATTTCTTCGGAGACTATATTTTGTTGATGCTGTGATGGTTGTTGTGAATTGGGTGCGAATGATGGTACCACAGGTTCTGCGGAGGATACTGATTGAAGATATGCGGCAACTTGGGGGAAGTCTTCCGATAGGTGTTCTATTGGCTTTATATTGGAGGCAACTGATCAACATTCGGTTACATTTGTGCGTGGGCAGGATGGAGACTTACGGAGATTCCTTCGTTGTTTCGATGGTGCACATTTGCACCATGCTCCACCAGCCACCGGGCTGTATCCAAGTTTTCAATGGTATAAAGAGGCGTATCGCCGTCTTCATCTGTCACGTCAACATTCCCACCTGCATGCAAGAATGTCAGTTATTATGAAATACATCATGTCCGTTGAATGCTTGCCGCGTGAGATTAGGTATTCCAGCACATGTAATTGCCCGTAAGAAGCTGCTGCGTGCCTACCCTCAAACCTTCAGTTTCTGCATCGTTTATAAACGTGGAACAACCTCACACTCACATTGGTGTATAAGTATAAGGATCGGGCACATTAGGCGACATCGCTGAAATTCGCAAGTTAGATTATCAATACCCTACGGTGATACATAGAACCTTTTTGGGGTTAAGGAAGTGACTTGCATTGCTGTTCGACCAGTTCCTGCAATACAGCCGGAGTCTCTTCAGTACAAAGATCATTCCGAGTCTGTCGGGCAACGCGAGAGGACAGAATAAGGAGACTCACTTGAACGCGATTCAGATCTCCATCTCCTGCGGCTACCCAGATGTTCTTCAAGGCTTGAGTTCGTGTTGGGACTGTCATCGTAACTGAGTGAGCGACTCGGATGCGAGTCTAATCAAGATTCGGATTTGGAAGCCGGATATAAGTGGTGACAATCCTACGGTCCGACAATCGAGAACAACCTTCATGCTTCAAGAACGGACGCTTAATGGCGCTTAATTCTGTGGAATGGGGCACATATGTACAATTGAGTGGATGTCTCCTTTTAGGCAGATTATGAACCCATGTCCGCCTCTAGGAGGAATCCGACGGCACCAGGAGACGGCCTCTCCGATGTGCCTGGGCGGTCGTAGCTGAACGCCTGACCGCTCTAATTGTTCCCTGGCCAGAAAAGGCGAGTGGAGGCGATGTGTCCGATTCTGTCGTGGTGTTTAAAAAATTGGGACGTGACATATGCATGCATGGATTAGCATAGCCCAGGCTGTCATGAGGTTCGGCGATGAAATTTTGTCGACTTTATTATAGTATGTATAATAGCTGCCAACACATCGGCGGGGGACTGATCCCGAATGTCTGACCCGAAATGCGACTTTAGTCTGTTCCGCCACCAACTCCCACCATCCCGATTTCCCAAACTCTTTCCTTTCCTTATCTTTCCGTCCAACTTGATCGATTCTTCTTGACGATCGATCGCCAGGTTATACCTCTCTTTTACATTCGCTCGATAAAAAAAACGCCTCCGTATTTTACTGTATTCTATTCAATAGTTCTTGAATCTCCCCCCTCCCACCTCGGTGACGACCGTCTTAACCGCTGTTCCAAACATGGGCTCGAACTACGTCGTACCCCAGCAGGGGTTAGCCAATAATGACCAAACAGAGGCAGCTGACCTTGCTGCTGTGCAAAACCAAAACAGTCAAGTGAACATTGCACCTTTGGACGCATACTCTGGACCGACCACCATGTCATCCACCTCGGATTCTTCCCAGGCACCCAACGGTTCACAAGCCGCCTTCGTCGCTGGTCAACCGCCTAAGCCATTGCCAAAAGTTGGCGAGCACCGCTGTTGTAAGTCGTTACATCCCTTCATTTGGTGTCCGCCGATCACTATGATCGGCGCTGAGCTGGATGATCGACTCGGCGACAATGTTGCTCTTTCTTTGTAAATCCTTTCAACTATGTCCTAAAAACACTTTCTTCTACAGACTGGGCACTATTATCTGCAGGGTTGGACTTTATCTATCTGGACCCCGTACTTCAAAGCCACCTGGAGGCCCAAGCCAGCTTGCTCGTCGGAAAGTCTCTGCTGGACTTCGTTCACCCCGACGAGCGTGCATCGGCAGAAGAAGATCTTGGCAATGTTCTTGAAAGTAAAACCCTTCATGGCAGCGTCACTCGGTGTGTTTTCCGGTTTTAGCCCCTATTATTTCATCGACTTGCGACTGAGTACGAAACACTCCTTCAGTGTGCGCTATTCTCGTCTCTCGCGCGTCCGTTATCAATTAGGACATCGAACTTCTGTTTCACCTTGGGAAGAGGCGGACAAAATTGCCCTCGACTCGAATTACATGGCTGTCGATGTCGTTATCAATTGGGCTGCTGACGGCCTTGTGCTCTGCTTTCTACATGCCGTCACCGACCTCACCCCTAACGACAATGACGAGCATCACAAGTCACAGTGGACAAACTGGTGTGGGACGCCGTGGATGGGCACACAACAAATCGAACTATTGTACCAGAGACTCCTTGTGTGCATTCCGCAGACGACGAACCCGTCTCGAGTGTTCCAGATCCTGTCGAACGAGGACGAGAAGTCACTTATGTTGACCTGGCCGCCTGATCAAGGTCAAGGGAGAGACTATGCGAAGTTGGTGGAGGCTGTGAACATCCGTCCCACGGAACAGACCGGGGCAAAGACGAGTTGCACAAGGAGATACAAGGCATTACAAAACATGCCCATGGGTGAAACTGAAAGCATAATCGTACCGCATGGTCAGTTCATTCGTATTTAATGATGCAGATTTGGACATTTATGACGAGCTGTGGAGCAGGTACTATTGTATTTGCATGCCACAAGGTAACCGCCCCCTCTCGCCCATCTCCGACGAGCATGCAGCAGATGGGATATAATGCCAACAACTTTGTGTCCCCACAGCAGAATCAACAATACTACGATCAGTCTGGTAACGCCTATCCAAACACGCCTCCGTATTCTTCGTCTGCGCCCCCGTACAACCAAAGCTATCCTTCGCAGCCGCCGTACCCTGCTCAGCATTGGCCCGAAGGCACCGATCCGCTTTCTTCTCTTGCACCTCCGCCGACCAATATGCGCTCCTCGTCCTATCCACCTCAGCAGCAGTGGCCTAATCAGCCGTATATGGATCCCAGCCAAGCTTACCCTCCTCGAACGTCGACGCCCGATTACGGCTACGCTCCTGGAACCAGCAACGAAGGCGGTTCATCTTCTACTACGAATGATGTTGTACCTCCTCCTAGACGCCGCGTTAGCCCAGGCATTCCGGGAACCACGAGGGAGACACATGGCGGTAGGAGCTCTGGCAATCGGCCTATGGGTATCCAAAAGTGTACAAGTTGCAAAGCGACCCAAAGTCCTGAATGGAGGAAAGGTCCCAGCGGTAAAAAGGAACTCTGTAATGCGTGAGTCTTTTCTCTGGCCACTCTTCCGACCCCATTGATCACTTCTTCACTGTAGTTGCGGGTTACGTTATGCTCGCTCGCGTGCCAAGAAAGAAGGCACTGCTCTGGCTTCGCACCGTAAACGCAAGGACAAAGGTCATTCGGTGACAACCAAGCGAGAGTCCGCTACTCCATCTCCTATCAATGGATCCTACTCAGCATCCCGGCGCAATGGCCATGATGAGATTTCGTTGTCCGGGGGATCTGCCTCTGGGAGTGAGGTGCACTCCCATTCTGGGCACGCAGCCATGGAAGGTGTGACTCCCTCCCCTTCGCCTCCTGCATCAAACACGAGCTTTGTGCACTACGCTCACCCCAATGGCGCACACCAGCGCAATTCCCAAATGCATTCCACCGATCTCCGTTCTTCATATCCTAATGCAAATTCTTTTTATTCAGTCCCGTCACCACTATCAAACTCCAGCGTGCACCAATCTCAGCACAATAATCATAGCTCCCAACTGTCCGCCATCCGGATGGATTCTTCGTATTCTCGGATGTCGACCTCCACCAGTACTCCCGCTTCTTACGAGCGTGAGCGTGACAAGGACCGCGAGCTGCCACCCACCCCAGTGTCCACGGAATCCAGATTGTCGTCTGCCAGGTCGATACTGATGTTACAGCACTGATGTTACAGCAGTAATGAAGTTCCAACCAAACTCAATTCGTCGCATCCTCACTTTCGGTAATAATCCCTGCGTCTCTTCGAATTGGACGATACTCTAGATAGAGTCAGCAGGTACTATTTTACTTGTGCCGTTATGTCCACGGATATGTTCCACTACCTTGCTGTTTATCGTCGCTCTAGCTAGTCAATTTCGTCTTTTTTTTTTGAAAATATTTATCATTTGTGCCTTCCCTCCTGTCTGTGCGTTTGTCTCTTACTCTTGTCCTTTTTTCTTCTTCGTTGTTATCGCACCCGAGGCCGAGGGTTTCTGTATACAATACTTAGGTCGAATATGCAATCCCATGACATTGTCGTCGTTATCCTGGTATACACACTCTAGGCTTGATAATTATGTCTAGTTCCTTCGTCCGGACAGTTGTCATGGGAGTTTACTTTAGGCTCGTGTTGGCAACAAGCGTGTTGTAAGCCCAGCAATTTATGTAACCATTACCAGACCTACATACTTTGGTCGGCAATCCAAGGATGAATATCTGTTCTAATGGAATTTATCTACTTTCCTCCAGTGTCCGTGTTGCGCAAATAGCCTTCCTATTATTCTGCCTCAGTCTCTCCATGCATATACATTCGATGCCGCTCGCACGAACTAGGCGGATGGTTGATACCGTATTTCCGAACTGATCCACAATGGCGACACTTTGTTAATCCGTCCTTGCCATATCGACTATGTCCCTTTAAGCCAACCAGGATACCAGTAGCTGCTGCCATGAGACCGTATATCAAGGAACGTGGACAGTTCACCGGTCAGCATCTCGCCCGGTATTGATGAAGAAGCAAGTCGTCCACCGTCGAAGGTTGTTGACCACGAAGTCTACAGCAGAATATATTACCAGAAGAAGCCTTCAAGGTGAAGTGGCCGTGAATAAAACAAGGAACGGGACAAGATTCGATGATGCACGCACATATTGTTCATCTGCCCTTGCCTGTGCTGTGGCCACCAAGCATCTCCCTTTCTAATTGAGCCAGGAAATCGTCCGCTGCATGTCGTGGATCATTTGCAACTCTCTCCTTCCTTTTGCCCTTCCCTTTCATGTCCACCGAATTCGCCTGCGTTTCTAATGCAGCGAACGGATCTAAAGATGCTGCTGTGGATGTAGAAGCTATTTCGAAAATCGGAGCAGGCGCCTCGAGATCCTCATGGCCGGCCTTAAATATTGGCACATTCGCTGTAGACTGACCCTCTTCCTCTGCACCGACAGGTTTGACCTTTCTTCTCTTAGCATCAACCATTCTTCTCCTATCTTCCAGCTCCCTCTTCCTCTTCTCCATCGCCCGACTCTTTCCAGCCTTAGTTCCAGACCCGATCCCTTCCCCCTCTTCACCCTCTTGCATCCCCTCCACTTCCCCAGGCTTCATATCTACAGCGCCCACATCCTTTCTTGTTCGCTCCGTCTCCTCTCGTGCCATTTTCAACTCCTCCATCTGCCTTCGTCTCTCTTCTTCGTCCCCAGAAAATTGATAGAACCCTGCACCCTTGGCACGCACTTCCGCCGAGGCATCATAGTGTACCCCAAGCGGATTGTTGGCTTCTGAATGCGCTTCAGCAATGGCTGCTACGCGTTCGGCGGAAGGCTCGTATATCGGGAAATGGTTGACTGGGTTACCTATGAAATGATAGAGTTAAGGAATGGATGGGTTATGTTCTCAGTAAGGATGGACACACGTATTACAATATCCCTGCAAATGAATGTTAGATATGCGGTAAAAGAAAAATTAACAGTGCCACTCACTCGTCTTCGTCATCTGGTTGGGAATCGGGCACAAGCGCTCTAGGTACTTCCGATCGACGTGCGGTTCGCATGCGTCCAAATTCGTCCTCATATTCTACTATCGGGTCGTCCTGGAGAACTATTACTTGTGGATCAGAAAATTAGACATAAATAAGCACTAACAAGGTCATCTTCTAAAGGCTTGGGAACTGTTAAGGATTCGTCTTCATCTTCGCTGTCAGGCTCAAAAGCATCTGGAGGGCCCATGGAATCAAACTGAAGACAATCTGTCAACTGGTCTTTCAGAATTATGCGAATGCTCACATCCACTAATAGCGCGTCATACTGAGCATCATTGAGGCCGCCAGTCTTTCCTTTGCGCAGTTTATCATATATCTTCGCCTTCCGTTCGAGGGCAGCACGGGCGGACTCGAGGGTGGGCTTGCTGATCGCCTCCAGTTCAATGTCCCGAGCTGCTCGAGCGTTTACGCCTTTATTCGGACGAGCCCAGATAGTCGGTTTCTGAAATCAACATGTGGTACATGGTTAAGGGGATTGATATTATCGGAGTCCTTTACGCACCTTGTCTGGTCTCTTAACGCCTCCTACGATCATCGCATTCTTTTTCCCTGCAACTTTATTCTTAGCAAACTCATCCTCTTGTTTCCCCAGCTCCGCCTTGAGATCGAAGAAAGAGCTAGCACTAATGCCCGCTGCTTTTGCCTTATTTTTGGGCGGCATGTTGGGCAGGTCATGGATCTTCTTTCGGAGGAAAATCCTGCGAAAATCTGGTCCAAATTATGTAAGATGTCAAAATTGTGAAGCTTCCACGTCCAGGAGAACTCTTTAGAAAAACGGGATTGGACACAAGCAGAATGCGTTGTAAGTAAGTAGTATTGACATGGAACTATCGGTAATTATAGGAATCTCCTTTGTAGATCCATAGAAAGTAGGAAACTCTATGGGCATGAGTCATCCGATTTGGACCAATTGGCGTGACCAGCATCATCGACTGCCAACCGAAACTACCATGAGCACATCGGAAGAGCGTGACATAAGCGCTGCAGGGCAAGAAACCGTCGCCTCGAACCGGTATGAAGAGTTATCGGCTGCAAGGAGCTGTCCTCACGATCAGTTCAGGAAAATAGCACGAGTGGCGTTGCCCAGCGCTGAAGATGCTGAAGTATCAGATAACGAAGTTGACGAGGATCACATCGAAGACGATGCTGAAGACGGCGATTTTCTCGCAGATTTTCCAGATAACACTGAGGTGCGTTCATATTCTCCAGACGTGATGAGCACTCTGGACATGGCACTGTTATGCAGGAATTAGATTTAGTACATTCTCGCCTCAAAGACCTTGATAATCTACGGCTGGAGCGATTTGCAGATCACCTGAAGAAACTCTGCTTACGAACGAATTATATCTCTAAACTGGACCCCAGGACCTTCCATGCGCTGACCCTGCTGGAAGAACTGGATCTGTATGATAATAGAATCGCAAATGGCAAGAGACGCAAGAAGGATGAGAATGAGACAGATGGGATCAAGGATGCCTTGGATAACATGGCCAAGCTCTCGTGAGTCCGTCATGTATTTCATGCGGTTTGCTTCGACAGAGCTGATTGTTCATAGTGTGCTGGATTTATCATACAATAATTTGCGAGAGGTCCCGAAAGCATTGCAGCACCTCACATCATTGAAGACGGTATACTTTGTACAGAACAAGATATCGGAGATTAGTGGTCTTGGTTTCGTTGGTGCGACTTTAAGAAGTCTGGAGCTTGGAAGCAATAGAATTCGAGTCTGTTCCAATCTTGTCGATGCGTCGCATTGCGCTCACTCCAAAATTTCGCTCTTTTTTCAGGTAATAAAAAACTTGGATGCGCTTGTCAACCTCGAGGAATTGTGGCTTGGTAAGAACAAGATCGAGACACTCCAGGTACCACCTTCCACCTTACCTCCCCCGTGAAATACAGCTCACCAACACTACTGGGTAAGAACCTCAGTTCTTTGAAACGCCTTAAGATCCTTGCCTTGCAGTCAAATCGTATCACCAAAATCGAAGGTCTCGAGGGGCTCGAAAATCTCGAGGATTTATACCTCAGTCATAATGGAATATCGCGAATGGAAGGCTTAGAACATAATGTGCGTATTTCCCCTTTTGTGTGGTTTCTTTACCGAGCTCATTCAAATTATCAGCTGAAACTGAAGACGCTTGATTTGGGCCACAACGCCGTCCCAGAGATTGAAAATATATCACATCTCACATCATTAGTTGAACTATGGGTACGTGCACCCAATGCAGAATACTCGACCTCCTCTGACTTATCGAACACAGCTGAGCGACAATAAGATTCCGACACTCCAAGCCCTGGAACCACAGCTCCGATCGATTTCAACGTTGGAAACCGTCTATCTTGAAGGAAATCCGTGCCAGAAGGCAGATACAGCTTACAGACGGAAGATCAAGCTCGCTCTTCCTCAGTTGAAGCAAATTGATGCTACGTGAGTCTACCGTATTACTGAGTAGTGTTTTTAGCCACGATTAACGCTTAATCTTTGCTTGGAAGATTTGTGAAATTGGATTAGCACTCATACAGGGAATGTCGACTGCGTGTACAGATCACTGCGTCGATTAGCTTTAGTCCGATACCAGCCTGCTTGATGTATCATCCACACCACTAGCCATCTTGGTTCAGTTAAAAATGAAGCTATTAACATATACTTCCTAAATCAGTTACATTGTACCAAGAACAAGGCATGCTGGATATCATGAGAGCAGAGGAGCAGACGATACAATATCCAATACATGATTCAAAAGACTGTAAAACAGAAAGAAGCAACAGAAGACCCGAAAACAGGACAAGATTTTAGCGAAGGCCGTCCGCAAAAACAAAAAAAAACAAGTTACGGGATGGTCAAATATCGAGGTACACATCAGAATTTAAGAGAGAGAATCTCGCTTTCCCTGAGAATTATCGTTCTGCTCCACAGGTTTAACCTCATCGATGTCGGGAGTGGTGCATGAACCTGAGGGGTCACTCATCATCTCAGGAATGGACGAAGTGTTGATAACAATATCGGATGGAAGACTCAAATCTTCATCGTAAGTCAGATCTTGTAGGTCTGAGAACGTGCCTACCGCTGCCCACTCATCACCAATACGGCAACATTGGTCAGACAACGGATTGCATGTGCCGGCTGAAATTACACGAAAGTAGGTTTCCACGTCTGAGACGATGCTCCTGATAACCAGACTGAGACTTGCAGCCGTTTGAGAAAAAGTATTTAAAAAGACTTATGATGTACGCTCTTGAGATAGGGATCTATCTCGAGCTTGTGTCTTGGGAGGTGCTTCGAATGAGCTGGGGACTTCATCATCCACGTCCTGGCAAACCAGAAGTATCGTAGGCACGCACCTCACGATCGTCTCCTTCATGTTTTGCGACAGAGCCCTCAATTAGCCTGTGAAATATTACCAATGGAGCGGTTAGAGGGTTTTAAAGTGGATGATCATAATCATCGCTAACTCAGACTGATGACCTGCTGAATCAGCCAGGGTGCGGCGGCGATGAAGACTTGGCGTGATCAAATGGCTTGCGAAACAGAACGATGTTTTCGTTCGGTGCTGTTTAAAACAAGTAATTGTGATCGCCACTGACAAGGATTCGGCATTCGCAGAGTAAGTTACGGTGGTTGGTGGCAGGGAACTACGTCCTAGGGATCAGAAAGTTGAATTGCAGCGGTCAACGGTGGCGTGGACATTGCAAGAAGGGCAGAGTTGAATAAGCTGCGAGTAGGGAAAGCTTAAAATTGTGTATTGGAAGTGAAGAGTGATAGTAGAAAACCTGTTCGGGATTGGCAAGGGTGAGCAGGAAACGATAATGGGGCGGTGGTGGTGGTGGTGGTGGTGGTAGATAACAAAGAGAGATGCTCGGAAACTCGAGATTTTAACTCAATTGTCTCACCAGTTCTGAGATGCCTGTCGTGGTGGCTCGTCGTTTTTCGTGGTGGCAAGCCATCGCGTCAGGCATCAGGATGAACGTTGTAGACCAAGCTCAAAAAGTCGCAATGGCTTCTGAAACTTATGTAATATATATATATAAAATGGGCCCCCGGTGGGTCAGAAAAGCGGTGTGCAGAACTCTGGGGGAGTCGGGGACTGGCGCTGAGGCGCCGTTACGATTTGATATTGGTCGTAGTAGTGTGAGCAAGAAATGATAACGTTATCATCGACTCGTTGTGTCGTTACCATCGACTCGTTGAACCTCTTTATCCTCCAGACACAGGACATATGACAGCAACCTCCTCTCCGCCTTTCAACACCACCTCCTGCGGATCGTCAACCATTTCCGCATCAACGCTCCATTGACTACTTTGTAGGATTTTATCTAAGCCTTTGTTTGGGTGCAATGAGATAAGAAGATCTCCTAGTAATGAAAGGCGGAATTCTTTGGAGGAATTGGTAGGTGGAGGGAGAGAAACGGCCTGTGAGGTTAGGCCAGTTGCGGTGGATGCTGCTGCAAAGTAGAGCACCGTTATTACGGGTTGGCCGGGTGACATAGCGGAAGGTGATATCGACGTCCTCGACTCGGACAAGTTTGGACTTGCCAATTTCTAAGGCATGCCATCTTGCAATATCAATACAGATTCAATACATACTCATCGCATAGCCTGGTCTTTCAACTCTCTACACACAACCTACACATCTTCGAATTCTTACCTTAAGCTTTAAGTCTGGCTCTTAATTTATTTTACATAAATTTTCCCTCCAATAGGACAAGCATCGTCATGGGTTTAACGTGGGCATGTTTACTGCCTAGTACTTGAGTAGAACTAGCGGTTGAACCTTCTTACCTTGAATGAGATAGCACGTCCAGTAGTAAGCGACCGACACCACTCACGGAGTTGCTACCTGTTGCTACGCCTAGCATCTTTTTTTGGTGTTTGACGAATCAATAAAAATCAAACAAACGCAAATTGCTCAGACAGCGATACCCGTGTCTCGACACAAGCTCAACTCAACTTCTTTAATTCAGCAGTCCACCAAATCGGTTTAGAGGTCTTGATCCACACCATCTCTTCTTCAGGAAGAAGGTGATTGGAAGTCGAAACCAGACCATCGAACGATGATTCATTGTTTGCTGTAGGAGTAGGGTTCAGCTGTGAGCAAAGGTGCGGACCGGTGTATATTCGCACTTAGATTCCATCGGAGCCCAGTGGTCGAAAGCACTGTTGAGTCAATGCCGACAGGAAGAAGGCCACATGTCGGACCTAAAACTTGATGATCTATTCGGATAATGTGCTCGCCCTATCAAATCGCAGTTAGCTCTGCAACGGCCACTCCGCAAGCAGACATATATATATTCGTTCACCTCGTCGAGAACCCATCCAACATTATCATCTGAAACGGCAAAAGTCCGCTGTCGAGATTTTCGCAGCTTGTGTAGGTACGATAGTGTGTGGATTGTATGGTCCAAACGGCCGGACATGCCCCCAAGGAGGATGATATCATATTGCTAGTATATTGAGAGGTCAATATACGCTTTCACCGGTCAATTTGGGCAACGAACACCTCGTCCCTCGGATTTTTCTTTCTCTTCAAGTGATGATATACATTTCATCAGATCAGTCGAGTATTGGTCTTTGTCCTGGATGACCCTGACACCCTAAACCCGTTCGTTCAGTATAATTTTGGTAGGAATAGCTTAGAACCCACTCGGGACACGTAGTACTCTTTAACATCATCTCGTATCGAGTCCAAGTCGCCTGTGATCAACTCCGGAAGAAAGCTGGCATAACAAGACGCTCGCTCTGTCACTAAAGCAGACGAGGAAAGGGTGAATGACTCACAATGTCCGGGCAGTTGCGCCATCTTCGACTTCAGGGTTCTCGAACAAATCGTAGAGCCGGTTAGCACCTCCATCGCCGCAGCAGTGCCATTTACAAAAGTTCCACAGACGGTCGAACAGCGCAACACTAAAGGGCTGGTTTAGGATGATGAGGGCACGGTTTTCTGTGGAAACTGCAGAATGAGGCATAAGAAAGGAGGTAGACCATTGGCGCATCTTGAAAAGCCTCTGATTGCGGGTTGTAGGTGGGTATAGGCTCAAGGATGAGCATATGTACAGACTGAATTGCACGGTAGAGTCAACCAGCGGCCCGCGGATGTGCCGGGCGACTTCCTTATATGTAACATGATATGGACTATCCCTACTACTACTTAGTACATAACGACGCCAAAATTCTTGGGTTCAACGTCCAAGAGACGAAGACGTTTGCTTCCCTTTGGTCCGCACTATGGGTGCCACCTCCTCTACTTGTCTCCGAAGTTCTGCGGGGGTGCCTCGATTTCAAGTTCAACGCTGGCAGAAGTATAAAGCCCCGAGCCAACCAGGCGTAGGTGCAATTATTGATACCCAATACCGCGGTACAACGCTCCTCTCCCTTCCGACGGAGCTCATAGAAATGGTGGTGCAAGAGATGGAAGATGACGACGTATATTCGCTCTCCCTACTGAGCAAAAGGCTCCATTCTGTTGCGCTCCCAATCTTCATCTCTCGCCAACCTGGTTCACTCGGATTTGGGATTCTTCAGCTTTCCAACTCTCCTCTCAAAATGCTCCGCGCGGCACGCGTCGCCCTCTTTGTCCAACATCTCAACCATGTCACCGTGAACCTGATGCCAAAGGAGCCCGTCCTTCCAATGCTGAAATCATTGGGGCGTTTGTTCTCACGGATTGAATATGTCGGCAGTATTTCATTCCAGTCGTTAGCTTTTGGGGGTTCTCTGGACACGAAGCAGGTTGTAAAAGGATTAGTACCCTTTATGGAGGCTCTTCGAGAGAAGTCCTGCACAACAGTCCTAGTGAGTGGAATACCCTTCCCATCGGAACGCAAAGGAGGCCGGCGGATTGAAATATCACCGCTGACCACGCTTACAACATTCGATCTCCATTATTCGATGCTTGCCAACCCGTCAATCCGAAATTGGATCATACGCACGTTCAACATGTCCCCCATCACCACACTCTCTCTAAACCGGGTCACATTTTCCGCAGACAAGTCGTCTTTCGGCAAGGATTTGAGTCTTCTGACTTTGCCATTCTTGACGACGCTTTCCATTATCATATGGGACAACCTGCAATTCGACGATTTCTCAGCATTTTTGTGTCGCCATCGTGGAATCTCAAACCTCACCTTCAAGTGCGACACCATCATTAACTCCAGTACTCCTACCCTTCCCAAAGATGCACTACCTTTACTTGACACTCTCCATGCCACTCCGCGGTATATTCAACACTTCCTCCGTCCTCGTGATTCTCTACCGAATCTAAGACATGTCGACCTTGACCCAGACTTCCCACCGAGGATGTTTGAGCTAATCGAACCCTCTCCAACAGAGCGCCTAGCTGATGTGGAAGACACTTTAGCATGTCTAGCTCCTCGTGATGGTATAATATCCCTCGGATTTTTCCTTCCGCTGGATGGGGCGGCAAACACCTGGTTGACAACAGGATGTCATCCACGGCGAGGCAAAAGAATGGATGTCGAGCGGTCATTAGTGCACATCAAAAAATTCCAATTGCGCACTGCATTGGGCTTCCTGATCAACGCTGAGACCATGTCACTCATTCCGAAATGGCTTTCGCTATTTCCCTGTCTGCAGTATGCAGACTTCAATAATATGCTGGGGCTCAGGTCATTTGCCGAGGACGAACTTTTTTTGCGAGCTGTTGCCGAAGCTTGCCCCGGCATACAAACTTTGCAACTTGGACTTTTTAGCCAATCAGCCGCGGACTTGAGGCAGGGCACAGAACAGTGATTGCTCGTCCGTCTTTCGTCGATGTGACAGATATTGGTATGTGAGCCATTTATCAAAATTTTGGTTCTTATGCTCATTGAAATTTATATTGCACGACTGCAGGCAACAGTTGCTTTTGTCCACCCCAGCACATCATTTGTATCGACTGCCACGAAACTTATACAGGCGTAAAGCTATAAGTCGTGGATACCAGTTGCATATCTTATTTATTATCTCAGACGTTTCTCAGTGCGATCAGACCATTGGATTAGAGATGGTTTGGTTCAATGGCACATGCCTGTTTACCAGGATGCGTTAGACCATGCCCTTTTAAAATCAACAGCGGTTTGTACGGCCTTCGATTCTTGAACTCTGGCCATTTCACAGTCGTACCATCTTAAGACAGCACTGAGATGATTTTTTAAGGGGAGGACGTGAATTTCCTCTTACAATCGACTAAACACTCGAGCGGGTTTTACTATTGCCAGTAGTAGGTACCATCTGATGTTGAGGGCGTGTCATGTCAGGGCTTTTATAGCAATTGTGCTGCTTGCAACTTCGAAAGTACATGATAATCACTATCTGCTTTAATCGGTGGGTTGGTGTGGGTCGGTGAGTAGCCTTCGGTCCTCAGGCACAACAAGTCAGGGAGATAAGTACCCGCCAGTCATCAGGAAAACCTAAATCGCCTTATTTCACTTAATGCACTTATAATAAGGAACATCTAAGCGGTAATTAAGGCAGGTCTGCTACTTATTTTCCCTTAAAAGAGTGTTAAGGAGATTAAGGTACTTTTGAGTTTTCCTGATGCACAGGTTTAATGTGGGTACGTAATCAGATCTAAAAATAAATAAATGGACAATAGTCAACAGTATCGAATTTCACAGGTTTATAAGCACTTGATTTGGTACAAGCGACCCTGGTCAGGTCAAATGAATGTGGTAAAAGCTGATGTTCGTTGAGCTTCAGTGGCGACTGATCGGCCACGTGTTCCCCAAACTGCCGCGGAGTTTCAAACTAGTGCTGTACTCGAATTGGTGGCACGTAATTAACGGGTCGGCACTCTTGGACTCATACCACCATGAGCAGCTACGCAATGCACCATCACTCGCCCTATTCGTGGCACCAGGTAAATTATTCAAAAAAAATCAGTGGTCATATTCTAATGTGCCAAAATATGCAGTCTCATGACCAGGTAAACACGGTTACAACACATGAGTCATTTGATAATCTAAAGCGTAACTCAGGCAACTGTGCTGCTCGTTGTACCATATGAGACTCAGGAAGAAGATGTGGCAGTGAGTGCTTATAATCGTGAACGTTACATGATTGGGCGAGCATTTATCGTGTGCAGGTTGTCATCGAAAAGAGCTGTCTTTTAGCTGGAGTGCGTGGGCAGCCACCCATCGTTAAGGTATTCGTCACTGCTAAGCTTTTTATTTATTTCATCGCTTACTATGTCTGTAATGAATCCACAGGGACAACTTTACGGACATGTGGACACGATCAACTCTGCGTGGCAGCTTGAACCCAGAACCTCACGGCTTTCCGCACGCGAACGAACGACATCTACGATATCCACGGCATCCACGCAATCATCTTACGCGTTTATATCTGACCCTGAAATATCTAGCAGCTTTGCTGCATCACTCGGAAGTGGCCCAGCGTCAGATACCGATGAGCTCGTGGCCCAGTCACCCGCACTATCGTCGCCTCTCTCCACTCCATCGGATGAGCATCCCAATCCTACTTTGTTTAGAAGGTCGATAGTTGCGTCATCTTGTCCTGTATCGCCCAGACATCCACCGCGCAGTGTCACATCGTCTGTTTCTTCCGTCGATTCGCTGCACTCTTCTCACTCTGGCAGGTTACTAACACTCTATCTCGAAAAGGACCAGTCGATCATCTGGCCTGCTTTAATCATCGGGCCTGTTGATATCTCTCTATCGCCTTGTGTGCCAAATCCATTCCTGTGCAACCTGAATTCCGAACCAAAATATAACATGGATCCCACAAGCCTAGTCCTGACTGCTCTCGAGTTATTCGACATCCGCAGGGATATGGAAGAAGCGTTCGAATATTTGATGTACGTTTATGTGTCATCATTATGATATATTACTCCTGATTATTTCGCTTCAGACGAGCTTGGCATCAGGCACGTGTACCGTCCGCTACGATGAGGCTCACCACGCACTACTTTCCTTCTCAAACCTCATATGACTTCGTCGAGTCCAGCGAACAAGCCGCTCGTGGGACGACTACCTACTACCTGCAGTGCATCGGTGGACCTGCTGGTCTGGCCCAGCTGTACTTAGAGGCTGGCTTGCTGCACCTGGAGGGTGCCGCCAAGCCTCTGCTCTCAACCTCTTACTCCACTCTATCTTCGATTCGAATGCCTCCCCAGCCACCCGCTGGCGAAGGTGGAAATGATGCATGGAAACAGGATCGTGACGCTGCCAGTCGTTATTTCGACCGTGCTCGCACATTGCAGCCAAACCTTGACGTACCTGTAATCCCACTTGAATCTGCGCCGGAACTCGAGATGCCTTCGATGGAGATGCATCCCTCAGCTCATGTGAGCGTATACTCTGGTGATACCCTCCCAGATACAGGATTACGCCGTCGTCTCAAAAAAGAGGAGATGACGCTCAAGTTGGATGAGGCGAAGGCGGATGACATAGATGATTCTTGGTACCTTTATGTGCCGGGGCTCATTGGTGCAGGTACTGCGCTACTCGTTGTTGGTGTGGTGGGTGCTTTGAGTTTCTCTACCTGGAGACGGAACCAGGGATCTTAGAATGTTTTACCAGTTTGCTGTGTTTGTGCTGTCTCGTTTGTCACAATAGATCTGCTATCAAGTTTCCGGACTACACTCATTACTACTGATTGCCAATTCATCTTCATTGTAAAGTACCATACCTCTATGGAAGGTAAAGACCAAGAATGATCAGTACTTTGTGTTCTATGCCTCGCTTGAATCTTCGGCTCCTTCCTCGAAATTAGGCAATCCAATCAGAGACAAAATTATCAGTATTTATTCAACGAACGTATAATGGTATGTAAATCAACAAGGCCACCCGAGGGTATATGGAGCAGTGAACTGGCCAAATATAAAGATATGTCCGTTCCTTTCATTCACGGAGTCCATCGAGATTTTTTGCTTCTTGAAATGTCCGCGTAATCTTCTTCATCCTGTTCTTTTCTGCTTCCATATGTTGCAACATTAGTCCATCCAATTTCCGCAACGACTCATCCTTCGTGTTCCGACTGCCCTGTACATCCACAACGAGCGTTGATGCCGGCACTGATCTGCTTAATGAGGAGCGCGAATCGTTGCTCATTGGCAAGGGCGGCGGTGGCAAATCGTCCGGCCGCTGTTGCATGGTCTGGACAAGATCAAGAGGAGATTTCTTGGGACTTTTCATGCTGGCGAAAAACGACGGGCGGGGTGGCGGTACGTTACTGACAGGCTTATGAATTATCGACGATTTCTGATTAGTTTTAAAGCGTGCAATGGTAGGCGAAAAGGAAGTAAGGGTGGGGGAGAAATTTTGGCGTGCGACGTTCGGCGTAGACTGATTTCCGAATCGTGAGAACGAAAAAGCCGATTTTAACCGAGGAGACGGGGTCGATGGGGAATGTTGAAGATTCGACATCGTCCGGGACCGGGTAGGCTCGTGCACTGCCGTGGCATCCATATCAGCATCATTATCATAGTCACTCCCTCCATCGCTCTCTCCATCCCCATCCTCTCCACTTTCAGACTCTAAATCATGCATTCCGTCATGTATGTTGTCGAAGAAGGATGCCGGTGAGGCTGGTGGGGGCGCTGAGTGGATAGTCATGGGGACATGATTGTTAGTGACATTCAGCAACAATGGCGCGGGTCCGGCATTGCCACGACGTGATGCCAAGGGCGGAGATTTTGGTGGAAGGGTTGCGGGTTGTATTGGTGGAAGAGGCGCAGAGAAAGACCGCGCGGAGCTCGGAGATGATGTTGGAGACGACGGTGCACGCGTAGTCACTAATTTGTAATGTAGAGAAGAAGATCTGGGAGGAGGGAACAATGGGGTAGCTGACATGGAGGTAGATGCTCTGGGAGGTGGAGACATCGTGGAGTACCGAGGAGCAGGGCTCGACGACGCTGACTCGCGTGAAGTAGACGACGGCTGCGTTGGCCATCTGTCCGGGTTAGAGTAGTTCGTGTAACCGTATCGCGCGTCTGTGAATGCGGACACTGCAGGGGATGGTCGATCATAATCGGAAATAGAATGGCGTCCCTCGGTGGTAGGCGCAGACAGTGCCATGGATGGTCTGGTCACTGACTCACCAGTCTCCTCGGGTTCATCGTCTGAGTAGTATGACGATGATGCCGTACTCACACTCTCCTGCACATAATGCAAACTACTCGTAGGCATTGGTGATGGCAAAGGAGAACCGGTGGGCATAGGTTGCAGAGTTGAGACCCTTGATTCGAACGCGTCCGCCATCGCAGGGGTGGATTGGACTTTACGAACTCCTGCCCAGGGCGGTGGTGATAATGCGGTTAGCCCCGGTTGGAGTTGGGGTGAAAGATCGGATTTGGTCGAGGAGTTGATTGACCGTGGAGCAGGGGTAAGAGGTGCTTGCAGGGCTGCGGGTGTCTCAGCGCGACGAGGGACGTAGCTTAACCTCCGGACATGCGTGTCGGGGGTGGACAAACCACGGAGATGTCGTGCTTTTGAGGCGACATTTGCACTGTCCGGGGTCATGCTGTTTACGTCATCTGATGGACTCTCATTGTGTTCGATAACAGGTTGCGATATGATGCGTCGATCAAGTGCCTGCTTGAGTTTAGACTGAGCGGGCGATACGGAGCTGCCAATGTGCCGCTCTGATGATTGTGAAACGCGTAGTGGGGTAGGCGTGCCACGCTGGTCAGAAAACATCGACTCTGCTGGTGAGTTCCCAAGCGAATGTCCCACAGCCTCGTGCAACAATGCCCTCCTCCATTCACTATCCGGCGGATACAATGAAGAACCACCGGGACTGTTGGGTGGAGGTAGGTTGGCGGCTAAATCTGCCGCGCCGACGGATTGCTGGACTCCCAAACCGTGCATGGCAGTGGATTGCACGGCAAAAGGGTACCCGAGCGATGGCGGGGGCAAGTCAACGGCATCGGTAGGGTCAATCACATCCGTAAATCCATCAGTAAGCATCTGAGAATTCCTCCATTCCCGGACTTTCATGTCCTGCTCTGCTTCCTTGGCCGCTAGAATCAAGTCGTTCACGATTTCGCGTACGACAACCACCCGACCTGTCGGGTCCATGCCATTAGGGGATGGACGCGCAGTGCTACGAGGCATTGACCCCGCGCGGGAACGGGGAGCGTAGCCGCCCATCGTCGCGGAATCAGACGTGGTGCGTAAGATCGGGCCCATGGACTCCACGGCAGTCGTCGAGGACGAGCTAGGTGTCGATGGCCTGGACTTTGACTTGCCCAGTCGGAACAAATCAAAAAGGGTCGGTGTGCCTGCGCGGGAAGATGGCTTGGATGCCTTCAACGGCGACGTCAAGTCCGACGAAGAAGGCTTCGAATGAGCAGGTGGAAGAAAGTAACTATTTTTGACCAGAAGGCGAATTCGATATGATACATCATCCCCGCTATAATCGCTATCTGGGTCGAAGGCGGTTATTCCGTTATCATGGGGTTGTCCGGGAAGTGAGTGAGGCGATAAAGAGGAAGACTCAGAAGGAGAGATCGTGTGTGACGAATTAGGATACACTGATGATGCTGTGGATGACACTCGAGTTTGTACAGAGTGGTGCTTGCCATGGACGCCGCTGGCAGTATCAATCATGGGCAAGGGCGGTTGGTAGGCAGAAGGTGGGGTGCGGTGACCGCGTTTACCAGCAATAGCCTGTCAATACATGGATCAGACGGTGCGCGCAAAGAGGTGGAATGAAAAAAGAAAAATCACGCACACTTTTGAGGGCCAAAAGCTCCTCTAGCGACGCATTCGCACCGCGAGTGGACGGTACGGACCGCGCCGACGTAACGCTTGTCTTCCGTTCCCTAGGTGCGATGCTGGGCACATGCAACGCTTCATTCTCCGGAATGAACGCGGAGCGCCGGGGTGATCTGGGTGGACGAGGTGGAGGGTGGACAGGTTCCGCGAGTAGTTGCCCTCCGGTCACCTGTGACTCGCGAGGGGCAGAAACGCCCAAGTCACCGTGTTCTGACTGGGTCTGCGGAGCCCCAGAGCCATCTGACCAGCAAGAGCCGTCTGGGAGCGTCCGGGTACGACGAGGGCGCCTGGCCAGTCCACTGCTGTTTGGAAGGTGTCTGTTGGTTGTAGTAGGACTAGATAGACTGACTAGTTCTGCTGTTGTAGCCGCCATTGTTTGGGCGTGGCTGCATAAGTCAGTGGGCAGCACCCGATGACCGGGAGGAGGAGACTGGAGGAACAGACCAAGCCTTGGCTGTTCAAGTTGATGCCAATTTCTGCGTGCGAATTTATCAATTAGTGCCTCCACGTGGATGCCGCAAATTACTTCCTTTTCCATCACGGCTCCATGGCACTCCAGGCTCTCGTATCCTCGTTTCCTCAACCACAAGCACCCGGTCTCCTGCCAAAATGGCTGCTCCTTGTCTCCTCCATGGCCGTCTTCAACACTCTCCAAAACTTTGCAACCTTGAAGCTCACCCAGAGGATATATAATAACGTCCCTCCAGCGTCAGGTACTTAACCATGCTTCTGATAAGGGGGGAGGTTCAATGCTTTCCCAGTCACCGCCCTCCAAGCCCGAACGTTTGGTGTCTGGACACTGACGTCCGCAGTAGTTCGCGCGTATGCAGCGTACCACATCCACGACAAGACGTATGCTGTCCTCAACTACCACCAAATGCCGCTGACTCTTCTACCACAGCATCTATGATATGACCTTGTTCACGTTCCTGATTGCTTTCGGGCACTTCACCTCTGAATTGCTCATTTTCCGCACTGCTACCATCAATCCTGCGGTGTTGAGCCCCTGCATCGTGGCAAGTGAGTCCAACCGTTCCTCGAAAATATTTTCATGGGATCAATAGTTGATCCGCTCTATCCTCAAGCGACCTCGTTGGTCTGGATGTTCCAGCAGTACGATTATTACGTACAGGCGTAGACATGGGATGTTCATGCACATACTACTTACCGACTCACACAACTCAAAAGGGGTCATCGGGGCCACAATATTGGATAGACGGAAGGATTGGTTGCTGTTAAAATAGTACGTCGTTCAGATGGAAGTATCCTGATCGGGTACCAAAAATAAATTGGATAAATGGATTGACCATAACGACGAAACGTCTTGGTGCTCGAACGTGCTTGAATTTATTTACAAAACAACGCGAATGAATGATACCATCGCAGATGCCAGATGGTGTCTCGCAGCCCATCGCAGCCGTTAAAGCAATAATATCACGACTTCGTGATATCAAGGTATTACTTATTACACGCCACCTTTCCCACCCCTTCCCTTCCGTCCGGTCTATAGCACTATTAAGCATGGCGATAGCACCGACATAAGTACGATGGTTCGAGCCTAGACGGTCGCGAACGCGACCCAATTGGTGTAACGCCTCGTGTTTAGGAACGGCACGTGAGCGCCGATCCCGACCTCCAGGCCCCAGGGACCAGAGACTACTGAGAGCGTTTCGTCTCCCATAACACGCTGCCATCCGAAGGCGAGTACGCTCGGGCAGGTTGTTCTACGCTCCGTTAAGCAAGTCCGGATGCGAGGCCAGTCGTAGTTGTTCATGAGAGATTCAGCGCCAGGATCTGAATTTCAACTCCGTTGTACGAGAGGAAATTATAACAAATGCCTATAACAACGCGACCTGACCTATTAAACTTGACAGATCCAAGTTGGCGGGAGAACTGTAGGAAAAAATCTGAATCTGTATGTTGTGGCGTCAACTTGAAACGACAAGAAGCAAGAGACTACGAGGCGACGATTTTTATAAGCCCCCTCATAAAGTACTCACGAACGACGTCGCACTTGAAGGAATAAATAACGGATGTGACGAATTATCGAAAGATCTGAAG
Organism: Piloderma croceum F 1598; assembly: GCA_000827315.1. Classification (NCBI taxonomy): domain Eukaryota; kingdom Fungi; phylum Basidiomycota; class Agaricomycetes; order Atheliales; family Atheliaceae; genus Piloderma; species Piloderma croceum. Next base: position 344,919 of record KN832986.1, read on the forward strand.
ATTCCAAGCATCGGGAAAAATCGGCCGTCAACCTGGTGCTGGTGCTGAGTCAGTTCGGAGTGATGGCAGAACCACAAACAACTTGAAAACCACCCTCATCGAGAAAAATCAGCTCGTTTTGGGGAGAAAGAAAGCAAAAAAGGCAGCCGCTTGCGAAGCGTCGACTGGTAGCGAATTCTAAAGAATCGGGGTATCATTATAAAGTTTTAAGCTATATAATTCAAATTGCACCGTCGGCGCAGCCTCGGGACGTTTTTCTCCCGAAGCTGGCCAGAGAAGCAGAGAGAAGTCAGCACATGAGAAGCACATGTTTCGCTTCTCTCCTAATACTGTGTGATCCTTGTGCCTGTCGGAATGGCGGGGTGGACCTTTTGGGGTTTTAGACTTCCATCTCTATCTTATCGGTTCTCAATCCGGCTTTCAACAGCATGACGTTGTTTTTTTTTGTACCCCGGATCAAATACTCGGACGATTGTATAAAAATAAATCTACGGCCCATTGACACCATTGCCTATAAGATATAAACAACTATATTTGATCCAACAACTTGGACTATAGGGCGATGCAACGGAAAGGATGCTCACAACGGTACGGAACTAGTACTGCTGTCGCTGGGACAGTACTTCGGGGCTTAGGGCTGGATGGGATGTGAAAAATAGCCATTAAATAGAACAGGCTCCAGATAGAAAAAAAGAGACACACCACGGATATGAAAAGACCGGTAGCTAATCACTATACATATCGCGCTATTGCGCTTGCATGCATGAACATCGACACGAGAAAGAACGAGTGTTTGGCGAAATTGAAGGTGCAAAAGTTCGGTACGACACAGAGTACGAAGCGGCGGTCATAATACAATTGAGTTATCGCAGTGGCAACGGTAGGCGGCCGATGTCGTTCCAGACATAGGGCGTGATCGGCCAAGGCGCTTCGGCCGATTCACAAGGCTCATGAAGAGATGCCGACTGCGTTCACCAGAAAGCTAAACAACCTAGATGTCACCAGGACTGCGACCTTTGAGGTAACAAGGTCCCGGTTTGACGACGTAAAGGTACCGCAGGCATCGTAGCCTTGGGAGGATTAAAAAAAACAATGTGAGCAGCCGAAGAAATGAAGGTCAGAAGATCAGACGCAGTTCTTGCATTCGGCACATAGATACACACGGATGTGTGAAAGTGTTGCCGAAAGCAAGTCCACGGCCTGTGTCGAGATGGCCAGGGCCCATAGTAGTATTTGTAGGATAGACAAATGCCACAACTGAAACATAGAATGCGAATAGATCTATCCAATGCCATCGGTAATAGTAGGACATCGGATGCGTGGCACGCCAGTGGAAGGGAGGTGGGAGCGAAATGCCACCCGAGGAAACACGAATATTCCCATAGTGAATAGTGAATATACAAAAATCAAGCCGACGGATGGCGCCGGCTTTGGTGTGAGATAGTGTGGTCAACTTGTGGATGAAACGGATTAGGATCTGTCCGCGAGAAGCGGCAAGCGTTGACAGAATATGTCTTTATTGTGTTGCCTTGTCAGCGGGGCAAATAGCAAACGAGGTACCGAGGTAGGAAGGTGGACAGAATCTTCAGACGTCGATGGCATTGAAACCCGATATGATACAAGCCCTCTGAAAACAGGTGGTCTGAGCTTTTTCAAGACGGGAAAGAAGGCAATAGTCCCATGAGCCTGTCAACCATCGAAACACCGAGGTGGGCATGAGGGAAGACTGTGCCTCGGCTTTGGCTGCCACATATCATGTGGACAAGCGAAAGGGTAATAGGCACAGGAAAAAGTATAAAATAATACCATCCACACGTAAACCAAGCTCCAGTCTGTGCGCAAAACCAGTGCAAAAATCAGATGTCGAGTGTTATGACATTCAAGTGGATCCGATGAGCGCCCAAATGAAAACCAAACACGAGGGGATGATGGCGTGATATGTGGTACTTCCTTTTTTCGAGTCCAAACCTAGGAGCGCTGGTTGTCCCCTCAACGAACCTTGTGAGGTGGCAGGCAAATAGGAGACACGGGAGGTCTCGGAGGTCAGTGCAATAAAATAGCGGAAAATACATCGTTAGTGAATCATCATACACTGGCCGGAGAGCTCCGGGTGTTGCTCAGGGCTGATGGAAATGTACGATTGATCGGGTATTCGTTCATGACTGGATCATTCAGCAATAAAATAAGAATAGCTGGCTGGCAAATATACTGTATAGACCTTAAGCTTCCACGTTAGCGACCGTATGCTCCAGTCATCGGGAGGATTTCGGCATGGCCTGAAATGAACTCATGATCAATCGAGCTCAGGTGGGGACTTTATGCCAGGGTTAAGCCGCCCGATTACCTATTCGTGCAAGTGACCATGACATATTGTCACTTTGCTTGAAATAGGAAACCCAATACACCTCCAAGTCGTTCCCAGCGCGTTCATCGATAAACACCTGGCTATTTCGGGGGAAAATTGAAATACCTAGTCAGGTCCTCATTATTTCGAACGTAAAAGAAGGCGAAAGGGATATTAAGTGGGAGTGGCGCAATGGCACCAAAACGGCTGAATGGAAAGCCTGTGCCTCGGACTGGCGAACGTGACCCATCGGGTACGGTCCGACAAACAGCTTAAATCCTTGGGGAAAGTACGGCTATCAGCCATCTACTGGCACAAAATGAGCGGGATGCCTATTCGAGTACGCCCGAGAGTACGAAGAGAATACAGCCATTCTTTGCCTATTGGCGATGACTGCAACTCCAACCTGGTTGGGCGTCAAACGTGCGAAGCGGCCATCATAGTTGCCAAGCAAGGACACATTAGATGGAAAAACAATGCTTACGGCAAATAAATCATGATGGCAAATGCATCATGTGTCGTCAGGATGGCTCCTCAAGTACGCAAGTACAAAAGTAAGATGCACAAAACGGCAACGAATTTGATCATGTGAGGTTTGTACGTCTTGAGATCGGCGGATATAGAGGTTTCCATGTCGAATCGACCGCAGTCCATATATTCGTGGCGGAAGACTAATAGAGGGATGATATTCATTAGTACGGAACCAACAGAGAGCAAATGTCCAAATCCAGGTGCCGCGTCGATCTGAGATCATTCCTCGTTAATTGCGAGTCCCCTAACCCGACGCGTATAAAAGCGGCTCAAGCTCCGTCACCCTTAGTCAACGGTTTTCTATACTCCCAGTCTTCTTCCCTGAACTGTAGAACGACTAAGCTTCAGCTAAACTACATGACTACTGTTATCCAGTACCCTCCAGAGCTTCTTCTACTCATCTGTGCTCACATTTACTCTGCCGGCCTCCCAGCTCCATCTTCTTCTCTCGACCCGCAAGTGACAGAGGAATATGGCGTACCAACCGCACTTCCATCGTCTCTTCCCCCGGGCAATTGGTCGGAGCCCGCTGTTCGGAAAACACTGTCTACTTTGTGCTTAGTGAATCATTCCTGGTACGAAGCTGCCAAGCCATGGCTGTGGCAGAAGGTCGAGGTCCGTCTTCCGCGAAGCTGGCTCTCATTTGTCGACGAGATAACCGGCGGAGACGACGAGGAGGCCAACGACGAGCAGCATGCCTTAGTCCTTGAAAGGTCCATTCAGGCTGCCTCCAATGCCGCATTGGCCAGGAGCACGTCTATGGGTCCAGCGCAGGACAAATTGATAGCGCATCAGCTTCAGGAATGCATTCTTGCCGAGTTGGGTGGTCCGGACAGTTCTATTCCGCTAGAACTGCTTACGCCTCCGGCTTCTCGTGATCCAAGCCCGAGGCGTCTCAGGCCGAAGAGCAAGAGTCCTGCTCGATGGAAGATGATGCGGTCCATAAGCGATGCAGTTCAAAATGCTATGGGTATCAGTGAGCCAGGGGTATACGGTACGTCCCTCGCATACATTATTGCAATTGTTAGCTTAAAAGTATGTCCAGTCCCGACGCCACAAGACCCACGTCCCGGTAGATTCGTCCGCCACCTTGATTTCAATCATTTCCGTACCATCGGTATGCGTCGCTCGGTCGATGAAAGCGTCAACAGTCGCTTCGTAACTGGTGACCGCATCGTGGCCATTCTCAAAGTTGGTTTTTTTATTTTACATAATTACCGGGACCTGAACTGACTGTACAGAATTTGGACAGGAAATGCCCAACCTCATCACTTTTGGTGCTACTGAGTATATGGACGGCGCATTGACCCTGCCTGTGCTCAGAGAGCTTTTTTTGCGTGGAGCACCATCCCGTGGAAGAGGTCGTCCATCTCGTGGACGCGAATTGACCAACCCTGACCACAATGACGCGGAAGAACAAGACCGTGAGAGGCGGAGAGACTGCAAAGACCTCGAGGCCGTTGATCTCACTGGATGCGTCAGCATGGTTTTTGTCAGGTCGCTCAGTGAGTTCGTCAACGCTCATCTCTTGCAGCCTCCCGATGGGGATTCCAGTGGTAGCGAAGACGAAGCTCCGCGCGGGGGCAGAAGGGCCCGTTTCAGTCGTATCATACAGGAGCCGTTGGTCTTGCCTGGACTTCAGCGACTCGGGTTGCGTGGTGTCATGTCAATTCAGCCACACATTCTCACTCCGTTCGTACTCTCCTTCCCATCATTGACTCACCTGGACCTCTCTGGCACTCGCGTTACTCCCGAGCTGCTCTATGGTCTCAGCGCTTCTCGAACTGTTCGCTTGCAGAGCCTTGCTTTGGCACGATGTGTCTTGCTTACAAGTGAGAGTTTGAAGGACTTCTTGGTCAATTCCCCTGCGGCTGCACAGATCCAGGAACTGGCGCTGTACGGCGACATGACTTTCCCTTCGCCACTCTCGGTACAAGATCTACACGAGATTGTCGCTCTTGCCCCGTGCTTCACCAGTGGCGAGCTGCTGTATCTTGACTTGTCCAGCACACCTATTACTAGGGAATTGCTGGAGGATGTCTTCAAACCTGTGCCGAAGCTGCGTTCCTTAGGACTATCTTACATCCCGGACTTGCAACTGGATGCCGTCGCAGACTTCATAAAGATGAAAGCGCCCAATGTCGAGGTCCTGACTCTTGTCGGTACTTCGCCCGAGTTGGAACAACGATGCTCTACTCGCCAGGCGTCTGTTGCACTGCATACTAAAATCATTCAGCGCCTCTGCACAGCGCCTTTCTCATCCACAGACAAGTGTCCTCCACCTACTAGGGTCCGAGTCGTCGAATTGTCGGTACCGATTCTGGGTAGTCTGGGCGCTGGCGCCGGCGCCTGGAGGATTGTTAGGAGCAAGGGTGGCAGGGGCTGGTACGTCGACACAGCCAGTGGTTGGGTTGGTGGCGTTTTAGTGAGGGATTTGGGCGAGACTCATCCGCTGAGAATTGAAACGCAGAGGTTGGCGGATGCAAATGGAAATGTGAGCTCTGGTGTGGGATGGCACGCTAGGAAGATGGAGGTGGGTTTTCATTTCCGACTATCTCCTGCAATTCGAGAACTGATGTGTTTCCGTTCTTGTGGCACAGGTTCTACACGGGCATGGAATGCTCGGACGAGAAGATGGCCTATATGGCGCTGTCTCATTCGCATATCAGGGTTGACGGGATCATCATCAGCCCTTTCGTTGTGTGGACTTTGTGAGAACGCAACTCAAAAGAACAACATTAATATTATGGACCGATCAGCAATTTCACTTCGAACTTTCATTCACCTCTAGAGTCATGCAAACACGATCATCTCGTACCTAGGACGTTCAAATGGCCTGCATGACCTCATATACTTCGCTTTCGGCACTCCCGCACTGTAATTCCGTTACAAGTCCATGCTGTATATTCTTTTATTTTTATCTTGTCGTCTTCTTAAGTTACAGCCACTGTAACCTAGACTTTGTATTGCAGTCAATTTTATCCATATGCGCATATTGCCACGACCCGTCCAATGCCCGCAGCATGCTGTAAAAATGCTGTAAATAAGGTTATGTAATACGTCACTTTATATAGTATCAGGGAACACACGGGAGTGCCCGTATTTGGGTTTTTGCCTGCAGGAAAAGGCCCCGTAGTACTACCTTGCCTGTTTCAGGAAAGCCAGTGGCATTTTGCCAAGCGAATGTATGTCATTTCAAACATAGCGCATAGTGTGACGCAGCTGCAAAGGAGCCATTGTTGTCTTCCTTCTACTTATAGGGCTGACTACGGGAGACTAATCGTCATGCGTGGTGTTCGAGTTTGCAATTTGGACTAGTACCACGTTTCGATCGGTCTTTTGGATGACATTGCCATTTAAATGTCACTGTCGGGTTCCAGATTCGTCAAAACTCTCAACACGGAGTTTGAAAATCAAGGTTTGTCTATTATACTGTGTTGTTTTGTATCATTGTGGGCGAGGATGCAGCGTTGTACACCATTTCAAGTATATATGTAGCATTAATATTGTAGAGCATAATGTTACTAAGTGGCAGTGTATTACCAGGGTTTCGGGTTGACGCACGGCCCGACGGCAACATTGGTACTCGCGATTGTTCTTTTGTTGCAAATTTCTTCTTGTTGGGCCCACGCAAAACCGCTTGAAGACAATGCAGACACGTTCCACAATGACGGGCTATTGAGACAAGAGCATCGGTGAGGGTAGAACACAACAGTGCTACTTTAAGAAGGCGCCGAATAGCATCCATATTTGGCTTGGCAGTTTTCGGCTTGGCGCTGCACCGTGTCTCTTAAACTTTTATACAGACCATAATATTCTGACTACTCCTCGCTCTTTCCCTTTTACCTCCTTACACGTGTAGCTCACCGTCTGAGAAATCCCTTCGATCCCGTATATATTCGACACCCAGTTACTATGGGTACGATTATACGAAAGCTGTAAAAACCCTCAGACTGAGAGGGTAGGAACATTCACAGAATCGGAATCCAGTGCATTAGGGCCAGAGACGCGGACGCCGATGATCCGCCACCCTAGCGTCCCTGGAGAGCAATCAGTGACGCCCAGAAGGCAAGACACTGAGGCGTCTGCTCGATTTCGTTCAAGAAGGAGTACAGGAGACGTTTCACGCCCAGGCTCCCGTGGTCAAACTTTCAGTCTTCGCAGGGCCGCTACAACTATGTTTACTCCCGAGAAAGAGGTTGGACCCGCTCCAAGTGTATTTAGGAGCATACGTGCAATTCTCACAAATTCATGTGGGTTCAGATCCACCATGTAATGTCGTCCGAGGCTGACATCTTTTGCAGGGTTGAATCTATTATTGGTCTTTATTCCAGTATCAGTGGGCATTCCTAGGTATCTGTTGATATGCCGTTAAATGAACAACTCCCATAGTGGGCCCTTCATTTTTCTCACCAAAGCGACACGCTCATTTTCGTGTGTAAGCAAGAATAGCTCGTGGTTTACAACTCGGATATTCATACATTATTGCAGTTTCTTTTCTTGCGATCATTCCTCTCGCCAAGGTGAGCTCAAAGACCATTAAGAGGTGGAAATGACCTTGAATATGGCCATCTCGTAGCTACTCGCATTTGCCACAGATGAGTTGTCAATGCGGGTGGGACAAACACTAGCTGGATTGTTGAATGCGACACTAGTGAGCGCCACTGTATCATTTACTCTGCACTGTTCCCTCTTAGCTGGCCTCTTTAGGGAAATGCGTAAGCGCTCAAACACGATCGACCTGTCAACTCAAATACTAACGCCCAGGCGCTTATTATCAAAGTGTTGAGCTTATAGTTGCTGTGGGTTATTACCAATACTGCAGCTGCTATACTTCTGCTTACAGTTCTACAGATAATTGCTCTCACACAATGCCAGCTGCACGTAGTGCAGTCTTCATGTAAGTCTATTTCTATCTTACGATTACGTCTTTTTCGCCCGTGCCAGGTATTTCTGGACCGTTACATTTGTCAGAGAATGTTTACAACGTATTTACTAACCCCGTTTACAATTGCCCTACTAGTGATTGGTTCCATTTTGAGTAATCTCCGTAAGTCACTGGTCTCAACGGTTCAGCTTACATGTAACTGATGTATCACCATTGTGTTGGCACTTGTACTACAGTCCTCGTTTTAGGAATGTGCTTCTTCGCGGGGGGAACACGATTTTCGGAGCAGGGTTTCGGCATGAGTGCGACGCAGCTAAACTCGTCGCTGTTAACGATCAGTGTTATTGCTGTGCTCCTCCCGGCAGCATTCAACCTTTCTTCCGGTGATACTGGTATAAGTACGGCATTGGAAGGCAGTGACATACTGAAAGTCAGCCACGGTGTAAGTGATGTCGCTGTTGAAATTAGCATTATTAACTTGATTGCATTCAATGATTAGGTTGCAATCATACTGCTTTTCAGTAAATGGAATTTTGTCCATTTCTGTGCTCACCGTTGACCTATATACATCCTGCAGTATATGGCTCCTATCTAGTGTTCCAATTGTTCTCGCATAAGGCGCTTTACGACGATAACAGCAAGGATGTATCGAAATCAACGGAGTATGGCCACCGACGTAGTATCAAGCAGGTATTCGACGACAGGGCCGAGAAGAAGGCAAGGAAAAATGGCACTTGGAAGGAACCGGAACCTACTACTGAGACTGCCGGTGACGTTGAAGCGCGTGCGGCCGAAACTCGGGATGAAGAAGACAAGCCTGAGACGCCAAAGATGAGTGTGACAATGACTATCGTCTTACTAGTCGTGGTGACCGTGGTATGTGGTTTTCTCTCACTAGTAACGTATAACATAATGCGGTTTTGCAGCTTGTGGCTATTACTGCTGAATGGCTGGTTGATTCCATCGACGGTCTGACCAACACTGGAGCAATCAGCAAGGAGTTTGTTGGTATCATTTTACTACCAATCGTTGGTAATGCTGCAGGTCGGTTGAGGCATTCCTATCTTGGTGATTGAGCTGACTCAGGGGTGTTTCCTTAGAGCATGTTACGGCTGTCACCGTGTCCGTCAAGGATAAACTCACCCTTTCTCTAGGTGTTGCTGTTGGCAGTTCCATTGTAAGCCACTATCGCCTTTGAAGCTTGATAAGCGGTGACATCGACATGTTTATTTCAGCAAATCGCTCTCTTTGTTATTCCGTTTATTGTTACTCTCGGATGGATATTGGGAAAGCCTTTAACCCTGCTTTTCGACTCTCTGGAATCTATCGTACTTTTCCTCTCAGGTTTGTGGCCCTTATGACTTCTCCATGCCTGGCCAACTCATGGACTTTCTTTCATAGTTCTTACGGTAAATTATGTTGTTCAAGATGGAAAGTCCAATTGTCAGTGCAATTTCGTGATTAATTTGGACCTTGCTCACTAATTTATTATGTTACAATAGGGCTCGAAGGAATGATTCTTATGTGTCAGTATAGTTCGTCGCGTTCTCAAAACAATATTTGACGTTCGATACCTTATAGGCCTCTATTTAATTCTCGCCGTCACTTTCTGGTTCTACCCGGGTTCTGATCCATCAGGCTTATTGAACAAATGCACCTGATCACTAATATACCCTCGCTTACCATGTGCCTGGTCATCAATCACACCATAACTAATCATCATCGTATTGCATGTTTTAAATGCTGGTGTTCTATACATACCATACTTGAGTTATTGCATTACTCGTTTGCCAGCATAATTCGGCTCGCCCTTGATCATGAGCCTATCTTAGTCTATTGAGATCCAGATGACAAAATATATTAGCTGATGAACATGAATCAAAGCTTCGCCTTCCTCGAGCTCGCTAAGGTCGCAGCAGCGGACGCAAGGACAATGGCGTCACGCTCTTTTACTTTGGTAGCTATATAAAGTCAAGATTTAGTATGTTTGTATATTTCGATGAGGCTGAGGGAAGGGACGCACTGAAAACGACCCTTCCGTCAGCCTTCCACATTTCCGTGACGAGAGTTTCGCCCGGATATACGACGCCAGCGAAGCTGTGATGAGGAGTATGGGTCACGGTCTACGGCTGCCAAGTGCAGAGCGCACTGACCGCACTTTGATATCTATGAAATCGCCAAACGTTTTCAATATATGCTTGCCCGCAATTCCCATGGAGCAAAGGCCTGAATTGCTGATCGATGAAGTGGAGGGGAAGGGTACTACTGGGTTACTTGCCGTGCAAAATCGGCTTGTCGAAACCACCAATGGCGGCAAATTCAGGCAGGATCTGGAGGAAAAGATCAGATTTTGGTTGATACATGACAACAAGGAGTGGCTTGCATGAAGGGGATTATAGTCTCCGCTCAGTCTGTCGCATTTATGAGCAAGGAGCCACGACGCACAATGGTAGAATATATATCTACCGATAGAGAGCTGCTTGTGACGGGCTGGTCTTCTCCTCCACTACAGCGTCAGCATTGCGCTTGGGAGGAACATTCAGGGCAGACGCTGGGCCCCGGTCTGTAAAAGTAACCATGCGTGAGCTCAATAGAAAAAGAGCAAAATTTCTTCTTTGGTGCACCATTGCCCTTCTTCTTGCCGCCAAAGCCTCCCGACCCCCGGATAAAGACAGTACTCTGATTCTCAAATATGACTTTGCCGCTCGATTTGTCCTTCGTTTCAGAAATGAAGGTGACCGAGGCGGCCTTGCCTTTGTCGAGGACCTCCAGCAATCTACATGAATTTACCTGGGTGTGAGCATCGCCAATTGCGGCAAAGCACTCTATAGAGGTTATCACGGACCTGCTTTCGTTGATCAGATCTCCCTGTGTCGGGATAGGTGCCTTAATTGCTAAATACTGCTCTCCGTGAAGTAATTTGGCCTCGCATCGAACACTTAAGTCAAAATTGCAAACACCCTAGACCAAAACATAACTTACGGGATTGAAGTTCGGCAAGAAGTCAAGGGGCACACTCCCCATACTGTGTTCAAAGTAAAATTAGCGTCAGTGGGAAGGGGAAGGAGAGGATAACGTTCGCATGGAATTGAGGAATTACACCAAAAGTCGGCAACGCAACGAATTGGTCGTCTCCTTCATACGTCCATTGCAAGTCTTTCTCAGTAGCCCCAATTCCGAGGTTGTACAAAATGACATCTCGCTCGGTGTAACTGTAGTCCACAGGATCGACTGGACTCTTCTTAGCTTCGATGACTACGTCGGAGTCCTCGGGATCGATGTAATGGTTAGCCATGGCAATGGTCCGGTTGCAAGATAGAAAGTGCGGTATAAGTAAATGGGCGAACGAACTGGAACACAGCAATTATCACATGAATACGACGTTGTGCGAAGAGCCGCAAGCGCCAAAAAAACGTCATGACGGAACCTTTTCTATGTAGGTCTTCAAGTTATGGGAATGAGAAATCGGTTCATTATATGCAATAAATCAAATGTGAACAAGGCGTCAACATCCTATACGCCCCTTCTGCTATCTACAGCTTCGCCTTCACATCACTACCTTCATTACCGAAATTTGAAAGCATATCGAGGAAGGCCTCTTGTGCCGACGCAGGGTTCGTCGCACGGCCGTCATCTGTAAACGAAAATCATCAGCACAAAGAGGTCTTGTATCACGACTACAGCGCTTACCAAAGCTGGTAAAGACATCCCACTTGGAGATAACGTCTTCAGGTGTGAGGGGTTTCTTCACAGGGAAACCGTGACCGCCTGCACGTTGCCAACGTGTTTGAGCAGCCCAGCCTCCAAGAATTTCGAATAACGAGCCCGTGGTATTTTCATTTTCTACATATAGCGATTAGCTGCCATCGATGGCGGGTTGACTCGGATGTCTATGTCAAAGTTTACCTGCGCTAGTTAAGTAACCAACCACGGGTGCGATGTAGTCAGGCTGGTGTAGGATGATAGTCAATATCAGGCATGAGAAATATGTATTCTCTGCTTACTTTGAAAGCATCCACCATCTCTTGCGGCCAGACTGTACTTGTCATGGCAGTTCCTGCCGAAGGAGCGATGACGTTGGCTATAATATTGTATTTCGCACCCTCGATAGCAAGCGTGCGTGTTAGACCAGTGATCCCAGCCTTAGCTGTAGAGTACTGCGAGTGCGAGTCAATAAAGGTGAACGCAGGTCCTGGACATCAGCTCTTACATTGGCCTGACCGAAGTTACCGTCTGGGTATGACAATGAGCGAGAGGATATTTCGACATATTATCAGATATGACTTACAGATGCCAACCTGTGAGCAGGTAGTGACAATACGTCCAAACTTCTGCCTCTGGAAGATAGGCCAGACAGCCTTTGCACACTACAGTACAACATCAGCTTAGAACTCACGATTAAATACAGACAAAGGTTTAAGAGACGTACCCTATAAGTTCCCCGAAGATGTACAGCCAATACAATATCCCAATCCTGCTCCGTCATCGCAGTGAACGATTTATCCCGCAACACACCAGCATTCGCAACCAACACATGCACACTACCAAATTTATCAACTGCAGTCTTGACAATAGTCTCACCCTCCTCAGCGGAGCAAATAGCGGCAGTGGCTTTCCCTCCAGCCTTCTCGACTTCAGCCACTACGGCTCTGGCGCCCTTTTCACTGACATCGTTCACGACGACGTTCGCGCCTAGTCTGCCATACATGAGGGCATATGCACGGCCGAGACCTGCGCCTGCGCCGGTTATGATGACGGTTTTACCGTCGTATCGCACTTCTGGCGATGATTGCTTGTTTGGGGGTAGAGATGCAGCTAGTTCAAGCTTTCCCTTTGAGTCAACGTCCGTAATTGATTGTGGGCTATGGGTTTGAACCATAAATGATCAATTCAACAATTTAGAGGAAAGAAAGGGATCTCACTAGTCGGGATTTTCAAAGTCCGTGACCTCTGACCACCTTTCTGCAACCTGATGAATATATTCAGCATTCACCAGAAGCTAACAACACGTTGACAGTGCACTTACAGCAGAAGGAGTGAAGCTAGCATCAGTCTTGAACACAGCACCCCTACTCCGTTCCCACCGGATCTCAGCAACCCAACCAGCTCCAACTTCGAAGATCTTTCCAGACGCGTCAGGTCCATCGGGATGTGTGATTGCCGCCACGAAAGGAGAGATAAATTCAGGCTTTAGGTTAGCAAGCATATCAGGCGGCATGACTGTCTCTGTCATGGCTGAAGCGGCAAGCGGTGCAATAACTGTAGCACGGATTCCGTACTTTGCTCCTTCGCGAGCAAGTGTCTTCGTGAATCCTACGAGACCCATCTTCGCGGCACTATAATTCGCCTGGCCAAAGTTTCCTGTGACATATTATGAGCGGGAATTCATGATATTCGAAACTTCAGAGTCATACCATAAAGGCCTGCGGCACTTGTGACGTTAACGACCCGGCCAAACTGCTGTTTGCGGAAAATAGACCAGGCTGCTTTTGTACAAGCGAAAGTGCCCTTGAGATGAACAGCCATGACTGCATCCCACTCTTGATCTGTCATGCTTTTGAAACTACCGTATTACAAAGTCAGCATAGAATCCACAAAAGCAAAGAGTGTTTCAAATGCTCACCCCTTATCTCTTAATATACCCGCATTATTGATGAGGATACTAACCCCACCAAAAGAATCAACAGCAGTCTTAATAACGGCAGCGCCGTCCGTGACAGAGGACGAATTGATCACAGCCTTCCCCCCAGCTAAAGTCAAACGTCACCACAAGCTATCGACAGAACAGACACGACAGACCTTTCTTTATCTCATCCACAACCTTCTGGGCAGCCTGTGGGTTAAAGTCATTCACCACGACATTGGCCCCTCGAGATGCATACAAGAGAGCATAGCTGCCAAGGTCCGCGGTCAATGGTATGGTCCGAATGACTTGTTCTCCTGACTTACGCCTTGCCCAGCCCGCCTCCAGCGCCGGTTATGACGACGGTGTGTCCTTTGAACGAAAGGGGCATGGTTGATGTGGTCGAGAAAGAGATGTTACAGGGAGGTATACATGGGGGCAGCTATATGGAGAGGAAATGACCGAGGCACGTGAAATTGGATCTCAATTCCAAATTGGGAAAGATTCATCAGCCTCCGGTCTCAAACCGGTGGTCTCAATATAATTTTGGTGCAAGTCCGAGTGGTTTACATAAATTGACCGCAGCCATCTTTCAGCTTGCTCAGTGCTGTCCGTTATGCAGCTCGACGGCAGGAATCAGTCTGCACACCCGCGTTCTCTGATTCGGCTGGCGTCTTTATTCGATATTGTCTGCCCTGCAGCCGAGTTCACCCATCGGTGCTACGTCTGGTAGGAGTGCAGTTCCACGCCAATAGTTGAACAAGGGGTTATGCATATCAATAAACATCAATGTCTTCTACCGGCGCTACTGGAAAAGATACTATAACTCATTGAGTTCTCGCTCCTATGGACGAAATCCCGGACCGTTTCCACAGGAATGCTAGGATAGGTTCGGCTCAAAACACCCCTTTCCACCAAGTGTCCTGGAGCAACTCCTCTGCAGTTGCTTGATTTTTTGGATCCAGCCGCAAACACCTCTGCATGAATGCCGCCGTCGCAAGCACGTCCTCCTCTTTCAATACCTTGTAGTTACGGAGAGACATGGTGAACGGGTTCCTAAAGTTAGGCGGGCGGGACTTCAGGTTACCTAGGGAATCAGTAGGAGTGGACCTAAAAAGTACCCGAAGCGGTAAAGAAAGACGAACAAGTATTGTCAAAGTAATGATCTGCAAAATCACTCGAATTGAGTTGCTCGGGTGTGAATCACTCGCCAGTAAAACACATCATCTGCCACAGGTGTCCCGTGGGGGCATCGAGGCCGTATTGCTCATATGCCTCGTACTTGAACAGATCACTATTGACAATGAGCTCGAATACCTGAACATTGGTCCAGTCAGCGATGCGGATGTAGCATGTTAGATGCAAAGGTGGTAAAATAGCCACTACAGTACCAAGCATCCAAATGTCCAAATGTCGACCTTCTCATTCCATGGACCTCCAAGAATGGTCTCGGGTGCGCGAAGAGCATTGGCAGTGATCTCATCAAAAAAAATGATATGCTGGATGTTGTGCTAACAAAGGGTATGTCAGTCAACCATGGACCGTCGTAAAGGAAGGCCAAAAAAAAAAAGAAGTTCACCACTGCCAAAATCCGAAACTATGTACATGCGTGTCATCGCCTCAGAAAGTGAAGGTAAAGGAAGTGGCTGGGAGACAGCTGCCTGAAAGGTACCATCTTCTGGAGAATGGTGACGTCGAGGCGGGTCAGCCTCGATAAGCGCGGCGAAGTCATCACTCGTGAGCGAGCTCGCATCAAACATGATGTTATCGTGCTTGAGATCTGTGTGTACGATTTCACAACTATGCATGTATGCGATACCATGCAGAGTGTGCAGTAGGATTCGCTTGGCCAGGGGTAGAGGGAAGGCTTGATTCATGCTTTTCTGGAGAGATTTGATATCCCCGCCTAAAATTTCTGTGACGAGGCACAGATGGTCTCCGACTCGGTGATCCTTTCCAGGGTGTATAAAGTGAGAAAGAAGCTGAATGCAGTGGGACGATGTGAGACCGGAGACTGGGGACCTAGAGGCCAACTGCTTGAGGGCAGCCAGCTCCGACATTATGCTTCGTAGGGTTAGATCGGTTGAGTATCCCGTCAGAGCTTTGATCGCAACGTATCTCTTTTCCCTACGAAACTCGTCACTACAGCATCTGGATAACTGTGTATGAAAACGTGCTGCTCGTTGAATGCCATCCAGACGCTAGAATTCATGCCCCATCCAAGTTTCCGGACAACTCTATATTGATGATCGGGGCCCATCGTATCACTGAATTCAATCTTAAGAAAGCCATGACCTTCGTCCATGCTAATTTCTAGTGGCTCCTCGATGAACTTGAGATTGCCTTCCACATTGGCAGATAGGTGTTTGTTAGAGGGTCGAGATGCCGCCTGAGTGTGCATTGTTCTCGGCCCTAGGATATCAGCAAAGCCAGGACGCTGATGACTGTGTTTTCTGCGCGAAAAACTCTGAAAACTTTGACAGAGGCATGTAAGCACCCGCCGTGGCATCTCCAGTTAAAGAGTGCTTGTGTCTTGAGCTTGTAACAATGAGTGGTACTTAGATTTAGGGATAGTTATATCAGAGAGGACTCGGAAAATGACCGAGGCACGTGAAATTGGATATGTAGGTTACCAAATTGGAAAGACCGATTTTTCACCAGCCTCGAAAACACGTCTCGGACCTTCAGTCTCAAACAGATCTTTGTATCGGGATTCAATCATAAAGGCGGAGTGATAAATGGCGTTAAATTAAATAGCGACAGCGCGCTGCGCAGGTATACCATGTACAAATAGAGACAACAGTATATCTACGGCATATGCGGCTTGTATGTACAAGATTACCGCGCAACCTGACGAAGAGAAAGAAATGAAAATGAAAAGAAAGAAAGTGAGAGCGTGTTAGATAGATAAATCGACAGAACGAGGGAAATGCGAGAGGGAAGAGGTGCTAAAGCAAGAGTGAGAAAAGAAGTAAATAGATGGTGGCGGGCGGGGTAGATTGTACAGTCGAGTCACGGGAGTTGGTTCATCTAGTGGCCATGCATGGGTGGTGTGGGTGTGTGACAAGTATGCGTGGATATTGCGTGTGGTGTATGATAGGCGGGTGGGTGGGCATAGTAGGACCAAAGACGATTGATCCAAGTCATAGACATAGAGGTGTACCGTGCTGTGCCGTGTACCGTAGAGGGTGATCTTAGCTGGTAAGAAAGGCGGAGAGGGCGCGGGGGCGAACGCCAAGAAAGGTGAAAAAAGGACCGAAAAATGCGGGTGTAGGCGCGAGGAGGGCACAGATCCGATACGCGATAGCAAGTTCACAACAGACATGTGTACGTAGGAGGCGAAGCTGGACAGGGTGGGTGTCATGGAGGGTAGTAGAGTGTATGGATTAATTCAACAATGGCGATGAACATGGCGTGAGACAAGGAGAGGAGGAGAGTATTAGAATAGGCGGGAGGGAAGTACAGAGGTGTCCTGCGAGGGAAGGACGAATAAGAATGAAAAGAGGAGCGGCGGCGGCCATGATAGGGAGCACTCCCTATTCCTCAAGTACCATCCCCTCCGAGCCCTCTTCCACATTCCCATTAACCCTAGCCCACTCAATGGCGAATAAAGAAGCCTTCAAGAACTTCTTATTCGCGTACTTTTTGCAGACATATTGGCGTGAGAAGTTCTCCTCTGTCAGTTTTTGCGCGAGGAGGTTATGTCCCTGTAAGAGCTGTTCTTCTGTATATCCGGAGAAGAATACGAACGCCTCGCCCTGCAACAAAGAAAGAAAAATAAGTCACGTGATGTCCAAAACGAGGATACGCGGCGGAACAGCCATGTTACACGCGTTACAAGCATGTCTGGTGACAGAAAACAATAAAAAGAGAGGAACTCACCCAGTCACCGCCCAACATCCGCCTTGCAGTGTACATACCAACCGCAGCAACAAGACTAGGTTTCACCCTCAAGAATTGATAATCTAAAAGTGTCACCTCCGTCAAGAACTTGCTCAGCGTCCTCGTCTGGATATCATAGTCATCCGCTTTGCTGATCTTCCGCATCCAGCTATAAGGCGAGCAATAGTGCGATATTTTAAACTCAAGTGTCTGCAGGACGATCCGCTCGCCCTTCAGGACCTCCTCCTTCGAGTAGCCATTCTCGGTCATGAATACGAACTCATCCACGGAAGGGGCCAGGATCTCTTCGTATTTCGCTGCTATGAACATGGCAGTGACGCCGACGAGTTGGAGCTTGACGAGCGACACGACGCGTTTGGTTAGGAAGCGGTCGACTATGTTTACTGCGATCCAGAGCGTTTCGGGGAGCATGTGGTACCGCAGGTGGACTTGGAGGAGCCAGTCGACGAGCGTTTGACGCATTGCCCAGGTTATCTCGTTTTGGCCGGACATGTAGTCCGCGGAAGGCATCATGGATGTCTGCATGCACAATTTTGGTTAATTCGAGAAATCCAGCTGATAAGAAGTGACAACCTACTTCGAGGTCGCCCATATAATCGAAGATGTCCTCGGCGTATTCAGACACCATCGTCGTGTCATACACATCGATCTCATCTTCAAACACTTCCCGCACGGCATCCACTTCACGTCTATATCTCTCCGCACGGTCTGTGGACACCTCCGGCCAAATACGCGGGGGTTTCGGCTCAGTCGCGGGCTCGGCCACTTCCTCCTCCGCTTCCTCCTCCACTTCGCTTTCATCGAGACCAACCATAGCCTCGACCTCTTGCTCGCCAACAATTAGACTGGTCTCCGCCTCAGGCTCATCAAAAATCTCGGGTTCGGGTTCCTCGACCTCCATGCCATTATCCTTTTCTTCCTCTTCTTCTTCATCCACGGGTATGATCAGCGCAGGCGCCGGTTCCTGCGATACGGATCTGGAATGCCGTCTTGCAGGGATAAGCGAGACTCGCGGCGGTCGACTGATAGAGCTGCGTGTCCGTGTGGCGGAAGGACCGAGAGGTATCCGCTGGGGCCCGACGAGTGATGACTTCCGCTTCAAACCAGCCTCTGCGCTGTCTTTCTCCTTACCATTAAGTTTGTTGGCGATATCCTAGCGGGCATGTCAGAAACAAGCACAACAACTAACATTTACTACTAGCGAACGCACCTTGCGGTTCACCGCGATGGTCGTGACTTCACCCAGCGCTGGCCGTTGTGGTCCAGCCTTGCCAATCCCGCCAGTGATCCGAGAACCAGCTATAGCGATTCCTGAGGATTGACGCAAATGTTTACTAGTCGCGTTCTCGTCGCCATTCTTGGGCCGCTGAGGACCTGTGCGGTTGCGTATGGGGATCTATACAAAGTGTTTAAAATCCAGTCCCCACGGGTATTCCTAGATACTAACGCGAGCAGTGTTGAGAGCCATCTTGAGAAGTATTCACGACGGATAAAGAGTCTGGCAACGACGACAGAGGGGGACGACGAGGAGGAAAAGTCGCCCTGGAGAGCGTTGCCAACGATGAGAGAGGATTGGCGGTTAGCCGCCAGTCAACGTTCGAATTCGGCGTCAATAGTCTTTGTGCCAAATACGCGTATGAGGTGACCGTGCGAATTTTGCCGCGTCGCGTGTCAGTCACGATTTTGTCTTTATGTAATTACGCGTCATTTTATTATTACATGGGTAATTAAATGATGGACAGCTGGGCGGTCCATAACTATGTCATTCTCAACTGAGATTCAAAATAATGGGCCATTTCCTGTGCGCGTTACATCGCTGATTGTCGGCGCGCGGAATGGCAATGGATATTCCTGAAATACACTGTTGACGTCGGGAGTAAGATGGCATCTATCGCTGTCAAGTTAGCTTATGAATATGAATATGAAAATGACGGTTACCTATCAATGGCCAGCCCAATCAATCCTGACGGCGCGTCATCCACGAGCTCTAACACCATGCCACCGCCTCTGCCTCCCATCCTCCCTCCAATCCCCATATCTAACTGCCGAAACAGCCCCAGCCCCAGAACCCCCTGGTCTCTGAGCCTGAGCAGGCATCCCAAGCCCCGCCCTATGCGCATTAGCGCTAACCTGGATCGGCTCAACCAGTCCACCTGAAGACGACTCGTCCGGCAGGCCAAGCGACGTACCAGGCTGCCAACCCTGTTTCATCAGCAGTCGGTGGCCGATGTTTGTGTCTGGCAGAGGTGCTGGGGGTTGTGGGGGTGGTTCTACTACTGGAGGTGGGGGAGGCGGCGGGGGTAGGGTGTTGGTACGAGTGACGAGGGTTTGGTATGGTTCGTATGCGACGGCGGGTAAATCACTGCGCGGATTAGGAACACCTGGAGTGTCGGGATGCAACCCGGGGTGCATGGCTCGCCGGCGAGCAGATCGGTCCACATAGACGCTATCCACAGGCTCAGCAGTAGACGTAGAGCCAACATCATGCCTCGTCAACAAACTGCGTTTAAGCATAGTCAACGCTTTCTTCGGATCGCGAGCCGAAGGTGTAGTAGCATAATCGATGCCAGCAGCATCTCTACTGCGTTTCAAGTTCTCCCGATCCTGCTTCGATACACTGAACAGCGGAACCTCATGCGCAGACCCAGCTGCACACCCCACACACCCATTCTGTTCCTCATGTGTATGAACCACAAACGTCGTATTCCCAATAGTAACCGCATCCAAATGATGCAGTCTCCTCGGGACACTAGCAACTCGAGGCGGAGAAAGCCTCGCACCCCTCATATCCTCTCCAGACCTCAAATCAAGCGATACCCGTCCAGCCTTGATAACAACAGACTTGACGAACGTCCCATGTTTGCTCCCCATATCCACGATAGCCCACGATTGGCGCTCCTTGTCCCAGAAGATCGTGGCGTGCACTTTCGACACTTCCATTTCCTTGAGTCGGATACGGGGTGTTTCAGTGCCGGGTGGAGCTACATCCCGCCCGAATTGGAGCTCAGTGTAGTCATCTGGGATGACTAGTTTTTGTTTCCGGGGGAGGATGGAGGTTTGCGTTACGAGGAGACGGAGAGTAGTCATGGCCGAAGGTCTCGGTTTAGGTTTGGGTCTGGGCGGTGTATATCTATCAATGTCGTACATCTCCTCTGCGACATAGGTAGACGATTCCCCCGGGCCAGGCCATTCAAAGGCCGGATCATAGGTATCGCCTGACGATGGTGTGCCATCCCGTAATTCACCATCTTCCATAATATTATCCACGGAATTTTTTAAGAAAAGGACCAAAGACCGACAGCGATGTTTCTGTCAGAGAACAATAAGCTGCCTGGACGTCAGCGATAGCCCACTAGACCTGATAGTTGCAGAGAAACGATACATGTATGCGGCCACTGATGACGGTACTTGCGGAAGCTTACGAGGGTGTCCCGATTCAGATATGACTCCTGTTCTGTTCAACGACAACCCCCTCCAGCCCTTATCCTCGTTCCCTTCATCATTCCTGAAACTTTCGCTATCTGTGACTGGATCAAGGATTATTTTTCTTGCGACATACATGTTTGCGTCCCCATAAGATGGAACTTTTTTCTGATGTTAGCAAACCGTATTACCACTGGCATGCGGGATTTATCTTCCGTACTTACTTGTCGTCTTACAGGAACACTCGAATCTCCTTCTCAGCAAGGAATTCATTGTGAAGATCGATGCTGCGAGCTCCACGCCATATCTTATCGTTCGTCCATCAGAGACTCTGATCCTAACGTTCTCTCACCCGGACCCTGTTTATGCACCGAACAACATATATACAGAAATTCTGCACGTCGGCGTTTAATATGAACTGCTGCATTCTCATTACTGACACCAAGAAGACCTGGGCAGAAGGTGCGTGTGTGTCATGAAGCATGTCACGGAACGAACGGAATTCTAATACGTAAATTTATTTGATTTTTCATTTCAGTGTTGACACGTAAAGAACTGGCACGCAGATGGCGAGACTGCAATCCCCAACATGGATCTGAAACCTCTGATTCCGATGAAGAAGAGGAAGCCTGGAGAACAAGCGTTCTCGAACTTCTAAACAATGCACATACGCTCGGAAATTTTGCGGATATGTCTTTCGAAGTGATAGAATCAAACTATTCAGTCTGTCGCTCTTTGCATATGGTGCCACTGATTGTATAAATTAACGTATTCATTTCAAGGACTTTGCGTTCGAATTAGATTGCGAGACTTTCAAATGGAGATGGGAAACCTGCTTCCTGGGATACAAAACCTCCGCAGAAATCCTTTCGAAGCATCTTATCGTGCCGCTTATTACCACCAACCATCTTGCGTTTTCCTCCGCTGATCCAGTAAGCGAGCTATCGGAAATTGACCTCGAAACGGTGCTGTAGCCTGTCCACATGATGCCGCCAAGTTTCTTGACTCATCGTGTCTGTCTTTGTCGTCATAGGCCGTCGACAAAATGGGACGGACAGCCAAGAGGTCTGCTGATATTCATTTTAGAAATGCAATGTCCAAACCGCGAGTGGCTACAACCGTCCGTCGTGTGGCGTCGGTATTGAACTCCATCTCCGATCTTCGTGAGCAAATTCTGTCAACCGTTTCATGACAGCGAGGGTGATAAGACGAATCAAATTCAGCGGGTATTAGCTTTGTAGCCGACAAACCGGACTTACAGCGTCCCATATTACAAAGAACGCCTGCGGGTCAGAAAGCAAGTCGCTCTTATTCGCCGGCTTTACTGGTAAGAGACGGCGGATGTGATTATCACTGTTGGTCTAACGGGGCGATCGTTCAGCCGCCGCCACAGGATGGACGAACAAGTGTGGCCACTCCGTCGCCACCGATCGATCCTCTAGGGCAAAAAGTATCCGCTGATTCGGCGACCGAGTCTGACGAAGATGGGCCTCTTCGTGGCAATAACCCAATCGCCAAAGGTAAAGCTGTAACATCGTCGCGTTCCCCATCAGCGGGACCATCAGTGAAGACCGTCGAAGCTCAAAGTACTCACCAATCACGTCAAATCACGCCCCCAGTCGCCGAACCTGAACAAACCAAAGGACCACCCTCTGACTCAGATTCATCTCCCGTGAGACCTGTCAAGAAAAAAAAGAAACAGGTTTCATCGACTGATGAGGACAGCGAGACGGAACGTCGGAAACAGGCCAGAGGTGGAGCTCCTGTTAAGCGAGGGACGCGGCAGCCTATCAAACGGGGTGGCAAGCGCTTTTAAATCGTAAATATTGATTCGGTGCTTTGCTCCTCGAATCTCATATTTTGGTCAGATGTCGGAGTCTATCTTATCACTGTTCGTGCCCTTACAGACGATATAGATTCCAAGGTGCCACACAAGTGGGGCATATGGAGTTGTAACGGTACCAAAAGGTCAATTTGTTTCGGGATATCTGGATGTTATTTTCCTGCTCGGCTGTCTTGTCACGCAGAAACTTAACCTTGAGACGCCGTAGCGCACGAGTACATGCATGTAAACAGAGCGTATGCTTCTGAGAGTCACCTTGTCCACTCGTGTAACCCGATCTGTTTGGAGTGGCGCACTCCTTGGGCAGACTTTTTGTGGTCTACTAATTGGCTTGCAGATGATTGGTACTATGGCTCATTTTTGGCACAGCACGCAATCATATGATATACTGCCACGTGGACGAGCTGGTTTGTATTTTCATCTTGGACCAAAGTTCGAAATTCGCTCTGTAGTACTGGCTCTCCTTGCAAAATCACGAGGTGGACCTATTACGACGAGATAGCAAACTGCAGGAGTTATCTCATTCCCCTCTCTTGCAGGACTTTCTGAGCAGGATGATTGTCGCGAGAATTGATGCTGTGACTCCGCATCCTATCATAATGCTCGTCTTCTAGATCCATGCTTCTAATTGTCAGATTTACCATTGTCCCGCCGAGGGCACCCAAATACACAGAAGGCATGTGCGGAGAGGGTGCGTGTTTAATTTAGCGCGTTACGGATCGAGCCGAATTCTAATACGTAAATTTATTTGAGTTTTCATTTCAGTGTTGACACGCACGTAAAGAAATTGCACGCTGATGGCGAGACTGCGATCGCTGAGAACATACATCTGACATCTTTGATTTTACAAAGAAGCCTGCAACACAAGCGTCCTCGAATCCTCGAACTTCTAAGCAAGATACGTACGCTCGGACATTTGGCGGATTTGTCTTTCCAAGTTGTAGAATTAAACTATTCAGTGGGTTCCTCTTTCATACAGAAACACTCATTCGATCAATTAACATATCTTCCTCAAGGACTTTACGTCCGAGTTTGATTGCGAGGATTTCAAATGGAGATGGGAAGCATGCTCCCTGGGATACAAACCTCCATGGAGATGCTTTCAAAGCACCTTATCGTGCCGTTTATTACAACCAACCACCTTGTTCCCGCAGATCCCCTGAGCGAACTATCAAAAACGATCTCGAACAGGTGATGTACGATGCAACTATCTTTGTTGACTCATCCGTGCCTTAGTGTTTTTGCGTCACAGGCTGTCGACACAATGGGATGAACTGCCAAGAGATCGGCTGCTGTTCATCTCAGAATACGCAATGTCCAAACTGCGAGTGGCTACAACTGTCTGTCGCGTGGCGCCGGAGTTGTACTGCATCTCCGATCCTCGTGAGCATGTCCTGTTAACCGTTTCATAACAGGGAGGGTGTTGTGACGAGCCACGTTCAGCATGCATTAGTCGAAAAACCGGACCTGCAGCTCCATATAGCACAGAGAGTGCCCGAGGATCGGAAAGCCAGTCGTTCTGGTTCTCCGATTTACCGTTAGTAAGCGCAGGCGGTTATTGCAGTCACCCTAACGGGGCGACAATCCATCCGCTGCCACAGGACGGAAGAACAACTGTGGCCGTGAATCAATCTCTTAGACCAAGAATTGGCCATTGACTCACTGACCCAGTCTGACGAAGATAGACTTCGCGATAAGATGGCAGTTGCCATCTGCAGAACAGTCAGCCGAATCTGTCGAACCTCAGTGTACTCACCAACCACGTAAAGAATCCAACCAAAGTGCAGACTCCTCTCCCGTGCGGCCGGTCAAGTGAAAGCAGAAACAGATCCCGTCGTCCGATGACGACAGTGAAACGGAACGCCGGAAACAATCCAGAGGTGGTGCCCCAGCCCAGTGAGGGATATGGCAGCCCATCAAACGAGATAGCAGCCAGTTTCAAATTGTAAATCCTGGTTTGCTGTTCATACAAAATATTTTGTATGACATTGGAGATCATGTTGTTGCCGCTCGCTAAAGAATAATATAGGAACCTCACAAGTGGCATTTAGAGTCAGTGAAGAATTATAACGCCGATTCGTTTGGGGCAAATATGATGTCATTTCCAAAAACCAACAGTGCGTCGATTGACCATTTTGAAAGATAACAGCCCATGCGTCCATCAAATTTTCGACTTGCATACGATGGTCCGTTACTTCGGTGACGGTCGTGGTACGCTTGGTTCCGAAGAATCTGTGATATATGTATCAGAATACATACACTGAGGTAAATTTCATGGAGACGTGGTAGATACAACGAAGATAACGATGTGCACAGCGAGACAGCGTCACGACAACATTTGTGTGGAAACAGATAATCGAAACTCTAAACGTTCTTCACCCTGCGTTCGCATCAGGATCCTACCAATTTCGACGTGTGCGTCGATTGAACTCGGCACTTCGTTCGGCCTCCTCCTCCTCCTTGCAGGGATCGCACTTCCATTGGAACAAATTCTGAACTATGCGATGCTCCCGCCATGTCTGAAAGAAAGCAACGTAAACAAGAGGCGCGGCGAACGCGCAACTACGCAAAAATGAACCCTAACCGTGTTACAAAAGCAGCTCATCGCTGTTTTGTGCATGTGTGCAGTGCTCAACTTGCAGTCCGAGCGACCACAGTCGAAGCATTGCCCCGTGTAATAGACGACGACAAAATGCTGTCGGATAATTCAGGTCAGTGTGCTTGCGAAGAAGAGTGTTGGTGAAAGAACTACTCCACAGCCTCTGTATTGATCTCCTTTGCTGAAACATAAAAACTGAATGATGTGATGATGACCAGGAGGACAATAGCCGCACCATTCCCTAGAGCACATGGCTGGGAGACATGCAATGAATAAATACCATCAATAAGTGAAAATGCTGCATACCTGTCAAATACTGACAAGGCTCCAGTCGTTCACGTAATGTTGCGTTAGGAAGTGAGAAAGAAGATGATTGGACGCAAAGTCTTCAACTTTATAGAGAGCCAAAAATACCGAGTCCAAATCTTTGGATAGAAGCATGGGATACTGGCGTGAGTCATAGCTCGTCATGTTATCCAAATTTCGGCGTGGTGTGACGGTGTTCCGGCATAGAATGTATGTGTGAGCACTCATGGGAAATTATAGAGGAAGTAGTTTGTGCGAGCCGTCAGCGCCACATCTGATCTTGATAAGATATCCAAAAAGATACAAAACGAACTCAACAAATCCCCCGCAAGTCATTTTCAGATCATCAGGCACAACAAGATCACATTGATTTTTGTGGGCCGGGAAGCTAAACTCAGTCAAAGAACCTCCCCTTAATGCTATTACTATGAAGTGGCTCCGGAAATACTCCCTCCGACAAGGCGGATCAATGAATCGGAACGGAATACAATTAAAAGGCATTACGACCAAAGTATTCGGTGTGAATTGTCACCTGGAATCGTTAAGTCACAAGCGCGGAGATACGGGTAGGGGTGACGACTGATATCGGATCTGAGCTGCCGTGTACGGTGGCGTACGGCGAATTACTGTGCGGGATCTGATACAAAGTAACAAGAGTGTCCAGCCTGGTGAAACAGTATTGTATAAGGGACCACTAGAAGACACTGGTGGCCTCGTGATAGTTTGCAGCTTCGCGTAGCATGACGAAATCACATTGACCAGGTATCAAGGATTTGGCGCTGGATCATGGGTCAGATCCAATGCAAATCGCTGAACAAATTCACGAAGCGTCATGAGATAAGCTACCTGCTCCGGCACTGTCGTCCGACCAGGTATCAGATACGGCCTGCTAGGTCGTTGAAGATGCTGGTCCGAAGAAATCGATGGTATCACCCAGATATTGAGGCACATCGGTTTCTATGTTTTCGAGCCGCCGGGGAAAAAATGGCCTTCTTTTTCCAGCGGCATGCGATATGTTTTCGCTTGCAGATCATGGAACTGGACGACGTTGTCATCTCACTACAATATTGGTGATCCCGCAACGCCACCGCACCTTCTTTGGGTGGAACCGGGAACAAGCTCGCGTCAAACAGACCGAAGCGGACCCCTTGGCTCCGGTAAGGACGTCTTAAAGGTCCGGCTCAACAATTGGGAGCGAGGCAGAGTAGGACTGCAACAAAAAAACCTTTAGTAAACCAGTTTACATGGAATTCGAACGAACATAGAGCACATTACTGGATGGTACCATTCCTGAAACAGCAAGACGGCTAGATGTTCGATATGGAGGACATAACTGATGGTTCTTCGAAATTCTTCGCAAGTCGAGAGCAGTTTAATGGAGATAGATCCCAGTAATCTCCCGAATGTTCCTGGCGAAGAATTCCGATGTGAACCCGAAGCACCAGCCCACTTGTGAATTGCATATGACTGTCAATTCCGCCATCGGTGTAAATGGGGGATTTGCCCTATACGGAAGAACAATGTATATATATGGGAAGTTGAATCCATGGAGCAAGTTGAAGAACTGGAAGCATATTGTGCTGTAAAAAGCACCCACAACATTTATTACCTCCTATCGTCGTCAGAAAGTCGCAAGAGCAGAATACTTGAAGTCGTCTAATGCTCGGTCCCAACTGCTTCAAATCCACCCCGGTTGCGGACCACTGGTGACTTATGAGAATCTGGCCGACTCGACCGACATCACATGCAAATATTCCACATCACCTCGGAATATCTGCATGTTCGTAGACTCGTCCCATACGTTCGCAACAGCATAGATCGTCCAGTTATCTGACAGCAACGAACCTGCAAATAATCCGACTATTAGGCTCCTGCTCACCAATGCGCAATGCCCGTTAGCAAGAGGGAATGCAAAAGAGGTCGCATGAAGGCCAATATGAACGGCAAGTGGGTCATAAACGAAATGGTATTTGCCAGCTGGAATAAAATAAACACCACGCAGTCTACCGCTTTGTCTTTACCTTGTCTTCGAAACGCACGGCCCATCATATTGGTTGCTAGGGAGCGCAGCATCGTCACTAGCATGAGTCCGTCATGGATAGCCAATCAACAATAACAACGGCGTTTACGCGGCACACGAATGCACGCTGTTCCGTGCTACGTGAACTTCCCTTGATCACAGAGCACATAAGCACAAGCATATGGGAATGGCGATCAGTCAAGGGATCATGTCCAAGACTGTGCATCGCCAGAGACAGAATTGTTTCCTTGCTTCTGAAAAGCAAGGAGTTTCTGTAGTCCGTGTGGTTGTGTCATGGTGCTTTCATATTCCTGCCCAGCGAGAACTTGTTGGTCCCCTGCATTGAGAAGCACGAAGACTAGATGCGAGAAGGCTTAGGAGGTTTTTTAGAGGAGAATCTAGTCATTTGTTCCTCTGTGCAATCGTGATGCCAGAATGATAGACTCACGCGGGACAAAAATGGCGATTGCCCTTTCTTGCCGGATACTGTCACGGTATTACGATCACGGCTTCGGCTATATAGTGCCTTGACCTCCCTGCAATTCCGAGCTTGTAATAATTGTAGAACAGACAAAACTATTGCTCGGGGTAAAGCCTCAAAGATTCGGCATGGCGCTGGTTTGAGCAAACAGGAGGGCGCGCGAAGATCATAGTGGTGGTCATCTCTATCTGTGAAGGCATTTGGTCTGCATGACCGCGGAGATTTAGTAGCATACGGGAGCCCTGTGTGGCAAGAACGCGTCAATGCATATCGACAGCCAGACCTGATGGCGTCCTACCGCAATGCAACCCCCTGTATTTAATGGACTGTTGTAGACCGATCAAATAAGGGGAAATGAAGCTGAGTTGGTAGGAAGATTTGCTCACGTAACCAACAAGCCATCGAGAGCGGGTGGGCCATATTCGAAAACGAAGAGGTTTGCTATCAGAAGAGCTGGTTTATATTTATATAAATAGAAACTCGTAGCCCATAAAGGAAGTGAGACTGACCAAAATAGCTGTTGAATTCGAAAGAAGTGATATGAGAATGAACCCGTGAAACGATAGAAATTAGCTTACATTGCAAAATAGATCGCAGAATCTCGCGCCTGATTGAGACGTGTCAAATGGTTGCCTGCTTGAGAACCGAAAACCTACCATAAGAATCAGCAAGGGCGGCACAGAGTGCTTATCTTTCCACCAGATGAATAGCCTAATGATGATTAAGGCAAAAAGTACGCCTTTTTGAAACAATGTTGTTAGTCAACAAGCGGAAAGCTATCTGAGAAATATAATTACTCTCAACAATCACAGGAGTTATCCTTCATCGGGAGAATACGTTAGAACCCAGTAACACGTGAAGGAGTGGATGGATCCACGCACCACATTCCAGCAATGATTGACGGTACACTTGTAGCATAGCAACCTGGCAGAAAGTTGAAATCGTTGACAGCTGCAGAAATTTGACTAAGAAATAATTTGAACAGACTCCCAAAATATATTACCGTTGACGGGTTCGCCTAAATAATCCTTGATAGTCAATCCGATAAGGGTGCCAGTTCCTCCTGAATGCACACGTAGATGTTGAGTCGTCTTCTGGGCTTAATCACAGAGAAAGTCTAACCAAAGGAGAAGAAAACGGCCACACATAGGACAGGCTATATCACATGCGAGCGTCAGTTCACCTAGTCGGAACCAGTTTCCATCCAGAAACTGTCTACCTTATTTGACCTGTCTGTGGAGCACAAGCAGGTCAATCGGGAACAACTGACGGATGACAATAACCGACGTACAAAGCGCCCATACGCGTATGGTCAGGATCCCTGCAATATTTCGTATTCGTTATCATATTGTCGGGGGGTATTGCATCAGGCTTACCTTCCATGACAATGATCGCAGTACTCGTTACACTAATAATTCGACATACTTAGGCAAGAGGACGGGGTCATGTATGTGGCAACTTACACAGCTAGCCACCGCATATAGAATACACAGCTGGACAGGTCAGTTTTACAGTTTGCACTCGTGATCGTATAGGAACGTACAACTATTGGGTATGGGTCAGTCATGCATACAGATGGCAGCGACAGTGACCACAAGACAAGTTCACTTACCGGAAGAGACAGATGGGTGCGGGAAGATACTGCATAAAAGCGAGATGAGCATCAAAAATCACGCTAAGAGACTCAACTTACCGATACTATCAAATCTGCAATTGAGAATAAATAAAGGCCTGAAATTGGCTCATCAAAAACGCACACCAGCATAGCTTCCACAATATATCGATTGATTAAGAAAAGGAGTTTTGGCACAGATAGGCGAGCTCTATACAGAAGTTAACATAGCAACTTATATTGGAAAGCGTTCTTACGGCCATATGCTACTGCACTGAAAAGCACGTTGGAGGAACTTCAGTGGTTATGTCACCAAGATTTCCCAGCTACTACGTACCTCTTGACCGACCGTAAGAATATGGTCATACAAGAGACATGTAACGCAAGCGGCTTGCATAATAAGAATAATATAAATGATCTAACGAATGATGATGTGAATTACCTGCCACCCATTCCACGGCTAAAGCCCTTTTTGCCATTTCTTCAGCGGCAGACTGGAAGATGGTACTCATATCGAAGGGTGGTATCCAAGTAGCGGAGATGCAGCGCGGAAGCAAGGAGTCCCAAGATTTTCAGAGATCCAATAGCCACAGGTCAAGATATAAATAGGACCAACGTCGAGGATAAAGCATTTCATCGCCTTCGCGTCCCACACGGTAGCAGGTCAAAGGCATGAAAAAAAGAAAGAGTGCACATATGTTCGTTCCTGTGGCGGGCCCGTAAAAGGTGGTAGCGGGAATCCGCAATCTTCCTAACCCATCCGCGATATTCAGACAAGCGCTGGTATTTGACTCCGCTGTGCAATTTTTCCCGATAACATTCGAAAATTGACATGCTCCGAGTCTCTATGAAGGTTTTGGAGCGGTTCTGACGGCTAATTAGCTATTATAAACATCCAAGCCTAGGGAATAGGCAGGCAGTCTCTGCAGATACTAGCCACGGGGTGTAATGATCAATTCCGACGTCAAGTTCCATAAGCTGAATGTGGCTCTGCGCAAGTTGATGAGATATTAGCGGAAAGCAAGATTACGTGCCGTTCGGAAGGAGTGCGGAAATCGGAATGCAGATAAATCAACTCAGCCTCAACTGTTGATTTAGTTCCAGTCTTCTTTCCTCAGACACCCGCAGAACCATGGCTAGCCAGCAGAAGATGAAGTTGGCGGTGTTAACTTCTGGAGGTGACAGCGCCGGGATGAATGCCGTTGTTCGTGCTGTAGTCAAAGGTGGTATTCTTAAGTGCGCTTACAGAACTGCGAGCACGTCCTTGCTTCTGAATATTCCCTAGGGGATGCGAAACTTGGATCGTCCGAGAGGGTTACGAAGGCCTTGTGCGCGGCAATTCAGAGGCACACCATGTCAAGAACTTTGTTCCAACTCTAGCGGGCCATGTCGTTACAGATGCCGATCCGAGTTTGATTCATAACTTGCGCTTCGGTGATGGCGAGCTTCTAAGAGACGGGACGGGTGATCACCAAAGTGGTAGGTCACTCAAGGGCAGGTATATTGTGCGGGTTGGTTGGGACGATGTCAGAGGGTGGTTCGCTGAGGTGAGAATCATCTATGGTTAAAAATATACCCATTGATTTCTCGACCATAGGGCGGAACGCTCATTGGAACGGCGCGCTCGAAGGCATTCCGCACTCCTGAGGGGCGGCTGGCGGCAGCTTACAATTTGATCAAAGAGGGCATAGATGCACTCGCAGTCTGCGGCGGAGATGGTTCCTTGACTGGCGCCGACGTATTCAGGTCTGAATGGCCCAAGCTCATCGCTGACTTGCGTGCTCAAGGTGATATATCCATGCATCGATTAGAATGCATCTAACAAAGATATTATTACAGGCAAGATCACTGAAGACCAGGCAGCCAAGCACGGCCATTTAAGAATCGTCGGGCTTGTGGGCTCCATAGACAACGACATGTCTATGACCGATCTTACCATTGGAGCTCCAACTGCGTTGCACAGGATATGCGAAGCCATTGACAATATCAATTCTACAGCTGCATCCCATTCTCGTGCTTTCGTTTTGGAGGTCATGGGCAGACATTGTGGATGGCTTGCCCTCCTGGCTGGTGTCAGGTAAGCTCTCGTCGTTGATCACTTGTACAGATATCTCACATGATATTGCCAGCGCTGGGGCGGACTTTATCTTCATCCCGGAACGTCCGCCTCATGGTGACCCTTGGGAAGATGAGATGTGTGAGGCTATACAACGTGTAGCTACTTTCCATTTGTCCCTGGAAGTAATTCAATGCTTATCTATTGATCTGGGTAGCATCGCGCTATGGGAAAACGCAAAACCATCGTTATCGTTGCCGAGGGAGCTCACGATGCCTCACTTCAGCCCATCCGTGCTGATTATGTCAAGGACGTATTAACAGAGCGCTTGGGTCTTGATACGAGGGTGACAACGCTTGGGCATACGCAGCGTGGAGGAAGACCCTGTGCTTTCGATCGTATCATGGTAGGTTGCCTTCGCCGTAAGCTTTGCTAAACTTTTCTTGACGACTTGCGGCGTGGTTCACAGCCGACCCTGCAAGGACTTGAAGCTGTCAATGCTTTGTTGGAGGCGACTCCAGAAACTCCTTCTTTCATGATCGGAATGTGTGAAAATAAGATTACCCGAGTACCATTGATGGAGGCTGTGGCAATGGTGTGTGTCATAACTAATAATTAGCGAGCCTCGTACGACTTATCCGAACTCCGAACTCCCAACAATAACAGACTCGCGCAGTTGCAGATGCCATCAGTGCGAAGGACTTCACCACAGCCATGTCACTTCGTGATCCTGAATTTTGCGAAAGTTTGGAAGGGTTTATTTCCACGTCCGAGTTGACTCAGGATAAACAATTGCCTAAACATCAGGTTTGTTTTCATCAAACAACGCCCAGAGTTTGTCCACTGAGATATTCAATTTTAGCGAATGCGCGTTGCGATCATGCAGTAAATACCCATCCTTAATTCTATCTAATTTGATGTTCCATTTTACTGACACTTTCTCAGTATGGGAGCTCCAGCAGGCGGTATGAATGCGGCCACGCGCGCAGCCGTGCGCTATTGTCTTCGTCAAGGCCATAAACCACTTGCCATTCACAATGGTTTTCGTGGTCTCCTGGACGATAGCATTCACGAACTGACCTGGCTCGGCGTCGACAACTGGATGGCGCGAGGCGGATCTGAGCTAGGCACGAACCGTACTCTGCCAGATGTTGATCTCGGCGCTGTCGCTGCGAAATTTCAAGAACACAATTTCAATGCCCTGATGATGATCGGAGGATTCGAGGCCTTTAATTCGCTCTTGATTCTTGAAAATGGGAGGAGACATTATCCGGCGTTCCACATCCCTATGGTGCATCTACCTGCGACTTTATCGAACAATGTGCCAATGACGGAATACAGTCTTGGGAGCGACACCAGCTTAAATGCTCTTGTAGATGCATGCGATTCCATCAAGCAAAGTGCATCTGCCAGTCGCAATAGGGTTTTCGTGGTTGAGACCCAGGGAGGAAAATGTGGCTATATTGCAACCATGGGTGCTCTAGCAGTGAGTTCTTCCCTCTGCTATGTTCGTCCAATAATTTATTGTATTACAGGCGGGTGCATGCATGGTGTACACCCCGGAGCATGGCATGGATCTCGATTTGCTGAGGAGTCACGTGAAGTTCCTGAAAACGAGATACGCTCTCGACGTGAAGGGCAAGAGTGAAGGTCGCCTAATTGTTCGGTAAGTGTTTGTTCTTCCTCCGCTGCCGTGTATTTTGCTGACGCATACTAGCAACGAGGCATCATCATCTGTCTACACGACAGAATTTATCACTAAAATGCTCAAAGAAGAAGGCGGAGAGCTATTTGATGCACGTTCCGCATCGCTGGGACATACTCTCCAAGGCGGCATTCCATCGCCAATGGATCGAGCTCGTGCTGTCCGACTCTCGCTGAAATGCATGGCTTTCCTTGAGAAACACCACGAATCGATTCGTAGTCAGCATCCGAAAGTCAAACAAGCGGATCCAGAGACAGCTGCAGTTATCACTATTCAAGGATCGGCGGTCAAATGGGTCCCTGTTCAAGAGATGGTACAACATGCAGATATGAAGAATCGCAGAGGCAAGCACGCTTGGTGGGGAGATTATAAACAGCTGGTCGAGGACCTCGTGGGAGTACAGCAGATGTCCGGTCTTTAGAGAAATAAAACCGATAGATGATGCCTTGTACCGCTATTTTGGCGCGTATCTGACCTATGTACCTTATAGTTGTACCGAATTTGTAGAATTAGAACCTCAATTTGGATGGTCAGGCTCGCCTTTAGCTGTGATTAATCGATAATAACCCAAGCGACTTGCTAGCGATCTTCTAGTAAGGCCTCGTCTGTTAATTAATACTCTGTACTCAGGCTCGAGCTCATTTAAATTTAAAGTCGTGTGGCTGTGCTTATACCTCAAGAACGTTCAAGAGTCACTATCATAGTCACTGGATCCGCTGTTGGACAAAATCCGGAACGGCTTCGTGGACTCATTTGCGGGATTCATTCGGACTGTAATGTTCTCTTCCCACGCTGTTATACACGATGTCATCTGGGTGGTCATCGTCGGTCAAACCATTCGCCGTGGAACTGATGAACCAACCTTCCCGCCTACCTCGCGACATGACCATATCCTTTCACGTCCGTAAGGGCTTCTGGTCTCGTACGCGAATTTGCCCAGAGCACATTACAGCCCGTTGAGCAGGATGCCAGTGGCGATCGTTTGCATTCAAACCCATTAGTGCTATGGACAACTGCGTGACCTGATCAAAATTAAGGACTTTGGATATCCACATCCAACGACTCCATTGCGGTCTTCTTTGATTTAACCCTTAGAATTTGCAATGTCGGAAGATCTTTATGTACTGTCAGTTTGCTTTTTCTTGACACATTGCTATATGCTAACCTATATGTCTGCAGACGTGATGTATTTATTATTATTATCCCGTGGCAAGTTGTCGGCCAAGATAATGGAACGACTGACGGACTTGCCATCGCACACTGTAGACAAGCTTGATGGTTCCCCCCCATCTCTATCTCAGAAGGCCACCGACACCAATTATGCGCATGATTACGCTTCTGGCTCCACTATTGAAGAACATGACCATGACCATGACCTCCTCAATACGAAGAGGTTGGCGCCACAGGGTGTGTTTGGATACCGTTCATCTTATAGCAAATTAGCTCTCACTATTGCTGTCTGCTACGGTGGGCGCCTTCACGCCCGCTGCTCTGGCTGCGGGTCACTCTGTTTACCAGGCAGAATATCGACACGACTGGGATGCTCTCCTTTATCGGTTTTATCTAGGTGCCGACGAGATCATCTCATTCAATGTCTTGTCAGTCTCCCATTGACACGGCAACCACTGCCAGGATTGTCTGTACTAACTGTTATCCGTTGCAGATTGAAACGGTCTCTTCACTTATCTAGGAATGATGCTATTGACATAGATGATCCCGATACTTTTCAGAAAAAAGCTTGCGGAAGATTATTTTGATCACTGTACTGATGCAGTTACGGCTATGTGTACGATTGGCAGGAGGATACAACCTCAGGCTCTAGCAGCATTGACTCGAGCTGTTGCCTTCCAGTACCAGATTAATTCCTTATCCGAAAATGGCAGAGATCATGAAGAATCGCGCGACCGGCGAACCTGACACTAGCAAATGCGACGCTATCTTGGTCACATCTATTGTTGATTCTCTTAAAGAGGGCATATGTTCATCATGGCATGGCACTGAAGTACACAAAATGTTTGTACGTCATGCTCATTGTCCGGCATTTGCTGAGATATTGCATTGCAGAAAATCTATGTCATGGAGCGAAACATTCGTATTCGACCTTTCGAGCCCGCTTCATACCTTCCAGTTTGCAACTTTCTTGGTTCGATTGAGAACGCGCAGTGAAGATGTCCAGAAATTATTCATGGAGAAGCGAACCGAGCTGATAGTGAAGGCGAAGAAAGGAGAACTCGAGCAGTGGACAAAGCAAATGCAATTGGAAGATCGAGAGGTTGAAACCGTACAGTGCGTACACTTTTGAACACACGGATAAATAAACAATGTCAATGACAAGACTGGCGGTAGGATTAATGAACCAACGACATTTGCTTCAGGCCTGCTTGCTGCTTCATAGCAGGTATGGTATTATTTAAATAACACAAAGCATACCATGCTTATTCGATATTTATCTTGCTCTCGGTAGTAAGAGTCTTGGTCAACACAAGATCTATTTCCCCTTATCGACCCCAGGGAACCCGTGACGGGGAAAGCGGAAAATGATCACTCATCATCGGCGGACATTGACTCTGTTGCTGACGTAAAAAGGTAACATCTCCAATGGCGTTGTGGATGTCAGTCATTGTCCGTTGTGTGCGTCTTCACTTATCGCGAATGTTATTTGTCCACTGCTCTACATATTGAGTAACATCTTCCAGATTGCCGGTAAAGGACATGTAGCGCAATTGCACTCCACTCTG
The DNA here is from genome assembly GCA_000827315.1 of Piloderma croceum F 1598. Lineage (NCBI taxonomy): Eukaryota > Fungi > Basidiomycota > Agaricomycetes > Atheliales > Atheliaceae > Piloderma > Piloderma croceum. Next base: position 380,991 of record KN832986.1, read on the forward strand.
CAGATCTGTTTTATTTTGAGGACTATGACCCACATATGGAGTTGTCGTCCTCCCTCCCTCAAAAAGACAACAGAATATTTGGTCTTCTGGAGACTAAGGCGGACCGAGTATACTTATTCGAACATTCAAGTGTCCCGATGGATATCTTCACCTCTGGGGAAAACTGGCCGTATATAACGCAGTTCCGCAATACTGAACGAGGTCCGTCATGTCCCCGATGCAGTCATTGCCCCGTGATGCACTTATCTGCGGATGGCTCCAAAGCCGCTGCAATGGAACACAATGTGACACTCCGCTATCGCCATTGATATCAAATTTTAGGCTTTGGTTTCGAAACAAAACAGTTCACCGTCGGTCTTAACCGCCTCTTAGAGGGCATGGATAGGCGGCGTTCATTACCGTCATGAAACTCGAAACCAACAATCAGATTCGTTTGGATTCAGATATCTGTGGGCCGTGGCTGTTGCATCTTCAGGGGGTCGGTATTTGAGGGGACTCGAAGTTTGTAGGCAAAGTATATGTAATTTCCTCCGCAGTCGTACAAGGTGTATATGTGTGTGGTTTTCGAGGCGATCGCGACCAAGCGATGTAAGTCGTGAAGCAAAAAAATTTATCGTTTACATAAATAAACATGACCGTAAAGTCCACCCGATCTATGACTACGCTACATTCTCAGGCCGGTGTATAATAGAAATGAGTAGAGGAAAACGCGACAGAGACATCAAAGCACTACAGCGTAATAGGATCATGAAGCAAAGAACGGAAGCGAGAGCACGATGGGACAGCGATGCTCGTTGAACTAGGGTATTGTAGTAAAAAACGGGGAAATAAACGAAGAAACCGCCTGGGAGCGTCCACAGCTATGTGTAATATAGACAAAACAGATAGATGCCGGTGCGGGGAGATATGTGCTGCGTGAGCAGGAGCTAACAATATAACAGTTGGATGCTGAAATGCGAAGTTGGATAGGCAGCCTTAGTGCAATAACAAAAGAAATGTGATGACGAGACGACGAGCGAACGAAATCAGAGCATTACGCTCATGCCAGGCCAACCGCTATCTTCGGTCTTGGTTAATGGAGGCGATCGACCAAGGTTTTGCTGATGTTGAGCATCATTTAAAGCCTTCTGGCATTCAGCTCCGCCTTCCGAGCGCACTAGAGAGCAAGTACGAGTTAGTCATCGACATATATAACCAAGATGGATTGCAACTCACGATGTCGATTAAGAGCGTCCATCCTCGCAAAGTTCTTGTTGCACCCATCGCACGTGAACGGTCGATAGTTCGAGTGCAGCTGCTCATGCCGCTTGCAATCGTGCTGCCGTGCAAAGCCTTTGCCACACCCAGGCCACTTGCACTGGAACGGTTTCTCTTCATTGTGAGATCGCATATGACCTAAAAAAAAGAACGTGATTGTCAGTTCAGCCATTAACTCACATCAATGGAATACAACACGTTACCTTTCAAATTGAAGCTCCGAGTGAACGTGCTCCCACATCCCGGTACAGGACACATGAAGTTAGCTTCCTGCTTCCTCCGTATACGACTAGCATTCGCCGTCCGGCCAGTGGTCACATTCGGCTTGGAAACCATAGTAGCCGACTCCATCCCCCGCGATAGTGAGTTCCCCAAATCATGTATCTCATGCTGCAGCAAGGGCGGTTGCCTCCCGGGCAGCCCAACGCTTGGCAGTTCGTCCTGGTTATAACGAGGACTGGCCGACGGACTGGGGTATGGACTCGGTCGTGTGGACGAGGCGTTGCTCCACGAGCCATCGGCACGCGAGCCGGACGATGCGCGTCGATGGTGACCACGGACGGGTAGACTTTCCTGTGGGTGCAGGAACTGGCGGTTCATGAAGTCCTGGTGCGATGTATCTGGATACAACATGGCGGTGCTGTGACGCATGTCCTCTGAACGAGATTGGCGTTGATGCCCGGCTCGTTGACCGTCCGACTTGGATCGGCGTAGCTGGGCACCCATGTCGGGGGAGAGGTAGTTGGTGGAACCCGAGGGTCCGAAGGGGTACATTTGCGATGCTTGCATGGAGTCCATGCCAAAGGACTGATGATGTGGATTAGAGTGTTGTTGAGAGGGGAGGATGTCACTGAGGTTGACAGTGGCGGAGTTGTCATCGTCGAACGTAGAGCCGTCGCCGTTGGACTGGAGTTGGTCTTGAGGCATGGTAGCCCACTGTGGAGGTCGTAGATCGGTGTCGGATTTGCTTCTGGATCGAGGGGGGATTGGGTACAGGAAGTTACCATTGCTGTTCCCATGTACTTGAGCATTTGTGTTGGACAGCCTTTGAGGATCGGCATCGTGGCTGTGGCTGTGTCCCGGAAAGGTGAAAGAAAGCTGTGCTTGGTCGGGGTACTGTCCTCCGACAGAGGCCTCTGATCGTTGCAGCTGTTGAGATCGCTGATCCCAGCTGGGTGTAGCTTGCCGTTGTCCACTTGATGACCCTGAAATCACGGGAGAAGTAAGTTGCAAACCCAACAAAGTCAAAAAATCTTCTGGAAGCACGGACCTTGATGCAGAGTATCCAAACTCGTCTGGAAGGGTGCAGGCTGAGACGCCCCTCCTCCACCGCTGACTGGCGTAGCAGGAACAATGTGCAGCTGAGGCCCTTCGCCCATCAGGCCACCGTCACCATCTGGGGCGTTGATGACAGGTGGCGATTGAGGGTACATATTATTTCCTGAGGGACTTCCAGGAATCATCAGTTGTGGTGGCGATTGGGGTTTGTTGGGCGGTGAAAGAGATCCATCGATGGGCAACGCACGGGTGCCCCAGTTGGGTGACTCGAATCTCATGTTTTCTATTCCTTGTGTGACGTCTAAGCGCGGGGACATGTGTGGATTCGAAGATACTGATGAGCCTCGACTGCGTGGTTGGCCGTCTGCGTTGCTATCACCTCCGCCGTTGCTTGAAGGCGAGCTGTAGTCGTAAGCGTTGGGGGAAGAGTAGTCTGCCGGGGTGATTGAAACTGATACTTGTGAATTAGTCTGATCGCCACCAGACATAAAATCGCTATCGAACATCAACAAGCCGCCGGAAGATGGAGGATCGTACTCGGAGGGATCGTAGTCCTCTCGACCGCCAAGGCCAACGGGCTCGTCCTCAAAGATGCCGAACTGGTCGCCGTCTCCGACGAAGCTAAGCTCCGAATGGCCCGAATATGGAGAGTTGTGATAGGACCCGTTGTAGGACGGGGTGTGTGGATAGGCAGGGCCCTGCAGGCTGCTGAACTCGAACTGATCGAAGGGGGACGGTTGTGGGGAGATAGAGTGCTGTGCGGCGGACGAGGACGGGTTGGGAAAGTCAAGATCATTTATATACGAAGAAGCAGGATCCTGGTGCAGGAGAGCCATAGTGAGTGTTGGAAAATAACGGGGCTATACAGATAATGAGGACGGCGGAATAATTAGAGCGGGGCAGTGTGATGAGACCTCGTAAGCTGTGTTATACGGTCGACGTGAACGGACGGGAACGAGGAGGGCAGAAGACAAAGATGGTATCTCCCAATCCGGCACTCACAACGGATTATCCAACCGTTCCTGGGCGCTCCTCTGCTAACTTTAAACATTCACACTCCGCCCTCGATAGACGAATGGCGGCCCTCACCGCAACCTGCCCTATTCCAACCCTAACTTCATCCACAAAAACGTGTTGCTGCCTAGACACCGCCCTGTATCCATTCCCTGTGCAGGGCTGTGCTCCCCCATATTATGTAATTATATACATATCCCATTCCCGACAGAGTCGGGACCTCCGACTTCGTGGCGTCGGCTTCAACTCTCGTACCTTCATTTGCATCACGATCAGCTTCTTAGCAGCGGAGACTCTCTTGCTCCTTTCTGCAGTATCATTGCAACTCCGGGACCCACAGTTCCATTTGTGTACCCTGCAATCAATCAATCCATTCCGCAGGTCGGTCACGGTCCCCCTTCACGGTGTCTTTTCTTCTCTTCTTGGGACACAATAAACTCCCGCTTGCGATAATGCTCACTTCAGCACAATTGGACGCGACGCCTATAGTTCCATTCCGCCCTCGGACCCATCACACAACCAATCCAATCCATCATTCAAACAAGTAACGCCACCATGCGATACGGAATCTGTTGGGTATTTAGTCTTCTTACTATAGTACTGCCAATGCTTGGCTGTCGCTTAACCTCATCCGCATATGTGGTGCAAGCAGAGCGCAGCTCTTGCGCTACTTTCCATTCTCCGCTGCGACGACCCCTACTACCCGAGCAGCCCAAAGTCTTCTGAGACACCGCGATTTCTTCGATCACAGCTCCGGCCTATCTCCACAACCTCCGTTTCCCCCAATTTTGACATCAAATCACGCTTTAACGAGGCCCACTTCTTAAGTAGCTGATCCACTCGTACACCTCGACACTACGTGCGACGCGGCCGTCGTTACCCATAATGATGAACACCATACAAGTCTGATCCCGCTGTTGTGCCATCTAGTCAATCAACCCCAAGACATAACCAATGATGATGCCGTGTTGGTGCATCGAGCTACAGTTTCTCACCATCATGAAACGACCGCAACAACAAGATCACCAACCACCAACAACGAAACAAATCGCTTTTTGTGTAAAGAAAATCTAAACTGTGTTTGTACTGGCCGTTCGACATGCTTTTACATACATATCTAGATCCCGAACTACCCCGTATAGTACGTAACGTCTGGCGATGCGAACTGCTGTTCTAGGTAAAGCATGCCCGGCTAGCGTATCGTTCCGCTACACGAGGCCCGCCTCATCTACGATATGGCAAACTGTCACATCCAGCGACATCGTCTGCGATTGTCACCCTCGAAATCTCCCACCCGGGCTGCCTTTAGCCGTCTCATCTATCCATACGGGTATCCTAGTTAAAGAAAGGGACAAGGCTCTTGTGTCTGCTCACCCTTCTTCTGCAGCCTGATCCATGAAATATAGATACGGTGTTATCCTAATAGCTGGCTTGTATGACCTCAGATCTGTCGTACTCCACATGCCACATGAGTCAAAACCGCAGATCGTTGTTCCGAATTACAGCTTAACCACCCCCAATTATTCTTCCGTTTCTTTCCTCGGCCGTAGCCGATGCCGATCGATTGAATACACGGATCTACAATCAGACGCTGAAACAACCAACACTAAAAGATAGATATCAACGCATTTCCCCCCCTCGATACATTTTTTTGCTTCAGTGTTGGTTGCTCAGCATCTGCAAGATGGATACATGAAAGAACAAGAAAAAAAAAACTCGGGAAATGGCTCTATAAAATGTTTCAACATGATACAGTTACTATTTTGATCGATGGATCGATCGTGTTCATGATACACCGTCGATAATTTTGCACAGCTAACCACGCGCGTTGCTGTGCAGGGGACCCATATGTGATATCATACATAGTTGCGGCGGAATGCCCTTAACCCAAAGAACAGATGTACTTAGCATTTAAAATGAATAATTTACATGTATAAGTGCGCCCGATAGCCAAATATGGACGTTACATAGTATGGCTCGGGTTCGGGTCAGTGGACTCGGGCATAAAATTACCGAGGGACTTGATCATTCCTTCCACGACGACTCGTGACACTCTGTCGAATCCTGTCAAACACATCCCGCGACGCGTAAATTCGCAAATTCCGAATTTTTTGGTGACCGAAATGGCCGAGTTTGTGGCTGTTACTTATAAGGTGGTATGTTTCTTTCCAACTGTGATACATAAACAACGCTTGCATGATTTGCTTGTGTTTGCAATATGGCTGACAGCGGGGTAAACGGATTTATTATGGGGTTTGGTGAGTGCGGCGTCTCTAACAATTTGTTTGCAATTTGTCGGCGGCCGCATCGCAATTTTCAATAATCATGGGACTCGATGATAGAAATAAAAGATAAGTAGTCATGAGATTCGTTCGATATTTTTGTCACCAGTTATCATGCATGAAACCACAAGACGTGCAAAATAGTCTGCTGGTCTTGGGAATCGGGATTCACACTGAACATCAAAATTTCCCAAGTTGGGATGGACAAGGTTTGTCGGTAAGCATGATGGTCGCCGAACTCGATCAACGCCACCAACCCGGAATCAAAACCTAAGGCCCAATCCCGTCCTTCATCATTAACGGCACGGATGCAAAGGCATCACTGTAACGTTGATTGGTGTTGTCTTGATCATGTGAGCTAATGTGATGCTGGCGATCGGTCGTGTCCAGACCGTTATTATAGTAAATCGCAGGTTTGTCCTGTCTTTTGAGAGTACGCTGATATGTCGTGCGTGTGATGTTTATCCACACGGAATGACTTACTGCCTTGTTAAAACGTCGTTGCCTGCCAATTTAAAGGCCACCTTGTCATCACTCATTACTTGAAGGTTGTGCTACGCGGTTGGGACGTGAAAGCCATGGACCAACCTAGTTGGTTTGGTCGACATCCTACGGCAAAAAACACTTGCTTCCAGTGTCTAGATGAAGCAAACTTCATTCTGTGGACGTGTGCAAACCATGTTGGCAGTGCAAATGCTCCAACTTGCTATTACTGACAATGATCTCTGGTAGTTCAGAAGAATCAGCCACCTCGTTTTCAAAGAGACCTAGGCTTGAACTCTTTGAAGAGTCGACAAGATGTTACGCATCCCATGGCGCCATTAAGAGACTGAATAAAGCCCTCCACTCCCCAAGTAGTGCGCTACAGATGAATGTCGAGGTGCGGATGCTGGCCCGGTTATTACGCTGAAGTATTTGTGTTACCGAGGCCGACGACAAAAGTGTTGACAGGTAACCAATCTAGCCGCTCTTTACAAGGGCTTTGGGGCCCAAGCGGTCCTTCTCCAGTGAAAAAAAATGAATCACCAGCATCGTTCCATTCAACCAACAAGTCATCCTCACGACGATTTCAATGCAAATAGATGGCTCTAAGGTTACGCCGGTGGTGTCGATATTGATTCCATTGCCACGGCCAGTGCAGCTGGGCAGTGCTGAAAGTTGCCTCTGAAAAGAATTTGATCAGGAGCTCCTGCAAGATATATATGACGTTCCGACCCACCGCTTACAAAGTTATTTGATACTCGCGGGCCAAAGGCATAACAGTCCTACACACACACTTGTCGCGCTTATGTCAGGATTACATATGGACAACGCGAGTTCCAAAATACCTCCAGATAGTAGGTGGTGATGGTGGCATGGGATAACCAGGTGTAGCGTCATTCGGTGAGCACGGCCTGGAATTCTTGGCCAAACTTCTAGTTGATCGATGCGGCTGTGAAGACCATGGACGAGCCAGAGCAAGTCCTAGTACTATGCTTCCCGGCCAAAAGAGGTGGTCGTATGGAAGAATTGCGGTGTGGCAGCATCCATCATGATGTCTGCATCAGCTATCGCATACCCTCTAAACAGATTTCTAAAGCCGCGGTGAAGAGGTGGCGACGCGAATCACTGGTCCTAAGATCGATGACACCACACCCAACCTGTTGGTCTCAAGAACACCCAGGAACATTCGGTTGCTGTCATCAGACTGAACTTGAAACTTCATCCCCTCTTTGACACGGTGGATTCCCCAAACGCCGACTTCGTATTCGTAACTCTCGTCCCTGCGCCTAAGTTTAAATGCCCTGTGATTACGATCGACAATCTTCGTGTCGAATACGATTCGGTTAATTACCTTCATACTGTGGCACCTGCTGGAGCCTAGCCGGGATTGAAGCTATAAGATCGCCATATGTGATCTGCGAAGTGTCTCTAGGAAGATTCTCTACGAGATGACGGGTGAAATGGCCATCTGAAGCCTTCTCCTCCCGGCAGGTCGCGATAAGCACATGTGACGATTTCTCATCTGCCCAGATTTATCGGTAGAGAAAACATGCGACTTCCAGATATCTGCATCTGGAAGCATTGCTGGAAATGGTTCGTGGTCGTAATCAGGGTATGGTGCGCGAGCACGGCTTAGTTTTCCGTAGCGATCTCTCGTACCACTGCCAGAGTGGCAACAGTCAAGGATGACGGTCTGAACAGATTATTAGTCTAATCGCAGAACAGAAGACTAAAATACACACAATATTTCCTCCGCGTTTGTTTTCCAATTCATGAATCAATCCGTTGATAGTGAGGTCGAGGATGCAATGAATGACCATCCCTCCGCCTCCGCAACCTCAACAAACTCGTCGAAAGGACATATAGCCTCAATTACTCCACTATATGTCTCAACCATCTGGAGCTTTGACACGGGTACTATGACTAGCAAAATAGAAAACGAGAGCACTTCTAGGCTTGATGTCCATGTTATGAATGAGACGAGATCTGAAAGTGGATATGATATTCTCGCGTGTGGAATTTCCGTCCTCGAGCGTTACAATGTTGGCATTAAGTTCGCGAAAGTACTCGCTGATGAGGCGACTATCGTTCAAGCACTCGTTGAAGTCGTTCAATTTCTATATCCTGTTTGACTGGTACTGTTATTTTTAAGGAAATAAGTATACTCAGAAGCGCAAGATAGTAGGGCATAATTGTACCTTGTTAATGGCTACAATTAAAGCAACGATCCTGTATTCATGATCATGATTGGTACACGATATGAACAATTTATTAGAGGTAAGCTTACGGAGGAGTCATTTTTCAGGAAAACCCGAGTCGAGTAACGAAGAGAGAGTGCCTTTATGCACCTCGGAAACTTGATCTACACCAGATTGAATTGAACAGACAAGACAGGTCCTCGAATGATTCGGTCGAAGCCAGGACGCCTCCGAGAGGTCACTAGTGTCGTCAAAATTTACATCAGATTCACCCCATGTTGGGGCACGTTTGAGGGTAGTGGATTTTGAATGATGCAGTGAACGACGATGCCGCAGTAGTTCCAACTTCTGAAAGAATGTATGGAAGCGGGTCTTCACTTCCCTCAGTGGCGCCCTTTGACAAGTTCAACGGGCCAGTTCGTTGAATCATAAATTATCTTCCTATATATATACGAGCTTGTATACCAAGACACATTGATGTATTATCTTATCCAGATTGCCAGGAGGCGCAGCATCCTAAATGTCGGATTTTACTTTAGTGTCACCATCGTCCTCCAAAAAGGTAGAATTACATTAAGCAACTCCACAAGATGTAAATCCGATACTAACCATTGTTCTTCCTGTTCGGATGACTTGAGTGCATCAATTGTCGTTTTCACCACCTGCGCATGGAACAGCACAATTCCAACGAACAACTATCAATCCACACGCATTTCAAGTTTGCTTCTACCTCCAGCAGCAGCCGCCCATGCCCTCTCCTCATTTCGAATTGCCACAAAACTTTCAAAGAGCTGAATCATTTCCATCCATCGTTTCCTGTTTGCCACTTCAGTTGGATTATCGGGGTCAAAGTTGTCCCATGCGACAATGCATTTCAGACGGGGGAAGATGTCGGATAGGAATGATGCAACTGCACGCGGGTCAGTAATTGGGGATTGTCCAACATCCAGCTCCTGCAGATGTTCATTGACTACACCACCGCCTGGTCTCCCGTTCCAGCTGATCTCTGCAGACGCTTGAAAGGGAATGCTTAACGACGTTAAATCGGGGCAATGTAGCGCTAGGTGTAAAATGCCACGGAGAGTGCATTGAGAAGGCGGACTGGTCGACCAACAATTGGTGAAGGCCAGATGATGTAACTTTGTCCATGCCAGTGTCTCCAAAAATGAATCGTCGAAGTTTTCGACTGTGCATTCCGTCTCAATGGAAATGCACTCCAAGTTCGTGAACTTTGTAAGGGGTTCAAAGTCACGGGCATTGAGGAGCGAGGGAGAATCGTCTCCGTAACCAATATAATCCGGATGCCGCACTTCAATTGATGTCAAGTGTTCGGGTGCTGAGTGCGCTACGAGCAGGGAGAACATTTGACCCAGCTCTGCTGAAGATGGAGGATTTGCAACGCAGATGGAAAACGACTGGAGTAATGCGGACCGGACAAATTTTTTGACGAATTCGATGTGGGGTGTTATGCTGTCACCATTTAATGTCAAGAGTCGCAGTGCAGGGAAAGGAGAGTGAGGCTCTGTAATATTGATTGGTCCATTCGAAATATAGATATCCACCTCATATAAAGTGGGGAGGGAAACAAGGTGAACAATTGCTTCGTGTGTAAGAGCGACTTCCGAACAGTGGATTGTGTGAAGGCGCAGAAAGCCACAAAGAGATATGGAGATGTGTGGTGTAAGCACATTCCTGGAGAACTGGCCGCCATGGATATTGAAATCTTGTACGTGTGGCGATTTGGCTCTAAGAGCGGAGAATATGGTCAAGGTTGCAAGCCCAGGGGCTTGCTCGGAGACGTACATCCGGAAAACCTGTAATTTGGAGGAGAGAAAAAGAGAGACATTCCACAGTATCTCTTCATCTCTATTTGAACAAGATATTGTGCGCAAATTTGGCAGTAAAGGTCCATCGAATTTGAACATATCCAAAAAACAGGCAATTGCCTGGAAGACGCTGGAATCGATTTTTACTTGATCAGTGATATGCAGTGTCTTCATCCGCCTGCCGTAGAAGCGAAATCGGACGATGTCCGTCGCAACTAAGGGTCTCTGGAAAGACTAGCGCGTGTATGAGGTTCTGTCAGGACCGAACGATCAGCATGCTCACCAACGTTGATGGATTTCCTGACTGCTCCCACACTTCTACAGGAAAGGTCTTGATAAGTGGCAAAATGCAGTCCTGTAACTCCCATAGAACGTCTAGAGCGGGCTCGTGGAAAGCCTTCGAAACTAGTGCAAGCGCATAGAGATCGCGACGAGACGCAGAGAAGCCGAAATTGTTGAAGATGGTCTTCAATATTTCCGTGATTTCGAGGCAGTGGTGCATCTGAAATCACAAAATCCGTCATGAAGGTGACGAGTGAACTAGTGAACGTTGAACGTTGAACGCCAATAGTCCGCGTTCAAATAATGTCACGTGATATATGGCAAAGTCCGGATATGCTATCTTATCTAAATAGTTCTGACAATTGACATATTAATTTTACATATGCGGAAACATTTGCAGTCAATGCATATTTATTTAAATATTTTAAATATGCTAAAGGATAACTAATACATATGTGTAGTACATATTATATCCACCACGGTCTGCCGTGTGCTCTGTACAGTCTGTGTCATGTCACAGTTAGGGGGCATCTGTACAGCGCTGTCCTGATCGGCACCCCGCTGTGGCTTCTGTGGCCCTATGAGGCAGTACTGTACAGAACTATCTAGCCTGTTCAGCTGCCTCAAGATTTGCTGATGTCTGATGAACAATGAGTTGAAACCTTGATAGCAGTCTGCCATATTTAAGAATGTCTGAGGTGTCTATTTCCATATGTTGATCTACAATAATACAGCTGTTCATAAAGTAGTTGTAAGTATCCATTTCA
>KN832986.1:392996-417142 GCA_000827315.1 Piloderma croceum F 1598
GTCTGCCATATTTAAGAATGTCTGAGGTGTCTATTTCCATATGTTGATCTACAATAATACAGCTGTTCATAAAGTAGTTGTAAGTATCCATTTCACACTTCCGTCAGAGACTGCAACATACAAATGACAATTTATATTTGCCACCCAGGAGGAATAACAACATCCTTCTTCAAATTCCCCTCCTCCCGCCTTGGCTCCTCACTCACCACCTCCCTCTCCCTACCACTCTCACCAGCACCGGCACCCGTACTATGAACCTCATCCCAAAACCACCTCGGTAAAAAGCCAACCCTATCCACTTTCTCCTCATCCAGCTCCTGCTCTCCCGTTGACTCCCCACCCACACTCGCACCACCACCGCCACCACACCCCCTCACATCCTCGACCTCATCCGCATTGAGCACACGTACACTGACACCTTTTTTAGGCGTGAACGTTACGCGCCATACAGTTGGATCTGGGTCTTCTTTCACTTTCTCCTCCTTTGCGGGTTCTTGCTCTTTGTTATCCAACGTGTGTCCCCCGAGACTGGTACCCGGACCAACAACCCCCTTCAAAAACTCCAAGAACCTATCCCCCCACTCCAGACAAACACCCGCATCCCATGCCCCACTCCCACCCATCCCCATCCCCCTCCCGCCCCCACCCCGACTCGAACTCTTATCCCGGACAGCCCTAGGAATCTCAACAGTCTTAAACCTCTGTATGGTGCTCAGCACACCCGCCGGCGTGCGGAACCCGACTATTATTTCTGGGACTCCGAGGAGGTAGGATTGGATGTAGTGTTTTAGGAGTTTTCTGTGATTGGGAGTGGGAGTGTTAGTGAGTGAGCAAGGGAGGGGAGGTGGGGAGGAGGGAGAGGGGAAAGAAGGGGAAAGAAGCAAGTGGCCAGTGGGCTTACCTCTCGAATTTAGTTTCATCGTGCGCGTTACGGATGACAAGTGACGTTTTGAGCTCGACGAACGTATCCGTCCGACCTGTGTACCGACCTACGCGGGGACCACAAAGGTTTTCAGTAAATAACATAGTGACGAAACGTAAACGTAATCGAAATGAATAAAATGAGCAGGCAGACAGAAAAGAAGCAAAGGCAGGGAACCGCGATATAATAATGTGAATTTTCGGTGATTAGCGTTCGTCCGTTCATTGGGCGCGTGAATTTGACAACGAACAAAAGAAAACAACCGAATGATAATATGGCGTATGCCATATCGAATCAACGGACGAAACGAGCAAATAAGCAAAGCCCCAAAGGCAAACGAAAAATATTTATTTATTTCACAAACCACAATAAAAAAACGAACCTCGTACACAATCGACCTCGCCACCAAGTATCATCCTGGTCGAACCGAGTTTAGTCTTGACGACGCAGCACCATTGGACGTTGGTGTCTACGTCGCCGCCCCATCCGTTTGGGGTTGGAGCTTGGGTTTGGGTTTGGGTTTGGGTCGCAGAAGATGGGGGTACGTGAGGGGTGGAAGATGTACACCACGATTCGAATGCGTAGCCGTAGTATGATTGGAGGCGGTGATGTGGGGATATATCGTTTCTGTAGTATGAATTATAAGGATAAATATACTCGGGCAACCAGGGAAAGCAAGGGAGGAGAGAGGGAGGAGGGGACGTACTTCTCCCGAAGCTTCTCAGCAGAGAGGTGTTCCTCAAAATACATAGTCCCGTCTATAAACATCACATTCAACTCCCATGTATCGCGCATCTCATACGGGGCTGTTAATATCCTCTATTCACATATCAGCCACCCAATCCACCAGCCAATTCAAGAAAACATACTTAGTCAAAACCCCCCTCCAACCAACAACGCCTACACCCGCATCCCTCCCCCCCATATCCCCCCGAATCTTCTCCCAGGCCCTCAAAAGCCCGTCCACCCGTCCCCTCCCTTCAGCCTTGCGTACCCACCTTCCAACACCGTAATTCAAGTCCGCCCCACGCGGTGGGTCGACATAGTACCGCAGAGCCTTGTCTGTGAACTCGAGGGTGCGGGAAGGGGTGTAGGAGAAAGTGAGGAGGGGGAGGGGTTGTTGGAAGGGCGGGGGCGGGGTGTGGGTGGAGCTGGAGGCGTAGGGGAGGGAGTGGGGAGGAACGAGACGGGGTTGTTTATGTGGCGGGGCGCCGTCGCCGTCGTCGTCGTCTGTGTTGAGGAGACTGTCGATTGTCCGTTTGGAAGACATTCGACGATGGGAGGAAACAAAGTTCTGCACGTGACTCAACAGTGCACCAAATGATGCAAAACCCCTCCAACGCAGAGGCGCCGGGGAGCGGCATGAAACTCTTCGTCGCTCATCATCTGGACCTCCGGAATGGCATATACCGAATTACAACGGTAATGATAACAACAACGATCCGCTAATGCCAATGATAATCAATGGCCTGCTGTTCCTCATCTTATTGGAGAAGCTAGCCATGCCTCAATCGTAGACGAACATCGAGATAGCGATGCCACGCTATACAACATCAACAACCCCGACTCTCAAGCCCCTGGAAAGGTCAACGCCAATAAATTATTTGCTTCTTCCACTTTAGATAATCCCTACAACACCTCCTCCTTCCACTCAGCGCCGCCAGTCAATCTCTGCTGTAGCTCCTGATATTCCCGCCCTCCCATTTCGCTCTGTTCCACGCCGATCAGTGAACTTTGCCGACGACGAAGACGGGATGCCTGCTGCCGTCGACGAGACGGACGTCGGATGCTAAGCGTAAAGAGTTCAGTCCTAAACAAAAAGCGGGAACGGCGTGGGATTCTCGCACATCTGCATCGCTATTATGATGGCAAGATGCGTTTTCCAGGACGAATTTGACGATGAGGTCCAGGAAAAAAAGAGGAAACAGCAGCTGGTGGTCGACTGTTACCCCGGATGGGCTCCAGGGATTCGATTGGATCTGATGTACTACCTGAGAGAAGTCCCATAGGTGATCTCCGGACGAGACTATTTGAGGGAAACCATGTGGTTCCTAAGGTGAAGAGGAGGGTTCATGGTAAGGACCCGAAGGATGTCAAGTCCAATCGCGTAACGAGGCTGCCGTACAAACTACGATCGGAAAGAGCTTACTATCGAGCATCAGATCACTTGTTGAGCTTTCCTAGTTACCGATTTTCTGTTTCTATCTGTATTGACTCATTGGCACTTTCTTTTCCTGTGTGTTTTCGAACGGACATGAATTCCTGCGGGTGCTCGCAAAAGCCCTTCTCACATTTTCGACGCCTTCCCACCGAGTCGAGACTCGGCTCGTCTTTGGGACAAAAACTCTGAATGTTCCGGCGGAATTCAGTCACCTCCCCTCCGTTATCATCGTTTCTTTCGTCGTCGACGAAACCCACACCTCCGAAACCCACTTCGTCAAATGCGGTGGCCGACTACGACAGTATCGAGGCTAAAGAAGCGACTGTTAGACTGAAGGCACTCTTGGTCCAACCCCCAATCTACACCGACTGGCAACGGTGTTGGTTGGCGTTTTTCTTGTCTGCTCTTATCTGCCCACTGGCTTTCGGGGGGTGATAGTACTGCTCTGCTGGGTATAGCTCAAGGTCGCGTCTCAAAATGTCATTACTGCGAACGTTGTAGAACAAGCTTCCCATCGTCTATCGGCTCAAAGTATTGTATTTACTCATTCCGGATCATAGGGTTACCGTTACAATACTCATGTCGTTGGTTGCTCGGGAACTTAGTAGTACAAAGGCTGCTACACGGCGATATCGTCATCCAGTATTATTCGCATTCTACCTAGCTATCTCATTCGTACGTATTTCTCTGTCTACCTATGTGCAAGTCTCACAGATATCTGCACAGTGACAAGTTCACTATACAACTCGGCTTCAAGAACATCCCATGTGGTTCTGTGAAAATGGTGTATGCTACGCTCACTTGTCTTGTTCTCAATGCAGGGCTTTGGGCTACAACCAGGCTCGGATCTGTACCTCCTGTTCGACTTACGCGAGTTCCATCACCTATAGCAGGCCACCAATAATCTCACCGGAACCGTCAAAATGATAGGCTCCTTTATCGCCGACAATGATGCTCAGATCTTATTACTATCGAGTACATTCGTCTTTACGAATGCCATACCATCAAAAGCATCATACATCGTCTTGGGATGCTACCGTCCACCTAACGACCCATGGTATCTCCGCTCCACACCTTTCTGGGCCCAATTCTTCATCGTCCCTGTCTTCTCTGTGCTCTCGTCTCTCGCCAATCTGCAGCTCGTCAGCGACTGGAAGAGCAGGAGGAATCTGCTCGTGATGGTGATTGTTTCATGCGCTTCGTTTGCTATGAACAAAGTGGCGAACCATTATATCTTCAACCACTCTGATGTGGTTTCGGTGATTGGAGCTTTTACTGTTGGCATTCTTGGGAACATATGAGCTCGATCTTCTGGTGGATCAGCTTTCACGTCTATGGTTACCGGTGTTCTCTTCCTTGTTCCTGTGAGTTATGCATCATGCTCCTACCGTATTCTGGGTATTAATATTTACTTACTTCACCCATTAGTCTGGTCTCTCGCAGGCGGGAGGCATCACGACCAACACCGACGGTATTGATGTCGGAACTTCGATTATATCTGTGTCAATCGGTATCACCGTGGGGCAGTTTATGAGCCAAGCCTTGATTCATTGCTTTGATCATTCGAAACTTGACCTAGCCTTGACATAGTCGAACTCGAGGGGACGTCTTATCATGTATGAACTTCGCTAATACTCTATTTTCTAAATCAAATGTCATGGTATTTTGCCCCCCCGTGGCGTGCCATACCATGCTGTTCTAATTCCGCAAAATAAACACATACATGTAATGGCCTCTCCCTTCTCGGCTGACCACAGTTTCCAATTGATTCTCATGCAGTACATATTGTATTCAAATTCCAAAATGAATGAATGGAGCCCATCGATCCAATGTGACACCAGGATCTTCTCGGAGACGTAGTATCGCAAAATTGAGCGCTGCTGCTGCTTCGGATGGATCGAGCCCTTGTACTCCATTTCGAAAGAGATATTGATAAGTATGATCAGCTATTTTGGGGGCATCATCATCTCGGATGCTCCACATAGTGGCAATGACACTTGAAAAGCCAGCAAACTGAAGGCCAGCTGCAAGATGCATGGCCTCTCCTGGTAGTTCTTGTAGTCCTGACGCTGCATGACAGGCGGACAGAAAAGCAAATTGTCCGATGGAGAGTCTTTTTGATGCGATGTGACCCAGTTCGAGTTGGCCGTCATGCAATGCAAATGCACTTTTTGTTCCCAATATTGAATCTTGAAATCCATGGCAGGCGAAGTGAACCCATGAGCATGTATTCAATGCATCCGAGACACGATGTACAGTTGCACTTAAATCATGCAGAAGTATAATATTATCTGCAGACCATCCGGCTAAACGAGCCACCTCGGTGATGCCCAATACCTCGTGAGTGGATTGAGGTAAAGGGGTCTGTCCAGGTGTATTCGGCTGGCTAACTGCGAGGAATTTCATCTGTCCTATTGGAACCGGTGTATTTTGAATTTTCTTATAGGCCTGGAAAAGAGTGTCGAGAGTGGTCACATAGGAGGAAATGACAATACGGCCAACATCGATAGTTTCTTTGTGGGGTCCTGCGGCATGAAAAGGAATGAAGGTGAGGGGTCCTGTTGGATACCACCAAATTCGACGCTGAGGCTGATGCACGCTTACCAGCGGAATATGGATTCTGTCAAAGACTGGGACCACAATTGTGTACCAGACCATCCGCAATGTGACTTTCAGATTACTGGCGATGAGTTTGCGCTGCTGCGTTGCTCTGGTATCTTTGGCCCCTCTAGTCTCAGAGGATCGGTTGAGCCTCGCACTAGCAGATAATTTGGTGAGTTTTTGGAGGTTGATCTTATGCAATGGCACGTGTTCTATTTGACCGCTTGTGCCAAAGATCAGTGCATCAACTCCATGCTCACTGACATTCATCACGACAGCCTGTCCCGCGGTAGTTGCCTGGCGAAGTTGATAGAATGGTATGGGTTTTAGAAAATATTTGAACCGTGGGAGCTGCCTGACTTTGTCTACTAGCTCTTCCCACTCATTAACCAGCCGACGACGCTCCCTTCCAAATTCTTCTGTACTGCGTTGATCACCACCAACATTGTATGCTGTCATGGTGAAGGTAGAGCTGGAGAAGTTTCCAACATCGATCTGCCGACCAACTCTCTCGAGCTCTTCAGCCAACAATGGTTTCTCCCCTCTTAACGTCTCCAAGTCACTGCGCAAAGATGATGCCTGCTGCCATAAAATTGAGCGAGCCAAGTCAAGAAGTTCCATTGCTTCTTCAAAGCGGCCTAACTGGATAGCACAGGTTGCGGCAAGACAGCCCAAATTTTCTGACTTTTCTTGAAGCAGTCGGTGCTGACGAGAACGTGTGTCAAGTCCAAGCCACGCGACTTTCGGTAAAAGCTCAACGGCTGTGCGATACCCATCCAGTGCAGATGGAAGATCACCATGAAGATATGATGTCTCTGCCCATTGTCGGGCAGCAAACAGAGCTTGATGTGGGTGTGCAACCTTCAGCTGCGCTGCCGCCTTTTTGGCAGAAACACAACCCACGAGATCAGCTTGCTCACGGAGCAGCTCGAAACGACGCCCATAGCTTGTCCCAAGATTTGAGAGATATGTAACCTTGTTGGGATCTCCGTCATCTGCAAGACTGACTGCTATTTCAAGATTCAAGATTGCCTCCAGAAGATCAGACAACTCATGAAGGCATTCGAAGCGAGCATCCTGGCTGTGGCCCAGGTTTGACAGATACATCGCTTTATGCGGATGTTTATCGCCTGTGAGTTTGACTGCCTTTTTAAGAGTGGAGATGGCCTTCTCTAGATCGGAAACGTTGCCGAAACGTTCAAAGCGAGCTTGCATCGTGGTACCAAGATTTGAGAGATACATTGGCAAGCTCGGGTGAACCTCATCCGTGAGTGCGACCGCCTTTTCTATGTTAACGATGGCATTCTCCAGATCAGGCAAGTTCCCGAGGCAGCTGAAGCGAGTTCCCTGGCTGTTACCGAGATTCGACAAGTACATGGGCTTGCTTGGATGAGTATCGTTCGTGAGCTCAACAGCCTTTTTCTTATTTAAGATAGCGTTCTCAAGATCGGCCATATCATTGAGCAGTTCGAAGCGAGCTTGCTGGCTATGTCCAAGGTTAGAAAGATATGCAGGCTTGGTCGGATGCCCGTCATTTGTAAGAGTAACAGCTTGCCGGTGGTTTGAAATGGCATCCTCGAGATCGGATAGATAGCCAAGATGCCGGAAGCGAAGTCCCTGGCTGATACCGAGGTTTGAGAGATGAACTGGTTTGGTTAGTTGTTCATCCTTGATGAGCTTAGCTGCCTTGGCTTGATTATAAATGGCGCTTTCGAGATCAGACAAGTCACCTAGGTGTTCGAAGCGAGTTTGCTGGGAAACACCAAGATTTGAGAGATGACCGGGTTGGTCTGGGTGTTCTTCGTCCATGAGATCCACTGCTTTTTGTTTATTC
This sequence comes from Piloderma croceum F 1598, assembly GCA_000827315.1. Classification (NCBI taxonomy): domain Eukaryota; kingdom Fungi; phylum Basidiomycota; class Agaricomycetes; order Atheliales; family Atheliaceae; genus Piloderma; species Piloderma croceum. The sequence goes on from KN832986.1 coordinate 400,515, forward strand.
GAGATTGCGTTGTCAAGATCGGTCAAATTTCCAAAATGTACGAAACGAGTGCTCTGGCTGTTGCCTAAGTTTGAGAGATACATCGGCTTGCTCGGGTGGTCATCCTCTCTGAGTTCCACTGCTATTTTAATGTTTGAGATGGCATCCTCAAGATTGGACAGATCGCCAACGTGTTCGAAGTAAAGTCTTTGACTGTTCCCAAGGTTCGAGAGACACATTGGCTTTTGCGGGTGTCTACTGTCCACAAGCTCAACTGCCCTTTTATGACTCGAGAGAGCACGTTTGAGATCGGACAAATTGCCAAAGCGCTCGAAGCGAATCTGCTGAGTCTCACCAAGGCTTGAGAGATGACTTGGTTTGCTTGGGTGTGCGTCATCTATGCACTCGACAGCTTTTTGTTTATTAGAGATGGCATTCTCGAGGTCGGACATATTGCCGAAGTGCATGAAGCGAGTCGCCTGGCTGTCACCAAGGTTTGAAAGATACATATGCTTGCTCGGGTGGTCATCATCTGCGAGCCTAATTGCCATGGCATTGTTCGAGATGGCATCCTCGAGATCAGGCAATTTGCCAAGACGTTTGAATCGAAGTTCTTGGCTGCTACCAAGGTTCGAAAGAAACATAGGCTTGTCAGAACTTTTGTCAGCTGTTAGCATAACAGCCTTTTTAAGGTTCTCGATGGAATTATCGAGATCGGAAAGATTGCCGAAGCGCTCGAATCGAGTGGCTTGGCTATGACCAAGGCTCGAGAGACAACTTGGTTTGGTTGGATGGTTGTCATCTGTAAGCTGAACAGCCCTTTCCAGATTCGAGATGGCATTCTGAACATCAGATTGATCACCCAGTCGCTCGAAGCGAGTGATCTGGCTGTCACCGAGATTCGTTAGAAACATTGGCTTGTCCGGATGACTGTCAGCTGCGAGCTGAACTGCCTTCTCTATACCCAAGATGGCACATTCGAGGTCAGACATGATGCCGAGTCGCTGAAAACGAATATGTTGACTAGCACTAAGATTCGAGAGATACATCAACTTGTCCGGGTGATTATCATCTGTGAGCTCCAATGCCCTTGTTTTATTCGAGATGGAGTCTTCGAGATCAGACAAGTTGCTGAATCGTTCGAAGCGAGTCCCTTGGGCAATGCCAAGATTTGAGAGATACATTGCTTTGCCCGGGTCTTCGTCATCTGTGATATTAACTGCCTCTTCTATATGGGAGATCCCAGTCTCGAGATCGGAACGGTCACCCAAGTGTTCAAAGCGAGTGACTTGGGTAATGCCAAGGTTCGAAAGATACTTGGCCTTATGCGGATATCTTTCATCTGCAAGTTCTACTGCGACTGCCATATTCGAGATGGCATTCTCGAGATCAGAAAGGTTACCGAGGTGCTGAAAGCGAGTATCCTGTGCGCTACCAAGGTTCGAGTGATACACCGGCCGATCCAGATGTCCCTCAGGGGTGAGGCAGACTGCTCTCTCGATATTAGAGATGGCATTATCAATATCAGACGAGTTGTTAAGATATTGAAAACGCATTTCCTGGCTGTTTCCAAGATTAACGAGATACATTGGTTTGTCGGGGTGCCCGTCATCCATGAGCTCGATTGCCTTCGCCACATTCAAGATGGCTTTGTCGATGTCGGAAAGGTCACCAAAGGACTCGAATTTAGTTTTTTGGATGATGCCAAGATTCCAGAGATAAGCAGCTTTGCGCGGGTGACTGTCGTCTGTGATGGCAACTGCCTCTCCTATATTGGAGATGGAGTCCTCAAGATCAAATATGTATCCGAGACATCCAAAGCGAGCCCGCTGCGTGATACCAAGGTTGGAGAGTCGATCTGGTTTTCTGGGGTGTTCGTCATCTGTGAACTCAACTGCCATTGCCCTATTCGAGATCGCATCTTCAAGATCGGACAGATTACCGAGCTGCTCAAATCGACGCAGTTGTGATTCGCCCAAGGTCTCCATCTCGATCGCTACATCGTCAAGACTACCCCGCTCGCTGAGCCTGATCGTGATCACCCCCTTTATTGGCTGCTTTGCATCGACTACAGTGGGTTTCATCTCGAGTGTTACAACTACCGCAAGTCTATGAGATGATTATATATTGATTTGTGTGTGTCGAACGTACCGTCATTATCCGCACACTTAGCCAACAGTGTGCCGAGTACAACGTCGACGCGACTTATGTATGATTCTTCTGTGATAGTCTCGGCATCATTTTTTAATATCGAGAGGGAAATGGTTGAGGATCTGCTCCCGACACTGCCAAAAAATGTGTCATCAACCGATTGTCGGTGAACGGATTGACAGACGCACACCAGGAACTCCTCATTCCAAGTTATACTTTCGCCATGTATCACAGCCTCCGTCGCTTGCACCATCGTTTTATCCAGTGTAATTTCCACGAAAATTTCACCAGGCTCATTGTCCTGAAATTCCTCGGCCCAACTTGAAGCAGGCATGTCAGCCGAATGAACTGAAGCCTGAATCGTATCAGATTTTCTATAGATGGGAGCACAATACGGACTGTATAGGGCATAGACCCTTCTGTTATCAGCTGTCATGATGGTGTTAAGGGATTGCTAGTTGATACAGGTTATCAGTGGTAGATGATCGCAATGGTATGCATGTGACTCGAACACGGCCGGACGATTTGAAGCTCCGCCGAAAAGACGTGGCCGTGCCCGTTAGTAATAGTACTAACATCCACATCTTAGCCGTGCCAAAGCCACGCGTGCACTATGTCTTTAGAGCAACAGATGTTGTATGACCGTGCAAGTAGAATCCATAAGCTACTGTTGTCTGGGCTGCCTGATGGGTACATAGTAACTCTGATCGGAAACATTGTGGTATGTGAATTAGCTACCTTCCGGTTCTAAATCAGCTGAGGATATGCAGCGAGATTCTGTTGCAATTGTCCAAGGGGCCATAAAAACGAACAGGACCGTACATGTACCTCCCATACTGCTTAGTGCCTCTGCCGAATTTGGGAGAGCTTATGGCCCGGCGGGCAATGGCTTGGTAAGGCTTCCTAGCATTTCGGAGGGTGATCAGCGGGTTAGAACAAGCGATTGGTATCAACCACGGGTCTATTCCCAAAATCTGGGAAATCATAACAGTATGTACTAGTTATATTTGTGGCTATAATCAAGTTCACTGTTTTGTTTTTGTTTAGTAGCTCAACGAATTTCCACCGCGAAGCCGTTACCAGCCCACACACCAGCACCGATCTTGCACCGCATCCCCTGCGACCGATGTCAGAGATTGAAGAAAACCTGCAAAATTACATCGCATGTATCATGCGATGCTTGCCATGATGACCGACAGAGCTGTACCACTGGAAAGCAAGCACTTGAGTCAGGAACAATATCTCATCATCGGTCGGACACTGATCGCCCTGATTGCAGATTGAATGCACTCATTGACCAACTGACTGACATTGCGGCCCAAGTTGAGAATTTCGCTGGCGTGCTTAAAGAATATAGTACCACCCGAATTAAATTAGAATGAGATGACGTTTGTATAATTCGGCGCAGAGATCATTAATTGTTCGAATTTTAGGCACAAATGTTCACGTTCAGCCCTCGGCGTAATCTGAGTACATATAGCGATTTATATTTGCTTCACTTGCGTCGTCGCAGATGAAGGCAGCGGTGTGAGTACATCTAGGGCTCGATGACGGAGGGTACTTGGAAGTCCGTTAATTTAGCCACTTGCACAGACTACCACTACGGAATGTTTATATCACCAACGAGCAGTGGGTGTGATCAACGTCCAGCCTCGCCCAAGGCTTCAGTGTCGTCATCCTACAGTACCAGTCCAACTCCGTAATGACATAGAAATCATTGACCCTAAATTGTCCTTTTGCCCTCTTGACCAGCCGACAAATCCAACATCCCTCAGGACAGGCATCTTTGCGGAATTGAGACATGATTGAGTGATAAAAGTGCCACTATCTATGGAGAAGGATCCGTCCAAAACGCCAATTGGAAGGTCCCAAAAGTGCTATTTCGGAGAAGGAATTAGCCATTTTTTAGCTCAGAAAAGTGCTACTTATTTTCAGAGAAACATTTGCGTCGGGGGCTTCCCGTGGCGTATTATCGCGTCGTGTTGTTTTGATTGCGGATAAGTATTTCTCGTTCGTGGACGGGGTTCTAGGTAAGTCAAAGGTAAGTGTAAGGTTGAATGTTAACTTGGTCGTTTCCTCTGTTACGGTCACATATGCAAATGATATACAACACTGGATTGACCACGCCGCCGCCGGTACGCTGCGCATAAGTACGTACACCATCAACTGTATAGGGAACTTAAAACTTCTCGCTGGTATGGGTATGGGTACCACTACCGTACTTCCGCACACGGGCAACTTAACCGCCCTCTATATGCCACCAATTATGGGTGAAAGCATCCTCAGACTGAAATAAATAATATTTGTGTGGCAAAATTGCATTGACCCGTACATAGACCGTACAAAACAGCTGTATAGTCAGTACCCCGATTGCTTTGACGGTACGGGGCACCGTATATTGGTACGCCATACGGTGCTCAGCCCTAGTGCCGCACACATTAACCACTGATTTCGATCCCGACTCGATATTTGGACAACGTCGCAACATGACGACCTCTTCCATTAAAAGGAATGATGGATCATGTGGCAAGACATGATCTACGCGTGCGAATGAATGACGATAGGACTATAATTCAACACGTTCTACCGGATCTGGCATGTCGTAATGGCTACTAATAAATAATGTCTCTACCCTGTGTCTCACTGCTTCGTCTCAGCGGGGCGGTATATAATCTTTTCCGCGCTATTTTTTCCCTCCTTCATGTACGCAAATCCCTCGGGAACATATTCAAGTCCACCCAAAATCTTGGTCCTTTGGTGCTGCAACTTTTTCTCTTTCAGTAACCTCTCCAGAAGATCGTACGAGTGGATAGAGAATGCATAAACCAGAGGGTTAGCTGGCACGCGGATGCCGTATACGGTGATGTCTTTGCCAAGCAATGTACTTCCTAGTAGGCGATGTCGAGTGACACTGTCCGCCTTCGAATCCAGCGCCTCGCACGGAACAGAGCGGAGATTGATGAGTTCCTTCTTCTTGCCTTTAGGGATGTCAGAGTCAGCCCCAAACGCATCGATGACGAGTTGCGTAGTGCCCTTCTCGGAGATGGTGTCGTAGGCGAGGTAGAGCTTGCCATTTGTTATCTTCCTGATTTCGGCAGGGGTATTGGGATCATTGTAGGGAAAGACGTAGTCTGCACCAAGAGACTTCAGATACTCGGCGTTCTTTTGCGAAGCGGTTGTGATAACGGTGAGCCCTGAAAGTTTGGCAAGTTGAATGACTACCATCCCAACCGAGCCTAACAAAGCCTCAGCAAATATCATCCACGAATATTTTAAGACACATACTAGCGCCACCCCAGACAAGGATCGGAGTTACTTCTTCGTCACGCGCGTTATAGGGTTCCGGAAGCTTAAGTGTATGATAGAGGCCCAGAGTGGCTGTTTGGAACGCGATGCCATAACTTGCGGCATTGTCAAACGAGACCTCTTCAGGAATTCTGAAGAAGTTCTTGCCGTCTACTCGCACGAATTGGGCAAAGGTACCATACGAACCACCTTGGAAACCGGCGACCTGCGTTGACATTCTAATCAGTATGAGCGTATTAATACAAGACGAAACGGGTCCCACTCTATCACCCTTTTTGACTCCCTTCACGCTGCTGCCAACTTCCTCAACTATACCAGCGTAGTCACAGCCGGGGACAAAACCCTCGTCCAAGAAACCGAGCTCCACAGTCTTCACTGTTAAGTTGATCAGCGAGAGGTTTTGATAGCAGCAATTACACTCACAGTCGATTGGATTCTGTGCAGCCGCGAGAACTTTTACCAAGATCTCGTCTACCTCGGGTTTGGGGATATCAATTGACTTGACTGAAAATGAAGTTTTGTCGGAGCCGATGACGATGGCAACCTGTTGGGGTTGGGACATGGTGGTTTATATGAAGTTGTGATATGAGGATGATTTGAGGGTAACGAAGGGCTGATACGCGTCGGTCATTAAATATGCTGGATATTATGAAGAATGGGGGCCGATAATTTGTAAGCAGGTCCTGACCCACTGAAAAGACCGCGGATACCAAATACCCTTATCCCATTATTAAACCCATCTAAATATGCTATAGCGCGTAGTCAATATCGCCAGAAGATTGGTGCAACTGGATTCCGAGTCACAAGCAAAGATGAGCTGATGAAGAGACTAGGGTTCGTGTCTGTGAAATCTATAGGCTCGAAAACAAGTTCTTGCAATCCGTCTGGGGATGTGCTAGAAACGGGAAAGCGGCAGCAAGACGCTTTGTAAGGCGTGATTTTCAGAGAGCTTTAAGTTTTAGGGCTTGTATACAGTATAATCGATAATCGTTTGGTGGGACCAACAAAGAAGTTCTGCATTTCGGCGCTTTTGCAGTGCAATCAACGAGCATTTGACAGGATGTCACATTATTCAAGCCGAATCTCCATGGGCCTATTTTGGATTGCTGACTATCTTCAAGAGTCGCATTTGGCAACTGACGTTGTTCGGAATCGCCACCATACGAAGATCTAAAGCCGTCTCTTGACAATTAAGGGAACTTCTAAGTCTGAATTCATACATAACGATCCGACAGAATCGATAACAGTAACCAGCATGGACGCAGGGATACTGTACAATCTCCATTGGAATCACGAAGCATTATTAACATCGATAGCATAAGACTCATATCAATGCAAGCGAATGGCAAGATACACTTGCCTGGTATATTCGTCATTATGAGCAGTGCAGTGTGAAAGGTACACTTGTCGGAAATATATACAGTTATTATACAAATAGTATGTTGACATACATGTCGTGCATCTTCATTTTCGTGGCTTTTGCTATTTGGCCGCCTGGGCGAACTAGGTCACCGTGAATTGCCTTGCCCAACAAGGACGGTAGTGGGATCATCATCCACGATCATATGACTATCTTAGATAGAAAGCAACTCGCGTCAGTGCAAGTGAAATGCACGGTATACAACTTACCTCGTAGGACAAGAGACACTCGCTTTCAAGCATCGTAAACCCTCAGTGTTCAAACATTTCTGTGTGAGATATTTCCAGTGTCCGAAGCCACCCGTCTGTCGGTATCGCCAGTATCCTCGTCTGTACCATCAAATGTACGCAGCTCATATGCATGCGCACTATGATACTGTGTAATAGTGCCGATATCCTTACACACGATTTTTGAAATGGCTTTTTCAGCCATAGGGTCTGCAAATAGACCCAGCTTGAGCTCTCTGAAGAGCCGGCAAGCCATGACACTGGTGAAGGTGATGGTTGGGCCTAAGAATAGGCTTTGCCATCCCAATGGTACTGACGGGTTGTAGATGAAAACCACAGTGCAGATGTTGAAACCAATTGTCAGGCTGCACAATATTATGTTTCAAAAAGTCGAAGCAAAAAAGAAGGCAGTTAATTACAAACTCACAAATAATACGCCTGCCCACTCTGCAACAGAACTTTCGAAAGCCATCCCAGTCCGTACCCGGTCGCGAATGATCGCACTCGATGATGCCAGCTCTCAAGCATAGCGAACGACGCCAGCCGCCAAGATATGGCAAAGTACATAAGCGTGTCATAAACCGCGGTAGCCATGTACCCCCACGCGTCATAATGTTCCACTATCAAACATTCTGTAGATTGTATGACACGTGGAAGTCGAAATAAAGTTTTGGCGCTGTCGAATATAAAAAGGCTCAAGATCATCAGCCAACAGGAACCGAAAAATATCGTGATATATTTGTCGCGCGAATAGACGGCGCTAAGGCGGATGCAAAAGAGGCTGGTGGCAGCTGGCATAAGTAGCATATTTGCTGCCGCTACAAAACGTGTAATCACTCCGCAAGTGTAGATGGAGATAATGGGGCCAATCGAGATAATTAGCGTGACGATGAGATAAACGATTGGACAGATGCTGTCGAAATCTGATAGTAGTACCATGATTTGGCATTGACAATAGCGGCTGACTCACCGAGCAATAATATACACTCCATTCCATAGGTATCGGAGACGCCGTTCTCCCTGGCGAATCATTTCGACTTCGTCGGAGACCGCAATCAGCCAGTCCCACACGCACAGCTGGACGAGAAAGATCTTAGACAATCAACATGAATCGTGGACTGACATAAACGCAAACTGACGGTTAGACAGGTCACAAATACATACTGCTGGACCTGAAGTCTAAAACGCATTTCGGCAGGAGAGTTATCGGTAGAGTCAAATAGAGGCCCTGTAATATTGCTGCTATAAACCATGGTAATCCTGGTCAGGGTGGTTGGGAGGAGTAAGCAAGTTGGGAGAATACCGTTTCGTCGTTAGTGGGTTGAAAAAAGGGCGTACCGGGCCAATAGTGTCGTAATCCACTGTACCTTTTTAACGTACGCCTGCATACAAAGGGTGACCCAATACCGAATATATCTATTTGGAGGTAAGGACGACAAGGTATCTATGGTGCGGTTCACTTAGAGGCCGCCTAAGTTGTGCACCAAATTAGGAAGTTGAGTTTTCCACGGATTTCTTATCCCTTCAGTAGAAATGTTCCTTTTGATGTGAGGAACATTTCCTCTGAAGCGATAGTCCTATAAGTCAAAATTGACGGAGTAAATTATTTGGTCCCACCTCAAATTGGCGGATTACCATATATAGCACACATACACGTGATTAATTCCCTAAAATGGTCATCAGTTATAATATTTTTGTCAGTCTGGCAGCCTCAGAATTATTGTTCAGCACACCAGAGCATGCGGAAATGAATCAGTTCATCTTTGGGCAGTTGTGCCGCCAAGTCCGATGCTCAAATAATAATATTTTTTGAATTTTTTTCTTCCGGACCAAATTGGCGGTTGTACAAATTAGGCGGCCTCTAAGTGAACCGCACCATAGATCGTCTAAATCTAAAACCTCCGAGGCTCGGCGGCGCTAATTATCGCCGTAGTGCATAGCTAGCGCCTGTAAATTGTGATGGAACAGCGACGTAAGATTGAATCGGGCTCTAGTTGCAATTGGATACATAGATATTACATTGCTCAGTGCTGCGATCGCAATTGCAATGTGTGTTGCAATAAAAACTGCAGTCGTGTGTTTCGAAAAAGCAGCCTGAGTCTCGCAGGCATTTATTCCATATTATTATTAGTTACCGAACTAGTCAAATCATTGGTATGTCAATATTAATGTTGCTGCTGCTATAATAGCATGAAGTTGATCGGTTGGAAATGCGGGTTGGCAGGGAGTACGTAAGTAAGTTGGGAGGATTCCGTTTCGTCGTTAGTCACCGGGTTGAAAAAAGGACATGATTTGGATGTAAGTGTCGTTTATAAGGAGGTCCTAGACCCTGCCCAAGCGACCACCTTATTGACGTTAACGTACCCTGAGGCGAATATTCCTATTTGGCGACAAGATATCTAGATCGTCTCAATCTAAAACTTTCAGGGGCCACATTGCGAGGCTCGGCGGCGCTAATTGTTACCTATATAAATAATAGTGCCTAGTTAGATTGAATCGGGCACTGTTGCAATTGGATGGATATAGATCTATATAGATACATGTAGCTGTGCCTGCGGTATGAGCTGTTGTTTCATTAATGCCAATGTGTTTCTGCATTGATAGAAATCTAGGCAACCACCTATTCATTCAGGTGTGTGCTACTGTCTCAACTTTCAACCTCAAATCTTCCAACTGCATTTGCTTTGTCCACCGCTCGAATTCCCCTTTCTTCGCCTTCGCGATCAACTCCGTTTGCTTCTTCGTGGATAATTTCCGGACGGTCTCACTACGCGTCTTCAATCGAACCAAGAAAGTTGCAAAATGGAAGGCTTGAAGCGGGCTGGAGAGGTTGAATGTACGAGTGTTTCGCTCCATGATATAAATTTTCTCCAATGTAACCCTTCAGCACATGCCAGACAACATGATGCATGAACATTTTGTGTGTTCGAGTGCCATGCCATGATAACACCAAGTTTTCCTGAAGTAACGACCAAAAATCGGATGCCCTTTGATGCCCATGGCAGCAAAGAATGACACAAGATACATACGATCTTGGTTCAGCGCTTTCGTCTCGTTGTCTTTCCGCTTCTTGTGTTCAACAAGCAGTTCTGGAAGTAATAGAGCCTCCGAATCTATCACAGGCAAATTTGGCATATCCAGAGCTCGATTCCGAGCGGACAGCACCAAGCAGGTTGTCAAGGAGGCGGGTGTGCTCTGAGGTGAGCGACGATGTGGTTGTTAGTGGAGGTTTTCTTGTCGGTGGATTGTGATGGACCCTAGGTTATCTTCCCTCTGTTTGTTTTTACTGTCAGATGGTGTTTTCTGGTCGGCGGATTGTGGGGATTGCACTAGGCTAAATGTGACGGGAAATTTCATTGCTCCGACGTTGCCGAAACGGTTTCCCTCTGTAAGAGAATCGGAGATAGGCGTGACCAAGATGGCATCGCAGTTGCCAGTGGCAGGTTCGCTGGACGCGCGATTCTTCACAATCTCTGCCATTTTTGTCGGATCTTCGGATGAATTAATCTGGCTCTGGAAGGCACCAGCTCGAGTCAACGCTGCTAGAGCCTGAGGTTGTATATTCCTGTCAATTGTATGAACAGCTGTTAGTGCATCAGTACAATGGTCAAAATACTCTTCTGCAAGCTTTTTTTGCGAAGAGACCAAGGTATCGAGATCATCTATGTCAACAGCACCATTCCTGGAGAAGCGAAGACTCCGTTCCAACCTGCAACGGATAACAGTCAGTACAGACAATCCCGGCAGTTGCCGTGTCAATGGGGACTGACAAGACGTTAGGTGAGATGATCTCGTCGGTACCCACGTAAAATCGATAAAGGAGGGCATCCCAGTCATGGCGGGATTCTTCCTCGTAAACAGGGCGACCAGCTGCCCAAGCAGCAAGCGTGAAGGCACCCACCGTAGCGGACAGTAATAGTGACAGCCGATCTGCTATAATACGAGCATGGACCTTATTTAAAACACCCGCTAACCTCCTTGTATTGACGCAGCAGGTGTTTTTGAACTTGTAGAAGACTGCCATCAACAAATGGCATCGAATCCTAGCATGGAATGAGAACGAAGGAGAAAGGAAAAGTAGGCATAGCACCCATACCTCTGACGTCCAATCAGAAATTGGTCATGTCATAATACTGAACGATCATTGAGTTGATCATGGGTGTCCGGTTTCAATGATATGCCGCGATCATGGATGCGGCCCTTTCAAATGCCCAGGTCGAGATTGTCAGCTTATCTGCGAGGCCTTTTGCACTTCAATTACCCAGTCTGGAACCACTCCGTTAGTGCGATAACACGTAGACTCTTAGAGCAACCCACGACGAGCTGGAGATCCGTGATTTTACAGATTTCGAGCTTTTGTCCTCAGATGTTATCTTCTCGTCGTTTCCGCTCTCCGGCGTTCCTTCGATTAAAGGTCCCGTGAATATTCTTACGTCTATGAACATACGAGTGAGATACACATTTTCTTTGATGAATCCATGCTCATCAATGTACCCTGATTCTTTACCACTGTAAATCGTCAGCGTATGCCTATGAAAGATAGTCAAATGACTGACCTCGCACGATTACCGCGGCTACCATTATCACCATTCTCCGAAACAGGTGGTAAGGATTTCAGTGACATATAGATTTCTGGTGATGGGGTATAAGGGTAGGAGGAATCGTCACTTCATCATAGCCGATTCATGAGCAAAATCACCATTGATTGTCTCAAAAAGCCAAGACAAACCTCGAGTCATCGGAAAAATCAATCCTGCGTGTCCATTCGGCAACGCGATCCTTCCATTGTTCTCCACGTGTCCCTTTATTGGAAATCTGATCATCGATAAAGATATGATCCGATCGCCATGGTGGTACCTATCTGTGGACTTAAAGTTGACGACGTGATAGTGTGCAGATGCGATTCGAGAGCGAAAATGAATTGAGCTAGTACCAGTGCGGATGCAGGGTCTGTAAGATCATAACTCCCAAGAGAGGAACTAGGCATGGAGTCTGCAGTTGCACATGCAAAATGTGCGGTTGGCTATGTGTGGGGATAGTGATGATTAGCTGAAACAAAGTAATGTATTAGCACATACCAAATCCAAAGTGTCCGAGGAGTCTGAGTCAAGCCAACCTAGAATGACTCGTCCGATAGTGCCAGTTTCCGCAAAGAGAATACCTACCGCAGGTTCAGCAATCCCCCAGACGCGCCTTTGGTAAAGGACGCTAGTCAAAAGAGGTATAATGCTGTCACTATCTGCCACACATATGACGGGCAGAACAGTATATGTACCCTCAACTACATACCGCAACGCACAATACTCCACTAAAGAAGTTTTCGCTTTGCCTGCTCGATTCACTTAGTTCATTCATTATGTAGTCCTCATAAGTGTCGAAGCCGCCGCCGCCACCGTCACCGCCGTCATTGTCTTCTTTGCCGTCGTCTTCATCATGGAGTTGGCTGTAGTCCCGTTCATAGTCGTGGTCTTCATCGTCATCTCCTTCCATAGATAGGCCAGAAGAGTAGTTATGCACGGAATTGGTGTCGGTAGCCATTTGAGATTGAAGCTGGGAGCCATCGAGCTTGTCTACGATGTACGATACGAGAATCGTGGCAAGACTATCCGTCGGTTCATCCTCTTGGGTGTCCGATAAGCTGCCACGGGACAGGATAAAAGGCACCTCACTCCTGTGGGGATATGAGACTTTAGCATACGGGTTATGTGTCAAGGAAAAGAAAACCAACAGTACACAAAGATCTCCCGAAACTGCAAATGCCAAGGACTGGATCAGAGATGACCACAGTGGAACTGTTGAATATGGAAATCCGATTTTGATCAGGGCACGTAGTTCAAAGACTGTGGATAGCACGGTGTCAAATACGTTTGCCAATGGGTTTGAATGTAAACGATCGCCACTGGCATCCTGCTCGACGGGTTGTGAAGTCTAGGCAAGTTCACGTACGAGACTAGAAGCCCTTGTGGACACGAAAGGATATGGTCCTGTCGCAAGGTAGGCTGGAAGAGGTTGGTTCGCAGTTCCGCGAACCGTTTGACCGGAGAAGGCCACTTAGATACATCTTCGACGTTGTGTAGGACAGAGCGCATTGGCGGTCTGAATGAATCCCGGAAGCCGTCCCAGATTATCAAAGATTTCGTTCATTCACCTAGTATGGACTAAGAGGAGTCAAAAATCAGCCTGAGAACGTGACGCTGAAATATAATTGTGTGAATAATGTGGCACTGAGATAAACTTAAGCTTGAACAACACATTTGTAATACGGACTCGGAGTCACTATTTTATGTAAGTTACTTCAAATTTGTTTAACTGTAACGCATCTCATCTTCCGCCACCAGCGACCGCTACATTATGGTATGTCAATATGCTAATTTAATTTTTCTTGGCTTCATGTGCCTTCCCTTGTCCCGGAGCTCATCATTTTGAACGCGATTCCGAAATTAATTTGGTGCATCCGATTGTATCAATATACATTACTGTACCATCAATTGAGATTTTGCATAAGTTTCCTTTATATGTTTAGACAGGACTGCACTTATCGCCAAGCTATGGCACTTCTAGATGGGCGTATACCACCTTCAGCTCCGTTGATCCAGCAGATTCAAGCGGGGAACATATCTTCCACATCCTCATCCTGGTGGCAGGATCATACAACGCCTACCACACCACTAGCTTTGAAGCGTGAGGATCGTTTTAGTGCACGACAATGGCGCAACACATAGCTTACCTTGAATATGTGTTTAATTTTAGACCGTGGAGATTGGAAATTCGAGCGCTTCAGACCTTTCCCTTCGGACCAGGTTTTTAAGCGGAAGGTTTTCAATATCCTCAGGACCTGCCTCGTTGGCGTCGTTGGTATTCATGTCTGCATCATCATGTGTATGAAACTCAGATGCACGTTCGCTTTCTTGCTGGGAGATAACGCCTATATCCCTAAACACGATTTTCGAGACCGCATGCTCACCCATCGCATCGTCTAATACACCCAGCTTGAGCTCTCTAACGAGCCGACAGGCCAGAAGACTGGCTACTGTGATGTTCGGCTCTATCAACTAGGTTAGGGCACATGGTGAGATTGGGGATGCATGGATAGAGCGGCAGAAGAACGGACCAGGTCATGCCATTCTGGTGGTACGTCAGGGTGGAGGATGAATACCGCGTTACAGATGGTAAATCCTATCGTTAAACTGCAGGGCCCAAAGTTTGATTTCAACCAGTATAACAAGCTAATCGGTAACTCACAAATAATACGCTTGCCCGCTACGCAATAGGACTTTTGATAACCTGCCAAGTTCGCTTCCTGTGACGAAATACCTCATTCGAGATTTCCAGTGGTCGCTCATGCCAAACGATGCGAGTCGCCAAGATATGGTAACATACATGAGGGTGTCATAAACTGCAGTCGCAATGTATGCCCATCCATCGGAACGCTTTACCGAATAGCACTGGAACGAATCATGTTCGCTCGCAAATCGCGATAGAATTGTGGTGGTGTCGTATACAAAGACGCCAAAAACGGCTAGCCAGCATAAGCCGAACAATGTCGTGACATATTTGTCGCGCAAATAGACAGCGCTGAGGCGGACCAAGAATAGGCCAGAGACAGCTGGTACGATTCCGATATTGGTTGCCGCTATGACTCTTGCAAAACCCTTACAAGTACTTGCGTTGCTGAGTGCTGTATTGTGTTATAGGTCAAGACCATTTCACAAACTCGAGGACCTTGAAAATACGCACAATTCAGCACTATGGCGACGGCGATATAAATGATCGGGAAAGCGCTGGCGATACAATATCAACAGTGTTACAGGCTATGCTCCCGGAAGTGGGGATAACTCACCGAGTGATCAGATATAATGCATGCAAAAGGTAACCAGCGAGATGTTGGATACGACGAACCATTTCGAACTCATCAGCGATGGCGAGAAGCCAGTCCCACACGCATAGCTGCAGGACCACATAGTTTAGAATACGAAAGAAATCATGGAACTGAGAGCAAACAGAAGGTAGACTGACTGTCAGACAAGCGATCACTACATACTGCTGGATCAGAAGTCTAAAATGAATGTCGGGCGGTGCGGGGTCGGCTAAGTTGGGTAGAGGAGGTGGAGGCCCTGGTGGGGGCTTGCCGCCCCTGGCCCAAAACATGGGTGATCCAAGATGGTGTTACTGGACCCTGGTTGGCGACTGTCGCAATTAATAAGGTTGTGAACCAGAGAGAAATCAAAAGAACGCGTAGTATGCTGTTCAGTTGAAAAACTGAAATGAAGGCAACATCACAACGTGACTCTAAGGTGGTGGTGGTGGTGGTGGTGGTGGTTGGGGAGCATCCCTTCGCCAAGTCAGTGTTCGAACTTCGTGGTGGAAAGTTCAAGCGCCCCGATCGTCCGGAATGGATAAAGTCCCAAAGCTCGCCAAAATATCGGAGCAAAATTGCCTGACATGAAAGCAAACCTTAGCGAGGTATTAATTAGTATAAGCTGTGCAATTCCCTGCACGCCCATACATACCACCATCATTCCCAGTGGCGTCGAATATTTCAGTGGCGTTAGAGTCCCTGAAAGCTTTTGCGTATTAGTCGACTTCCACGGAGTCACGGGAACTGATGAACGTCTGCTCGATCTGCGCTTGCGGGGGAAAAACTCCCGGCAGATCGTTTTCAGGGACACTCACATATGTAGATATTACCGATCACAATAAGGGCCTGAAGAGGCTTGTATGCCACAGCATGTGCCGCTAAGTTAGTCGCATAAGTATGGGTGGGCTCCTCGCAGTGTCTCGTCGGGACCGGACGCATGCTGTTGAGACGAAATATCAGAACATGTAACTGGTGTGCGCACTTTGCATACTTTACAATTTAAAATTTTTCACTAAATAATGGTTCAATCCGAATAGCCTCTGCAGACTTATAATAGTTCGTCTAGCGCCGTGGCTACTGCGACGTGCAGATGATACGTGCGAGACATCGGCACCATCGCGTAACTCGCTTAAGTGATCGACATATAAGAACCCTAGAAAAGTTTTGTGGAAGAACGGTCAAACCATATATATATATATATCTGAGATCTCAAGCCCCCTAAACATTCTATATACCAGATGCAGTGTAGTTACCTCAGTTCTATTGAGTATCGATTAACATTGCACAGGGCGAAGCGGTTCACCGCAAAGATGTAGTCTCCTGTAGTCAGCTATAAGCAGAAGGAAGTACTGATGACAAATTCAGAATTTTGGATCACTTGCGCCACGAACCAAAGTTCAATTTTGCGCTTACCTTTGACCCAGAACCCCGTTCACAAATTTTTTGCAATGCAAATCAACGTAATTATGTATCGTACGGTCAGTTACACACCTGTAATTTCATCAGGGAATTGACTTCTCTCAGGAGATTTTCTAACACGTATTTACATCATTTTATAGCTTTTATAGCCTTTTACGGCTTAGTTGCTTTCTTGATGTTAGCTCAGGAAATGAAGCCTTCTGATTCCCAGCAGCCATCCATCAGCCCCATTCGAGAGGACTAGTCGGCGGAGTCAACGGAACAGCTC
>KN832986.1:417242-427449 GCA_000827315.1 Piloderma croceum F 1598
CTGCTCGATCTGCGCTTGCGGGGGAAAAACTCCCGGCAGATCGTTTTCAGGGACACTCACATATGTAGATATTACCGATCACAATAAGGGCCTGAAGAGGCTTGTATGCCACAGCATGTGCCGCTAAGTTAGTCGCATAAGTATGGGTGGGCTCCTCGCAGTGTCTCGTCGGGACCGGACGCATGCTGTTGAGACGAAATATCAGAACATGTAACTGGTGTGCGCACTTTGCATACTTTACAATTTAAAATTTTTCACTAAATAATGGTTCAATCCGAATAGCCTCTGCAGACTTATAATAGTTCGTCTAGCGCCGTGGCTACTGCGACGTGCAGATGATACGTGCGAGACATCGGCACCATCGCGTAACTCGCTTAAGTGATCGACATATAAGAACCCTAGAAAAGTTTTGTGGAAGAACGGTCAAACCATATATATATATATATCTGAGATCTCAAGCCCCCTAAACATTCTATATACCAGATGCAGTGTAGTTACCTCAGTTCTATTGAGTATCGATTAACATTGCACAGGGCGAAGCGGTTCACCGCAAAGATGTAGTCTCCTGTAGTCAGCTATAAGCAGAAGGAAGTACTGATGACAAATTCAGAATTTTGGATCACTTGCGCCACGAACCAAAGTTCAATTTTGCGCTTACCTTTGACCCAGAACCCCGTTCACAAATTTTTTGCAATGCAAATCAACGTAATTATGTATCGTACGGTCAGTTACACACCTGTAATTTCATCAGGGAATTGACTTCTCTCAGGAGATGTTCTAACACGTATTTACATCATTTTATAGCTTTTATAGCCTTTTACGGCCTAGTTGCTTTCCTGATGTTAGCTCAGGAAATGAAGCCTTCTGATTCCCAGCAGCCATCCATCAGCCCCATTCGAGAGGACTAGTCGGCGGAGTCAACGGAACAGCTCTTTTGTATCGAGCATGGTTATGACCATCGAAGAGTAAAAGGCTTACCGGTGATAACCCTAGGGTATGCACAGGACAAGCCTTGAGACGAACAGACAGTAACAATTTATAAAATAAAAAATACGATATTTTATCATCGGAGACTCGCCACACTGTACCGAGCAATATCTAACCAATCCATTCTGCAGTCAGCAAAAAATGCACACTGCATGCTGATATGGCAGCAAGGTCAAGAAAAAACGAGACGGGGAAAACGAAAACGCGCAGACGGTTGAATTTTCGATGATATGAAGCTCAGCAACGTATGCGAGAGGCCGACAGGTATATTACCAGCGGCGTGGTTTCTAATACAGGCGAATTTTGAAGGGCCAGATGATCTCCGTTGAACATAGCGCAAGTTCTTTCACAGATGTCCTTGGGTTAAGTTGGGTAATGAATTGAAGCGTGGAGATGTTGAAGGGAGTAAGACGGCCGGCTTTCATCCTCTCTTCAGGTCTGGGAAACGGTTCAGCAAATAATCTCAAAAGATCCTAAACATAAAGACCATCACATACTGAGGCGATAAGGAGTCATTCCCATTCCATCGCAACAATGAAGGAAGATATCTTTGTAAAGTTTGACTGGACGAATGATGGCGGTGCACTGTCGATCTCGTCATCTTTGACGACGCTAGACTGGTGACCCGTCCTTCTGTCAAACCGGGCAAATTCTTCGAAAAGCTTGCCTCGTCATAGAAGGAATGGTTACAAGTCTATGACGACGCCCACAATTCCACTGAACTGAGCCTCCTCTATTGATAACGACTGGTGGGGCGCTGTACGAGACCATGACATGATAAGGGAAGGCATTGTCCTCTAATCGAGGCGGGCCACGTCAGTATCAACACTGCGCATGAAAACTTCTGGAGACTCATAAATGAGAGACAGCTTCATCTTGATGTGCAAGTTGTGCAACACGATGGGTCACCCTTCTCATCTAACAAATCCAGAGCGGTGTCTAGACAAGTCAGGTAGTACTATACGATCAATAGAAACGCATCGCATGGGATAGACTCACTGTTCTCAATTGCAAGCAGCCGAGCTACTTTGCCAGTGTACAGGTGATTCTTGAGATGAAAATGCCCTAGTATGCTTCTACGGAAGATCTCAACCTTAATCATGGATGAAGGCTGGAACCAGCTATGACCAACATTTTAGTAATCTAGAACATAGGGCAAGAATCTCACAACTGATGATCATCTGTCCACTGAGGCGTTGGAATCCCCGTCAACCTCGAGCATTTTATAATTAAAGATCCCTAGCTGGCCACGTCATGATGTCCATGCACTTTCGCTCCCGATTGTAAATCGCGGACAAGGATATCAACGCTCGTCCCTCCTCAATTGGGAGGGAAATCGACTCGGGCGTGACATCTCTCCGAATATGCCCTCCCGGGAATGATGTTGAAACTTGAAAGCGCAAAGCGGCGAACGACCGTGACGTGATCAGAGCAAGTATTGATCCCGGTCGTGACAAAACATCGCCGTCCTTCGCAATGTGATACTCTGTCACTATGTAAGTACCGACAAAAGTTTGGTGTCGTAGCTGGGGATATTCAAGTTGATTCGTCGACCGTGAGAAATGAAAGAATACCTCTCCGTTGGCAAGTACCTTCTCTTCTCTTCCTTCCCTACCGCATCGTTTTCTAATAACGTGTACACTAACATCAACAGGAACGGCATATCCCGCCTCCAATCATCCTACCATTACGCTTTCGAATTGTAGTGTCCACCGCAAATGTCTCTTACCTACCGCACCCCAAAATACCAGCACCGCGGGCCTTTCCCAAACGCCCTATGTAATTAACACTGACACCAACAGCGCCTGCACCCAAACCTCGGAGTGACGACATAGACACGAACGCCAGCGTCCAATGGTGCTGTATCTTCAGGCTGAAGATACAGCACCTAGCTGGACACGGACGACAGTGATTATCCTCGGTGGGGAGGTTCGTTTATATTTTATTTTTATTCTGTTCTAGTTCGTTTATTTATGAGGGTTTCTTTCTCTTGTTCTCATTTTTTTAGGCGGGAGTTTTCAATTATTGATTAGCTTCTTCGATCCGATCATCATTTATTCGTCATGTAGAATTTTGGTTTTCTTCTTCCTAATTTTACAGGTCGAGCGAATGCTAATTCACTGGAATTTTAGTACCAATTGTGATTACCATAGATCGATAAGCTGGACGAATACATTCGTCTAGCTCAAGATTTCTGCAACGCGCGCTAGAAAGTGAAATTCGAGAGGCATGCTCTCGTCCTTACCTCCCGAACGCACAGAGAAATATTTGTATTCAATCCAATCTAATCATCGGGCTCCATGCGGCGGCGGATGTGTTGAGCCCCGAGGGTTGTTAAGACGGACGCGGCCCATGATGGCATGACAGAAGACGTGTTGGACGACGAAGGGAATCAAGAGCCGATTGTATGGCGCGTAACGTTCACACCCAAACAAGGCGTTTTGGCATACGTATGTTGGCTACGGCTGATGTTGAGTTGATTATTCCTCGAGGACGGCAGATATAATTGACACGATTTTTTCTTGCTGGATACCGGAAAGAATCGTTACCCTGGTCTAGCGACGCGTCTGTGAAGGAAGTGTGAAGTGCTAACCGTGCTAAAATGACACGGTGCTGGATACCGGTATAAATTGGTGTTACCCTGATGCGTTTGGCCGAGCGAAGTGTGAAATGTTCTCCCGTCATGGGTAGCAGACACAATATAAACCACCTATTATTGTAGAGCAGGCACTTGTTATCTATAGGCAAGTAAGAACTGTCGGGCGGTGGCGCCGTACTCCTCCCGCGACACTTTGCACTCACAACTAAGCCCTTCTTTCGGGTGCCTCGTGCATCGACATTTTACTCCATTCGGGTACTCACACCCACCGGCTTCCGTTCTTCTTTACGTATTGTACCGAGTGGAATCCGAGTGTATTATATGACACTAAGCTATAGACTGAGACGCGTGACGTCTGAGATGATATATATATGATGGTAATTAATTGGATAAGAGAGGATACGCGATGCTCAGGGCTGGATGAAGGGGAGATACGGGACGGAGGAAGGTCACATAGGGAGTCGTATGTAATCCCATCACGCGCTTAGTCCGGCGCGTGAGCGAATGAGGTGACTGGGCCCACGACTTTCCCATCACTGTCCCCCGACGCGCCAATTCCCTTCCTCCTTCTCCCTCCATCCCCAACTCCCTTTGTCCATCGTCCGCAACAGCGACGAACACACCCCCACCGTCACCAATGGCGACAGCAGCCTCATCAGCCACCTCGTCGTCTGCGTCGTCCTCAGCATCTCCACCCATGTCCTACCTACAAGCTATAGCTGCTATACCTGCTTCGCTCGCTGCTGCTGCTGCCAATTCTACCAACTCAACGACCAACACGATTGGGAGTGGGAATATGGACCCTGTTGTACGTGAAGAGAGGAAGAAGGCCGTACAGAAGTTTCTCGCGAGGGCTGAGATTTCGATGGTATGTGCCCCCATCCATACCATCTATTTCGTTCCTATCTTCGTCGTTACGCGTCCAAATGGTCGTGTATCGTACCCACCCCGCTTCTCTACGTACATACACGCCCCCCTCGCCCCTCCTCTCCATTCCTTTATGTTCCGGTTATCCCGGGGGGCACCCCTTTAACCCATAACGCGACGTAACACGCTTATACTAACTAGCAACCGCCCCCTATCTTGCTTACAGGTAACCCGCGGTCTACGCACTCGCCTCTCCTACGCATCCTACAAAGCAACACACAACATCCCCCATATCCCCCTGCGTGACCTCGAAGCGCAGTCTTCATCCCATTCCCAGACTTCGTTATCCTCGTCAGCGAACTCGGGCCAGCCGGGCACGAATAGGCTTACAGGAGCTAAACGGAAAGTAGGCGGGGGGAACAATTATTATAATAACCCTGCTACGCAGGGGGTTCATAGTCCTGGGGGTTATAGCTATAACTACAACGTCGGGCGCGGGAGAGGTTCGATGGCTCCTCCTGCTGTCTCTGCCTCTGCTTCCGCTTCTCGTCCCCAGTCCAACACCACAACGAACTATTACCCCTCGACCACCAATAACACGAACACGAACAGAAACCCACAACAAAATCTGTATTTATCAATACTCGCGCCCCCACCCGCCAAACAAGCGCGAACAATACATAATCCGCGTGATCCGCCTATAGCGGCGCCTACCCGGCCTCCTGTTACGCCCAAGTCGCAGCGCGGCAGTGGGGGAGGAGGCGCGGGGGTGTCGGGACGTCCGAGGGCGCTTAGTCTTGTTGAGGGTACTAGGTCGCATGACGCGAAGAGTAGGCGGGAGGAGTTCGGATCTTCTGGGTCTGGAACGGGGGATAAGCGAAAACGAAGTACCACCTCCACCACCTCTACCACACACAAAAATACGCATTCCAAATCCAACTCCACCTCTAAATCCAAATCCAGACACAAACCCTCCTCATCCCTATCCCACCTAACCCGCACCGACACCGAAGAAGTCCTTGTGGGCGGCGGCGGCGGCGGCGGGGACGTGGACATGGATATGAAAGCAGCTGCGACGCTTACTTCGTTATTGCTTCAAAACCAATCGCATAGGGGGAGTATGAGCGCTACGTCCCCGCGGTCGAGTTTATCGAATGGGTCTGATGCGGGGTCTGTTAGGTCGGGGTTTTCGAGGTTTGGGCAGAGCTCTGCCAGGACTGGGGCTGGGGCTGGCGGGGGTGTTGATGTTGGGGGTACGGGTGCAGGTGATGCAGCGACGACCACCACCACTACGAATAGCAGTATGACAACCGTATTACCCACCTCCTCCCAATCTATCCTCCACTCCGCCGATTCCTCATTCACCACGATACGGTCTACCACCCCTCCCCGCTCTACCCCTCACCCCGCTCACCACACGCACCACACATCCACCTCCAGTAGCAGCATCATCATCCCCGACGCATCGTCCCTCAGCACCCCAGCGCGCACAAAATCCAAATCCAAAGATAAAGCGGCGCCAAGCGATAGCGAAGCGGCGGATTTGATGCTTTATTTGGCTACTTCTCCTTCGCCTGTTCGGCCTGCTAGGAGCAGGGATGGAGGGCCTGGTGGAGGTGCGGGGATTGAAGGGGCTAGTGGGTTGAGAGCGAAGGGGAGGGTTTTATTCGCTGCTGGTGGTGGTGGTAGGGGAAACGAGGGGAGTTTCACGGCTGGTGTTGATGGGGATGAAGGGGGTGATGTTAGCATGGGGATGGATGGTGACGGGCGACAGATGCACATGCACACGCACGCGCGCACGTCGTCAGGCGGCGGCGGCGGAGTCCCTCCCGCTCCCCCTCCCACATATGCAGGACCAACCCCAAGCCAACTGCTTCCCCCGCCTCCTTCGCCGTCTTCCCATTCAAACGACACCACCCCCCACCACCACCGATCCCAAAGTCAGCCCCAATCCCAAAGTCAAAGTCAAACGCAGACACCAACACATGGAGTCCCGTTCAACTATAATGATTTCATCAACGTCTCCCCTTCGCCTACTATCACCGCTGCTAGACCTAAAGCGTCTACTTCCGGAGGGCTTGGCATGGGGATGGGAATGGGGCTGGGGATGGATGGGATGGGAAGTTTAAGAGCGGATATGGGGAGGAAGTTGTTTGAGGGGGAACAGGGTGGGGATGGCCAGCGCGAAGGGGCAGGGGGAGGATTGGGAGCTGGGATTGATATGTTGTGAATTGATGGTGGATGAGATGCTCGCGCGCGTGATTGGCTTTTCCGAATAGATGGGAAGCGCAACCTTCCCCCCAAACGCCCCAACCCCAAACTTCTTGGTCATATATGCACTTCCCACAATTCCTTCCACTTCCACTTTCCAGCTTCACTAATCATCCCCCATCCCCATCCCACCATCCATCCATCATTCACCCACCCCATCATTATCCCCCCGCACGATCATGCCTGTTGTAATCACCTCGAGCACTCGACAAATTACCTGTATTACCAGCAATCGCGGCAACTCTTCTTCTTTCTCTCTCTCTTTATCGCTCTCTCATTTTCCTTATTCTCCCAACTTGTCTATTCTGCACCAAAGGGACTACTCTCGACATCTACGACAATGACAACGACGAACGGACCTAATGCTAATGGGACCAAAAAAAATTGGTTCGATTTCGATTCAACTCACCTTGCCACAACCTCTCGTTGCTCCCTTGGAGAATTTATTTCATCCACCCTGAATGTACGCCGACATCGCTGCTGTCGCTTGTCATTTTTTCTTCTTCTTTGTTGTTTGTGCCATTTCTGTGTGTGTGCTCAATACGAGCAAAGTTCTCTCTCACTCTCTCGCTTCCTATCTGTTTTTGTTTTGTGCTGTAATATAATATATACATCCATACACTCTACCCTCTCTCTCCTTGGTCCCTCGTTCCTCTTCCTCCCCCCGTTTCTGATCATCACATCTTTTCATCTACTATCTAAAGGCTTTTGATCCCGATCACGTTCTCTCTCTCATTTTTTCCCGCTGTAAACCTCCTCTGACTATGCGGATTGGAAAATTTTCTGGTCTTACCTGTTCCTCGTCCTTGACGTCTGTTTACTCTCTTTCACGATCTAGTCTTTTTTTTTTGTCTGCTTCATATACTTTGCTGCCATACGGTTTCCCGAGCCCGACTTTATCCTCCATAATAAAATGTGCTTCCGTATTCTCGCCTTCCCGTCCCATTTCTTCCGCTCCTTTGCCCCTCTCCTGTTGCTGCTGTATATTACTCTTATTTATGAAGTCAAATTTTCGAAAGTTCCCATCGACTCTGCGACTCCACTCGTCGCGTTGAACAATCTCAATTGCCAAATCGGGATAGTTCTTTTCTTGAATTGGGCCTTATGATTCCGGTTTCAGAGTGTAATACCAGGGTCCAGGCTCGACACCGATCATATGTCCGAGTTTTTCATAGGCCGGCTTCCCGGTTTATGTAAAATTCGTTTAGGCTTCATTCACAGGCTGAACTACGATTCGGATGCGCCGGGCATATTTATCTTTGCCTTGGAGGTCTCGAGGTTGTCTAGAGAACTCGTGCCTCCATTTTGCCATGCTCTTCCGTACCGCAGTGTGCCATTATGTTGCAATTCAGTGATCAGTGTGCTTCCAACCGATATCGCGCACTGCCGTCGAAGAAAAAAGTTTGGGGTTGCCGACGGGTGCCGCAGAGTCGCTCGTCAAGTTTTCTCGGTGAATATAACTCTCTTTGTGCCAACAGCGTATGGTGGGACTAATTGCAGATGATACTTGCAATAGCTTGGTGCGCTTGTGCGGCCCCTGTGTTGACTTGTAGTCAACGCCGCTTACATAGTACTAGCCTACCGTTCTCCCCGGTTTCTAGGCTACTTATTGGCCGATTGGAAACCCTTTCAACCGGCACCCATCCCACAAATTTAAACACTACCATGTCTCAAACCCAACTTGCGATTGTTGTCGGCTCTGATATAACTTCCTATTCACTAAAGTCGATTGACGTTCCAAAACCTGATGCAGACGAGATTTTGGTGAAGATTCACGCCGCTGCACAGAATCCAGCCGATTGTGAGAGAAATGCTGTCAAGTATCAGTATTTCCAAGCTCTTACTGATCGTTTCAACAGGGAAGACTATAGAACGGAGTTTCTCGAACGAGGGTTTTATACCCGGCTGCGACTACGCTGGGGTTGTCGAGGAAGTTGGCAGTAATGTGAAGAAAGTCAAGAAGGGAGACAGAGTGTGGCATTCCCTCTGCACCCTGAGCATCATATTATTATTTGCTAACCTGCGTGCCTTTATGTCCAGATTGCCGGTATGGTCCACGGAGGATCATTTCGCGCAGGGCACGGCTGTTATGCCCAATTTGTTCGAGTAGACGGCGAGAACTTCTTCAGGATCCCTGATAACCTCTCGTTCGACGAAGCCGCGAGTTGCGGTGTTGCCTTCCAAACCGCCACTTTGGGTCTATATCATACGCTCGGATTGCCGGAACCCTACGACAATGTACGGGATAAAGAAGCGACTCCGATCCTCGTCTGGGGCGGTGCTAGTAGGTGCTATTTCACCCCTCTGTTTATGGTTGTTGAGACGTTCGGACGTACCGTAGCTTCCGTCGGACTGATGGTCATCCAGCTTGCGAAGCTTTCAGGGCTCACTGTTATCACGACCGCATCCCTTAAGAACGCCGAGTACCTGAGGTCTCTTGGTGCAAACTACGTCTTGCCCTACAATGATCCGAACACACCTGCCGAAATCAAGAAGATCACCAATGGGAAACTCTACCTCGCCTACGACACCATCTCCGAGAATGGCACTACACAGCTCGTCATCGATGCGTTTGGGTCTGACGACGACATCCCGAAAGGCAAGAAGAAGGAACTCATCAATCTCCTTTATGTTCCACCCGCGATGCTGGATGCAAAAGCCGACACTGTCACTCGACACAGCTTGCTAGCGTATACCATGCAAGGCAAAGAGTTCACGGCTTATAGGGTTCATTTGCCTGCCATGCCCGCACATTACGCGTTCTCTATTCACTCGTATGGAATTCTCGAACGATTGCTCAAGGAGAATAAGATACAGCCACAGAGGGTCAAGATCTTGGGTGGCCTTGAAAACGTCCCTGAAGGATTCGTGTATATGAAAGAGGGTAAGAACAGTGCGGAGAAAATTATATACCATCCTTTGGAGACGAGAACTTAACATGAAAGACAGGCCTTGAGAATTATTATTATTATTTACAGGATGCCGATCCAGACGTCATGCATATATTTAGCAATTCCGTTCTCGCACTGCGGGGCATCGTCGAATGACTCTGCTGAGAAAGGTTCAAGTTGGTACCAATGCTGGCGGCGATCTGGTCAAGTCAGATCATTTTCAAGCCTCGAAAATCCTAAGGGCGTCAGTTTCACTGACACGTAAGCGCTGGATGTCCCTAAGTAAATTGGTTTTGATCTCTTTTGAGGGAATGATACATTTCGTAAGGAGCTAACCGCTTATATCGGCTCACAGTTTCGCGACATCAAAGTTATGGTGCCTGTAAGTGAACTGGATTTATTTTCTTACGACTCGCAACACGCAATTTGATAAAGACAAACGTCTCTTCACCAAGAAGAGTATTGTACTGTAAAGATAACGAAGTCAGTGGGCAACATGGGCAGATGTACTGAGCGAAAGCTTACTACTGTGTGTACAATCGGGAGCCAAGAGAAAGGCAGTCTGTGCCGAACGACTAGATTTCCGCACTGA
>KN832986.1:427885-454734 GCA_000827315.1 Piloderma croceum F 1598
TGGTAGCAGCATTCGTCTTCATCTCGGTCCTCGCTGGCGTCAAATTCTTCCCTACAATTAACACAAGTCTCATATCGCGGCACAGCTTTACGCGTTTGTTTCTTGACAGTCACGAGCTCTTTGAGCAGGGCATGTCGTACTGCATGATCGTTGTCCACAAGCTTGTCTACGATTTTGCGTAGTCGTGCCTCAGGCACGTTGGCTATGGCAACGTGCAGCTGCGAGAGCGAGGCATCGTCGATGTCCTCATGGTCAGACGACACCGTAAGGTCGATTACATCGTCGGACATGGTCTAATTCTATCTGTCGTTGAGAAATTAGAATCGAGCTCCCAAGTTGGAGATAAGTACTAAATCTTAGCAAGGACTTCTCCTGTCCTAATGCGGCATACAAGGCGCTAATCTGATTTAGTAATCTACGGCTGTCGGAACGCTTAAACGTAAATGATTCATAACACTGATAAGTCACGTCAGGGAAGTCCGATATTGTCCGCATCTTTGGCCGACTTTGATCAACAGATCGACGACTTCGAGTCGCTTCTGGGGCAATGGCATCGGAACGGACACCTTTGATAGAACCAGTGGTATCTGCCAGTGATGGATACGACTCACCAGTGGAACAGGGGGTGACAAAACCAACACCTCTTCCAAAACTTCAGCTGTTCAGTGTCCTTTATCTCCAATTTTGCGAACCCATCACGGCGACGGTGATATATCCGTTCATTGTTCAACTCGTACGAGACACGGGGATCACGGGGGGCGACGAAGCAAAAACAGGCTACTATGCTGGGTTCATCGTGAGCAATCTGCCCATTTATCGAAATTAAATCTTGTTCAAATAGTCTATACAGGAATCCATATTCTTTGCTGCAGAAGGCTTGTCAGTGCTACAGTGGGGCCGTGTTTCTGACAGAATCGGCCGAAAGCCGCCATTAGTTTTTGGCACCCTAGGACTTGCAGCAGCCATTGTATCCTTTGGCCTCTCCAAACACTTTTGGCCTTTAGTTGTCAGCCGCTGTGTACAGGGAATATTTAATGGAAATATTGGAATCACGAAGGCTGTCATGGCGGAAATAGCTGACGCATCGAATATTGCACAAAGTATGTCCGCGCATATTTTCTTTATATTGTTATGTCCATGTTGATAACTCTACCTCACAAAGTATTTGGTCTCATACCATTCCAGTGGGGAACCGGGGTTACATTCGGGTAAGTTCCTGGTTTCTGGTAGTTCTGACATATGTTGACTTGAGTATTAGACCTATGTTGGGTGGCATATTGTCGCATCCTGCGGATCGATGGCCCGGTACTCTGGGAAAGATTGCAGTATTCCGCGATTATCCTTACTTCCTTCCTTGCCTTGCCGCTGCTATGATCCCTCTCAGCGCATTTGTCTTCACATCGCTGTTTATGAAAGAGGTAAGGTTATCTATGTCACTCAGTAAACAGACACTGATCTGTTTTGCGCAGACACTACCTTCTGCTGTTGCGCATAAGAGAAGAAAGAGCGAAGATCAGTATTCTTCATCCCCAAGGACTGAGCAAGGTCCAGCTAGTGACCCCGGCGACGACCAGCCCCCTCCCGCCCTTCGAGATCTCATGACACGCCGCGTCTTGGTTCCACTCATCAATTACGCTTTCCTCGCGTTCATCGAACAATGCTGTAGCGTTCTATTGCCTCTTGTTTACGCCACGTCAATTCCCTACGGTGGTCTTGGCCTCAGCAGTTTTACTATTGGGATCATCATGAGTGCTTTGGGTCTTATTATAGGGCTCTCCTCCGCGGTCTTCTTTCCGATGCTGTTGCGAAAATTTGGAATCTATAGACTTTATAGGGCTGCCCTGGGATGCTACTTAATCAATATTGCGTCTTTCCCCACTATGAACCTCCTGGCGAAACATGCTGGACACGTCAACGGCTATGTGTGGGCTGTATTGGTGGTACAGATAGCATGCACCACTATGACGGTCATGAGTTTTGGTAAATCATTATTTATCTCTTCTCACAATGACAAAAATTAATTCTTTCCCCCCAGCCTGCTTGTTTGTTTACATCAGTGACTCGGCACCTACTAAATCTGCCCTCGGGGCCGTCAATGGATTGGGGCAAACAGTCGCCTGCTCGGCCCGCATATTCGCTCCGTTAATTGCATCCTCACTCTTTTCGGTGACGCATCAGCACAATCTGCTAGGAGGGACCATGGTATATTGGATTCTATGGATGTTCGTGATTGCTGGGGTGTACGCGTCGTCCAAACTTCCAAGACATCTTAAGTCACAAGGAGGGTAGAGGGTCATTAATGACTCAGAACATTCCAAGCTCATGATAGATATATATACATTGGCAGAAACTTGTATCAGACCATTCGCTCAAATTAGATGGATTTTATGGTATGCAGATTCAGAAACTTTCTGAAATCCAACCGGCAAGGTGGCTGTGCAATTACATAATTTCAAGACCTACGTCGGGACAGGGGCTTCCAAAGTTCCTTATGTTGAACCCTATACAAAAGGAACATAAATTTAGACGCGACTAGATCTGCGAGAGTGACGCGTCGAAGTTCTCGAGGCGCTAGTGAAAAGCCGGTCTTTTGCTTACGTGTTGGTCAATATACATAAATTGACATTTCTAGAAGGTCGCCGCTTCTTTCCTTCAACCGCCACCATATCATCTTTTCAAACATAACTCAAAGCTTCACAAGTAGCCATGGCAAAAGGCAGCAACAACGACGGCTCGTATGCGAAGGATAGTGTGACAAGCAGTGGCACGAACAACCAAGTCAGTCCCCGTCTGTCGCTTTGACCTGTCTATATTAAAGGGGTGTATCACGAAGGGCAATCACTACTGCACTCGTCAGGATAGTAGTGGTTCCACTGGTTACCACTACTCCAACACGTAAGCCTATCTTGCAATTCTAGTACCCTGTGCTGACTTTATAACTGGGACCATGCTTCTCACAGCAATGGTAGCTACTATTACAGCAACACCAACGGTTCGAACTACTATAACAGTGGTACTGGATACGCTCAGTATACTTCCCCGAGCGGCCAGACGTCTAAGTCCTACGAGAAGTAAGCTTCAGAGGCATCGACCCCTTTTTGCATAGCGAAGAGGTAAGATTACACCTCATCATTTTCCGCCACATTATCGACTGATGCAAGTATTATAGACAGAGACTTTTTTATATACAAGCGACTGGCCAGTGTACGATATCATGAATGATAGTGAATAACAACGACGACTCTCATTATCAAGTTGTGCTTAATGAACTCCCTTGCCCAAGGAAAGTTGTGGACAGTCCGGCGTGCTCGTGCCCAAATGCTAGACAATGAGAGCGGAGACCGTTCGTCAACGGCAGACATCATATATTCCTGCAGCCTCGACGGACTTACATATATTCTTCCACGGAAAATACCACATTCGTCGTTGCGCCGTACATCCTATTGGGCATATTGGGCATTATCATCATACCATGTTAACGTCTTATTTTTAAAGTCCAAGATGAATCCATTGAATTCATCCGGTCTTGATGTTCGCATCAAGCGCATGTATTTACTTCACTCATATGCAGCGCTGAAGCCAATCCGACACCTTCCCTGTGCTGGCGTCGCGGTGTGCAGAGCCGAGAAGTCCGTTTTGAAATCTGTACCTCATTATCTGGACCAACCTTTCCCTACGAGCATAGTGGCTCTGTCCGGCGGAATGAACAGTTAATCCGACTCGGATGGCGCAGTTGATGGCCGTTCAGAGCATGGATATCATCCGTTGATCAAGACGCCACGGCGCGTGGTCCGCACAATCGCAGAGCTATTTTACCTTTTATTTAAGTATTTTTCGAAGCTTGTTTACACAAAAAAGAATATAGCTTTTACTTGTTACTAAAGGTATTTAAAATAAAATAAAAGAAGTACCATCCACGTAAAATACAATAATTAAAGGGACGGAATTCGTGCCTTGTGCTCGCCATGACGTTTACCTGCCATGTACCCCCCAACTTCGCCGGGTTTTTAATTCGAGCTTCCGTAACCTCAGTTGCCGTGAGGCTGAGCTTCCAATCCACTTGCATAATATCCTTCCACGGCTCACGGGAAGAATGATAAATTTGGGTTGAACGACCTGATCCTCATACGACTCCATGGCCACAACAGTTGCATTCCTTGAGTCTTCGC
This sequence comes from Piloderma croceum F 1598, assembly GCA_000827315.1. NCBI lineage: Eukaryota > Fungi > Basidiomycota > Agaricomycetes > Atheliales > Atheliaceae > Piloderma > Piloderma croceum. The sequence goes on from KN832986.1 coordinate 432,055, forward strand.
ATACTGACATCCAGATCAGCAGTACTGTATAGTATCGGCTTCAAGCCTGGGCGTGACCGTTTGGTCGTTCTCAATCTCGGCGCATGATCATCGCTTTTCCCAGGCTCGATTTGGGTTCAAGGTACCAGATTACTGCCCCCGTTGTCGGGTGCAGAGTCTACGATTGCCAACTTCAACTGACAGCTAAATATATTGGCTGGACATCGGAGAGCAATCTTGTTTTACATCTCTAAGAGGATAGGAGGGCAAAATTCGAAAATTTCTCGAACCAAGGTGGGGGAAGCTAGGGATTTGTGTTTCCGCGTGTGGAAAGGCACCTGGATCTAATCGGGGAAGGATCACTGATATCTGAGATCAGGGATCTTTAGTTTCAGTTCCTGTGACTTTTTCACACCATTCACACGACGCAGGGCAATACATGAATGGAAAAATTGCGTACTTGCAAGGTCGAGGAACTTGAAATAAAGATTCGTTGGATAGCACGCAGTTATGCTCGTGTTTTCTTCTTTGTTACAAACTAACGGTGTTCAGTAGAGTGCGACAGATGCACGGATCTGGCAGCAATATGACAAATTCAGATTCCGATTACACGAGGCCTTTTGAATCTCCGATTGGGTACAGATCTAAACCAAACTAATTTGCAGTGTCCTGGAACTTAAGCGGTACCCGTTGCTTTCTCCTGTCCATTCAAACCTTCAGCTATCTGGGGGGTTGGCAGCAGAACACAACGTCGAGCGCGCTTACGAAACATTCTAGGTATTGTTCAGACTTAATCGCCCAAGCCAAGTGGTCGTTGCAGCTTTCAGCTTTTTCTCTTCTCAGGTAGGAACAACCCTGATTTGCTCTGTTTTACGCTGATCTCGAAGTCTGACAGCCAGTTTGTCCCAAGATCTATCGTCATCGGGAGATACAGTATACACTCCAGATACAACTCCCCGTGACTGATTTCGTGTAGCGCCTGTGACCATTTTATCAAACTGCAACTTTGTGGTATATGATCATGGCGTCTGCTCACCACCCAACGCAAGCACCGAGATATTCACTCCCTCCTCTACCCAATGCCGGAAGCGATTTTCGGCTGCCGTCATTGAAAGACTTAAACTTTCAATATCGGCCCCCAGGTCAAGGGCAAGAGGGCCCTCCCCTCTCTACGCCAGGTGGCTCCCCACAAGCCGAACACGTTGGATCCAGCCAGTCACAACCGGGCCGACATGACCCCTCGGCTTGGGGACGCCCAAGTCCTGCCACTCCTGTTTCTGCGTCGATGCCTCCGCAACTTCCACACCAGACTCATCAACACCCGCAACAGCATCAACACCACCAGCTTCCACATCCTCCCCAACACCAACACCAACATTCGCCACAGTTATCTGCCGGTCACCAGCAGCAAACATCCAGACCAGTTGATTATGGAATCCCGAGGCACGATAATGGTGGTTATTTGACTCCTGGTTTGCCTCTCTCTGCTCAGGTGGCACCGCTACCTGGGTCTGTCACTATTGGACCAGGTTCTCGTGGCGATGACGCGCACCCTTCCAAAAGATCGCGGACTAACTCGAACATGAGCATCCCCCGTGACAACCGTTCTCACGTAAGGCACCAGCCCTTTTCTTGCAACGCAATCATTTACCCTTTTGACGCTGTCACGATGATTCCTCTAGGCTCCGTACCCTATTCCTCAGAGTCCCCAGTACTCCCCCCAGCAACAAGCGGCCTTTCATCCAGTCCAGCCGGGGCCAGGTCCCCCACCCCACGAGCAGGTCCATCAGCACACAGGGCCCGGCGCCTATCCGCATCCCCAGTATGGCTATCAACCTCCTCAGTACATGTCGGCGCGAACACACAACGTTCAACCTTTACATCCTCACCATCAACAACAACCTCAGGGGAATCCATACCTTCCGCCACAGCAGGATTCTTGGGAGCATCAGCAACAACCGCAACCGCACCCACAAGCGCCACAGCACCATCATCAACATGCAGCACCTCAGCAGCAGCAGCAGCAGCAGCAACCGCCTCCTCCTCCACAGCATCAGCATTATCAGCCTCAGCAACCTCCTCAGATGAACTTTGCGAGTGCAAGAACGACTCCTTTGGTCCCCCAGACTGTTGACAGTCGCGTAACGGCTTATCAGACTAATCATGTTGAAAGCGAGCAGAAGATGTCTGAAGTAAGCAATCATCATGGGCTTCAGAGCTAGTTTGATTCGATCGCCGACTCACTTGTGGTTCAGATTATAAAGCATTGCACTGTGTTATATTCATTCGCCAGCCGCTATGGTATGTTGCTGTTGCCGCATTCGATATGATGTTGCTGACTGGGTCTCCTCCATGGCTCGCAGCCCAACTGCAAGCCAGTCTGCCCCGCGTACAGCCTACCGCGGAAGAATTGTCGGAAATGAATCGGCGCGCTGTGGAAGTCGTCCGTCTCCTAGAAGAGTACCGGCGTTTAACCCACCCTGAATTTGAAAGGAGGTCCACGGAGGCAAACGATGCTTCGCGCTCTGTAGAAGGGAGCCGTCCCCCAAAACGACCTTGGGAGGACATGGCTAAAGACGACGCGGCAGACGAAGTCCCACATGGAGAAGTACGCAACATTAAAGCTTCACCATTCACTTATTGTGTGCTGAGTTCATGCCGTAGCATCCTGTTGTAGGCGACAAGGCACAGTCAACGGCAGAGCAAGACATGGAGATTATTCGGACCAAACGCGCGACAAGCACAGCTGGAGGACCCGCTGCTGGCAGTCAACCAAAAAGCAAGTACCGGAAGAGAAGTGTGAGTATTTGCCATGTTCTGTCGAGCGAAAGGTTGATCCTGTTGTTTCCGTGTGTGGTCCGGCCAGCGGGCGACCCCCCCGGGGAAATGTCATTCCTGCAATATACGCGAGACTCCCGAGTGGAGGCGTGGACCCGACGGCGCAAGGACATTGTGTAATGCGTGTGGTTTGCGTAAGTTCCACGCGTTTCTTGCTGGTGCCTAACATATTGATTAGGGTTCCTCAGATTATGCAAAGCTCATGCGCAAAAGGGATAAGCAGATTGCTGCTGAGGGACAGGCACCCCGTATCGATATGGAGACGCTGCGAGCTTCAGCGAGAGCTGCTGACCTCGACAAATTACATGCTCGATCGCAAGCGCAGGCTTCTTCTTCTCAAGCCGCTCAAGTGCAAGCACCCGGTGCATCTACCCCTCCGATAGATCCAAACAATCAGTCACACCATCAGGGATCCTTCCAAGTCGTTAATATTGGACCTGGCTCTTCAGCTGGTCCCAACACATCCGTACCAACTCCACACGCACACCAGATCGTCGCTCCGCCGAACGACGGCGCAGTTGCTCCCGCGCCGCCTCCGTCGTGGGCAGGTCCAAGAGTCCAATCATTCATGAGGACTTCTCAGCACTCAGGTTCCAGTGACGCCTCACCAAGATAATTGTGGTTCCCTGATTCTGCTTCGAGGCTTCCCATTGTTCTGCCATTTTTCATTTATACGTGGGCATTAAGTTCCATGGCACCCCCTAATAACTCTAATATGTTATCCTCGGGTAGCATCTACCTGTTATGCACATTATTCTATTCACCATAATGAATGAATCTATTTTGAAACTTTCGGGCAACATGGTGCTAGTAAGCCGGACTAAGTGCACTATGATGCTGGCAGGCGAAGTCGTGTATTGCCTTTTTTGTCTAGTGCTGCCCGTAAAAATAGCCGTGCCGATGGCCTGACCGCCGAATTGTAGGCTCCGGTTCGGCGTGCCGTGGAGTATTTCCATTCCCAACTAATTTCGTTCTTGTAAGCTATCTGCGTTGTCCACCACAACCCTCTCCCCCCTTTTGGCTCCGTTCAGGATGCTCCTCCCAACTCTTTTATGGTCTTCTTCCTTTATCTCTCTCGCCCGAGCCGGGGTCACAGTCTACAGCCAACTCCCCCTCGGAGGCACTGCGACCGCTGCTCTTCCTAGTTTCACTGCTCCTGCCTATAATGACACCGTTGTCCTCACTCCACCACCAGTCCCTTCGCCTCCGATTTCAACTAACTTTTTTATTCAACTCAATAGTGCGCCTAATGGGGTCCAAGGCTTAAGCATACAACACCAAGGAGGTTTTTATGGACTATCCATAGAGATGTCCGTGGCAAATCAAGTCAGTAAGTAATGATGTCTTTGTTTTCTCCCCGTTGAATCAGCAATGACATATTCATCAGTCGGTAGAAATTCGTAAGCAGCTAGTACAATTTTGTCAAAAGATAGGATATTTACCATTCTGTCGTAGCTCGGCCATATTTCCCCAATTTCTGAACCTCATGGCTGCTTTGACACAACGCGGGGGGCGGGCCCAATGCCGTGTAGGAGGGAACTCGCAGGAGTCGGCGACGTTGGTCACCAACATTACGGACGGGAAAATAATCGAGAAGCAGCAGACTAGCAATAACCCTGTTGGTTCGATCTACTCACCAATCGTTGTATAAGTACTGACGTGAATCCACTCAAGACACAAACGCCAAACTTAGATTATTCGGTTGATCTGCTCTACATGTTGGCAAACGTTTCTAATCTGGTCTCTATTGACTGGTACCTTGGTACGTTTTCATTCAGCTCCTGTTCTCTAACCACCATGAGCACTAACATCCTCTTGTGAACAGGCATCCCTTTCTATAATCCTGAAGATCTACAAATGCAAATTGCGGAACTAGGCTCGCAGATTCTCGGGGACCGTTTGCTCGGCTTGCAGGTCGGAAATGAACCTGATTTATATTCTGCGTATGTCCTGCTTCATGTTTTCTTTGTGTCCACAACTTGACGGTTTTTCCTTCAGCCACGGACATCGCTCAGCGACTTACGGCCCCGCTGATTACGTTGGCGAGTTCGGTCTTGTGGTCAATGCAGTGAACAATGATAATTCCATTCCAAACAAAAAACTTCTCCTTGGACCTAGTCTTTCTGGTACCTGGGCACCGGAGTAAATCTCAAAAAACCTTGAACAATATCCATCAGATCTAATAGTTTATCAGGTTGTTGTGGGACGCTGGATTCATCTCAGATTACACCAATTCACTCGCAACATTGACCGTGGAACAGTACGTTTCTCCTCAATATGAACATCATTCCCGTCTCTCAAATTTGGTCTAGTTATCCCAGCGATAATTGTAATGCCCGGTTCGGTCTTGGCAAGGCTGTCGATCCCCAAACAATCTATCCGAGCTACCTAACTCACACAGCAGCCACGAGTATGGTCGCGCCTTATTTGAATTCGACATCGATTGCCCAGGCAAACAATTTAGGATTCATGATGTTTGAGACTAACACGGCGTCCTGTGGTGGCTTTCCCGGTTTAAGTGACAGTTTTGGTGCCGCATTGTGGTCGGTAGATTACGGCATGACAATGGCGTGTGCCAATTTTACCGGTGGTCTGATACATCTATCTGGTGCTGATACGTACTATAATGTGAGTCCTTTTATTATCTGCGTCAGCCTAAAGTTTTGACTAGATCTCCACTGCTCGCAGCCCTTTTCACGTTAGTATTTCATCCTGCAAGCTGGTGGTCGTGTTGCTGACATATATCTAGCTCCCCCTACGAACATGAGTGCGATCGAGCAGTGGACTGTGGGGCCTATGTACTACGGGCTACTTGTCGTTGCCGAAGCAATTGGGTCCTCTAACACAGCCCAGCTTATCGACCTTCAAGCCAACTCTGCAAATGCATTTACCCCCGCATACGCGATCTATGAAAATGGCGAATGTGCAAAGCTTTTGGTTATCAATTTTGTCTCGGATGCTACGGGTGCGAGCAACCTCAACGTAACGTTCTCTATCGGAGGTGGCTCAACGGGCGAGGCTAATGCAACACCAGCTCAAGTTTCAGTGAAGTAAGCAGGTCTTGTTGATGTTGTTTAGAGACGCATACTGATATTCATGTTTTCCTGAAGATATCTGTTAGCCCCTTCAGTGGCGGAAAAGACGAACATAACCTGGGCTGGCCAAGTGAGGCTTACCTGAGCTACATCGGATGTATTTGCCTAATATCTTGTCCGCCAGGGCCTTGGTGGGGTTTTCGAGTCGGACGGTCGTCTTCAGGGCGACCTGAACGTCGAAACAGTGGCTTGCAACCAAGCTGGCAACACTTGCTCGATAAGTGTCCCGAGCCCAGGTCTTGCTCTTGTATTCCTCACACCCCAGGCTTTATCCGAATCCACTCCATCAGCGACTCAGACATTCCCTACGACCTTCTTCACAAAAACACAGAACACAGCTACAATACCCGCATCTGTGTTATCAACATCGAACGGCCACTCGGGAAGTTCATGGAGGCTGGGAAGTACAAGTAAAGAGCAGAATGGGGCGCGGGGGGTTGTGATACCTGGTATGGTAGCATTAGTCGCAATGGTCGGTGCAGCGATGACAGTTTGCCGAGCACTGACGAGATGAGTTTTGCGTACATAGAACTGACGGACATTTTCACATACTGATTTTGCAGTTGCTATACCCACACGCTCTCTCCTTTATTTTCTGTTAAAATCTGTTAAAATGTACGATCACGAGGATCTCCGATCATCTGAAGATTTGCAAGATAACCTTGATGCTTCTTTCGATCCCGATCGATCGCACATCGACCTTCGCTTAGATTGCGGTACAAAATCCCACGCAGATCTACACAGAATTAATGCATACATATGTCAATGCGACAAACTCACGTGCCATCAATTTACGTATATATATCTTAGTCCGCAAGCACGACATTATATCCTTCTGCCCTCAAAGTATTGCTCTTGAAGGTGTTGTCGGCTGCAATAGTTCGACTGGCCTGCAGGATTTTGGCGGCTTTCCGGTTTCACTCGTAAGGCTCTGTGGCCGCCAACTATTGACGTTAAGGATGTACAAGCTCCACTGGGAGTCTGTTCGGACTCTGAGGGACGCAGGACTATCCATCCTTGGGATGTTTCATTTTTACATAAATATTTCCACCCACAAAATTCAATTATCGAAGAAACTTATGGATCAATCATGAGTCAAGAACTGACCTGGCCACTGAATACTGCTGCCTTCATTGATGATATTTGTTTATTAGTCCTTCAGAAGTTCGATCTTCCTGTCTTTTGCGACTTTCCCAGTTTCGCGTTCATATTCCTCAACTGACATTGGCTTCTCCCCGTGAGGAGTCGTTCTGAGTGCATGCCGAACTGCAGGCCAAAAGTCAAAAATGGCCGAGTGGTTTACAATCTGAGTGTTCCGTTTGTGATTGACTGGTGGATTCAACAGCTGTACGACTCACGCGGTTGTCCCAGATGGCGACAGAATTCGGCTCCCAGTGAAAACGTACTTGAAAATCAGGATTTTCTCCGATCTCATGGAACAAGAAATTTAAAATAGTGTCCGATTCGGTCTTGGACACTCCGATTATGCGGAGAGTGAAAGCTAATGGTAAACATTACATCATGACAAAAAGCACAAGAATAAAAGGAAGTTTACCTGGATTGACATAAACGCCTTTGAAGCCGGTGACTGGGTGCACACGCACAACAGGGTGAACAGTTTCAATTGGCTCGCGCCGAGTGTGCAAACCAGCAGCACGTGTATGCTCAGTCTGAGCAACGGCGCTGTGCAGGGCAGTCAATCCTTCCAGGTATTTCTGAAAGCCTGGGCTTAGTGATGAGTACAATGCGTAACTTCGACACAGCGGATTAGTAGCGGAACATCAAGAAGGTCAAAAAGCCTACGCTGAGCTCCATAAGGTATCACCGCCATATTCTGGACATGTGAGCATCCTGAGACAAGTGGTGCTTGCGGGCTGGAGCTCGTATGATATCTATTACCACGTCAATTTCCGTGAAGCTCAATGTTGTAATAAATCGACCGACATCAGTATGCCACATCCGCCACTTGGGATACATAGCATAATACGATGGCTGAGCTGCTTCATCGTTGTAAACGACTTCGACGACGTAAGTTCAGGATGATGGGCATAAGACAGTATACCTACCGTGAACCTCTTCAAGTCCAGGTTCTTTGGGAAACGGTGTGATGCCGTGCTTATGCAGCGGCCCAAGGTGCCTTGCAAGGTCCAACTGTTCGTAGATATTCATTTCTTGGTGGCGAAAGACTAGCGAATTGTCTTCGGTAATTTTGCAATACGAAACTCGATGGAGCACTTACAGACGACACCTCTCTCTGCGACTAACAAAGCACTAGCGTTTTACCTGGTCAGGATACTATGGAAGCTGATTTCGAAATCTCAAGCTTACAGTTCATCCTTCTGAGGTCCCGAAAGTTGCCTCAAATCGATGCCGAGAATTTCAGTGCCAATTTCTGGCGTGAGATGCTTCACTCTCTGCGCAGCAGAAAATAAGTTGTGCTTTGATGGATCCGCGAAATGTCCGCGATCAACAACTTGAACTGCTTCCAATGGTTCCCAGTTAACCTTGGGAGCGAACGGCTAGAGAGTATCGCGCGAACCGATTAGCCAAGCATTCGCGACGCAAAGACAGGCATACCAAATACTGAGAAAACTGATATGACTTGTCTCTATCGTCTTCTATGGCTGGTGGTTAGAACGAAATAAATATCTTCTGCGTCAGGTTCTTGCCCTGGGCAACAATTTTTGTCGAGGTTTTCCCATACGACTTGTCCCCGTCTTTTCCTGTAGATGACGATTAAAACAGATCGAATACATTTTGCGTCACGTTCTTGCCCTGTGCACTGACTTCCTTTGAGACACTCTCGTGCATGGTGATAAATGTTGAGTGGGATAAATTAGAGGAAGTGGGTTGTACGCTGGTCGTTCTTATAACATTTCTTCTCTGGCTGGCCTCTCCATTGAGAGGAGAAAGCGTCCATCGGCAGGAAATTGCGTGCAAAGAAGCAGCTATCGCGTTATCGTAAGCTGTATCGTAAGCTGTAGTATTGTCGAAGTCTGGTTCGGTCCGGTTATCCAGCGAGGTTCGCGAAGCTACTTTGAATCGGGTGTTTTCAATCCACTGAACCCTGACGCGTTCAAGAAGTCCACGGAGCATCCAGAACGCGTGCCTAAAAGCTTAGCCAGCTGCTTGATAGCCATGGCGGCCGGATGAAGGAATTTTCATCTCAGTAACCATGATCCAGGAATATTTACATGGTATATCCTAGCATCAACCAAGTGGAAGTTCTGAGTCGCCTCTTGTTGGACACCGCCTAGGGCTCCGGCAGCTTGAGGGTCATAATATCCCGGAATGGTTCATTGAAAGGTAGCACTGCAGATTACAGAGTAATTACAGCCTCGCTAAGTGAGACGTTATAACGGAAAGTTAGTGATACTAGCGCAAAATAACCTGCGATAGATCACACCTGCGACCTGTAGCGACATCTCATTGTCTTATAGAAGTAGATCACACTCTATCTCTCTTGCATTTCACGGCGGTTCTGCGCCTTTCCTCGATGGTATAGGACCCTAGTTCGCGAACTCATTTTCTTTATTTGAAAGTCTTCCCTGTCAAAACAACCGGGGAGGGCTTTGAGAACATATACCAGTGTTCATACACACAGCGATTGGATTCAGTGGCACAGCCAAGTCCATGTAGTCTCCTTAAGGCAGAAGACAACGGTTAAACCTCCGTGCCTCTGGATAACGTGTCTGACAAGTCCAAGTGCCTCAAGGCATCGGAACGTCTATAAACATAGCTTGTTTTTAGAGCTGATGATGACTCAAATCATTCGAAATTGTACCTAGTAGTGCCGCTGATTCCCCCAGACAGCGCCCCCGCACTGTCTGTTGCAGTAGAAAGGCCATCATCAATCATCTTGTCCTGAATGTGGTTTGTGGGGTTCAGCGCTACATATAGTCAAATGTTCTCACGCGCTGGTTCGTTTAACCTCCCTCCCTCCAAAAAGACAACGGAATATGGTCTGACTACGGGAGACTACGTTGCCTCTACGATGATATCATAATTCAAGAAAGCAAAGCCTAAACGAACACCGGTGTTCTTCCGCATCATATGGGTGAAGCAGATCTTCGAGAACTTCCGCGGATTCCTTTCCAACGCCATCCAAGTCCGAGTACTTTCACTGTTTCTGATGCGCTATAAACGTGACGACTATTCCAGGCGCTTAGGCTCCGTCTGTAGATATGTGATCTGCGCCCGACAAAATTTACCGCGGTTGCTACGCTTTTGGGGGTGACGATCTAGTCGACTGTGCTCTGCTTGTTATACGAGTTCAATTATAGGCTATTAGCTGTGTAGGCCCTTTGACATCAATCTGTGTCGTTTCGACTTTTCGACTTGTAAACTACTGTAACTTTCGTCACCTGATTGAGTCCCTGGCGTAGTGGCCGCGCCCCTTCCAAACCAGGTCCCGGCTGGACTTAGTCCGACGACTACCCACATCGATCCTTCAAATTGACACGGAATGTAAATAACGTAAAGTTTGTTTTCTTTATCACAAGAAGTGGGGCCTTCCTTTCCTCCATTCGTAACCTTTCCCACTTTTTAGCTGGCAGCGGACAGTTCATGGAATCACCCATTGTCTATGCCATCACGCCTGCTTCCAAAGACTTACTATCCATATCGCCTGAGTCTCTCTTTAAAATCCAGGCTGAACAATACATACTGTCTGCTTGTCTGACGGTCAGTCAGTCTGAATTTCGCTCGCCGCCCAATCCACCAGTCGTTTCTCATTTCTAATATCGTGGACTTCCAGTTGTGCGTGTGGGATTGGCTGCTCGCCGTCTCTGATGAGTTTGAAATGCTTCGTAATGGCAAGCGACGCCTTCGGCATTTTTTGCATGGCGTGTATTTTATCGCTCGGTGCGTTTCTTCCCGCCGTCAGTGGCATAAACCGTAACATCACCGACATGTTTTACCAGCATTTGCCCGATAATTCTTATCGCCTGTGTCGTACTTCTGGAATGTACCTATTCCAATGTACTGAAGTCCTTAACATGGTTCTGATAAACTTGATTATGCAGCAGCGACCATTGCCACTTGCCAAGTGCTGGGACGTCTCATTGGGATAGCCAACATGTTGATCATTCCATCTACCTCATGCCTCCTTTTTGTCCGCATCAGCGCCGTCTATTCGCGCAACACATACTTGATGACATTTTTTGGGACCTGCTGGCTAGCCATCCTAGGGTTCTTCGTATTTGACAGCACCAAAACCCTATTACGACTTCCAGATGTCACTCAAGCCTCACAGTGCTTGGTAATGGAACACAAAGATGCATGGGGATACATTGCAAATGCAGCTTATGATACACTCACGTATCTTGCTATGTCATTGCGGCTCGCATCCCTTGCTGTCGTGGAAAGCTGGCAGGATCAACTGAAGTCGTTTGTCACAGGAGACGGACTTGGTTGGTTGTCGAAAGTCTTGCTGCGGAGTGGACAGCTATATTATTTGTGAGCATCTTAGTAGCTCGTTTGCGCCATTTCAACAATTATCTGAGATAAATTATACCGTGTAGTATGACAATCGGCTTCAATGTCTGCACCATCGTATTCATTCTCAGACCGTCAGCACTCTCAGGATCTACCGGCCTATTTTTGCCTGTCAACATCACGATTGCGAGCGTAATGGCCTGTCGGCTATGTAGAGAGCTTGCGCTGGGTCTATTCGCCGACCCGATTACTGATGGAGCGATCTCTAAAGTCGTGTTCAAGAATATGGGCGTTATCCACCAGCGGCACAATCGGGATACGTCTGAGCTGTGTTCTCTTGATGATGTGGACGTAGACACTGATAGTGGCAGGCAACGGGGGGATTGGGAGGACGAAGAAGATCTTTCGGGTGATGGTATTGAGTTAGCGGACAGAGGATCCAGAAGACACGACTTTTAATTTTATTTGTTGCCATGATGCCACGAACATGTGTCCATGGTGCGATTGTTACGTTATTCGATGGTCTGACAATGAGGCTCATTATACTATAATAGTGGGAGACTAGCCTGCCGTCCAGGGCCATGCCTCTGGGCTTTGTCGAGCAGGCGAAGCCGACATGACAAGTGCTTTTCCGTGACCACGGAAGTGATTTATGAGGATTTGCATAGGATTATAAAACTATAGACACGAAACGGGATACGTCTAACGTACTATATAAGCATATTCAATTGTTCGACGGATAAGGTTTGTAGCACGTGAGGGCCTGCTGGCAACCGTGACGCGCCGTGCACACTGGTGCTGTGTTAAGCACCTCCATCTCCAATGCCTCGACTACAAAGGCCTCCTTGATACACACTACAGATTACATACCCCCTCGAGCAATAATGTCGAGAACTAGAAAGGTAGCTTATTTGCTACTTCCAACAGATAGATACGGAGCATCTGACTGAGATTCGATATACAGGACTCCACAACATCTGACGACGATGCATGGGAGGATCTAATCAAACCCAAGCCGTCCCCTTTGAAATCGAGCAATGGACGCTCGTCCAGCCCCACTTCGTCTATACGTTCCCAGTCGCGGAAGCGCAGACCAGCGGCGAAGACGGTCTTCATTTCGGGTTCCCCGCGGAAACAATACACTGCGCCTTCCCCAGCCAAAACACCGCGTAAGAAATCAGCTTCACCCATAGCGAAACCTGCGAGGCCTGGAATCTCGAGGGAGGAGTGGATGGAAGCGGCGTCTATGTGGGCGATACATACGGGCAAGTACGCTTCAGACGTCCTCAAGACCTCACTGTGGCTCCTTAGAAAGCCACTGTCGTTCATTGTATTTCTTGTGTTACTGTCGGTCATTATTGCGCGTGTAAATCAGACTCTTCGGGCCGCTTTTGCACCGCTGTGCATTATCCCCGGGATATCTAGCTCAGCGATGTGCAGGTCCGATGTGCCATCCCATGCTCAAAGCCCACCGCCCAAATGGGCCGACTACCCCAAACTCGTAGACGTCCAGAGCGCTACACTCGAACAGCTACTTGACGAATCTGTAGGCGGGTCTGGGTTGGCGCTGGAGATCAAGAAGGCAGAGATGGCCACTGCAGATCTCAGCACAATGGTTCGCGTCAGCAATCTCAAGAGCAGAGATCTGATAGCGGAGAGTTTGACAGAATTTGTGGAGCATGCAAAGAAGACTGGGCGAGGGCTGCAGAAGTTGAGTTCGAAAGTTGGAGGGGCTGTAGACTCGTGAGCTTTCCGGTATCTTTGTCACATAATTAATGCTCATGCTATTGTGGCCAGGATTCTTGCTGTGAACGATTACGCATTACACACGATAGAAGGCGCAATATCCAACAGCCCATCTCGATTCTCCCTCAAGGCCATGATACCATTCACCGCCCGGAGACCCGCGAATGAAATCGTCACGCAGACATTCACAGAAGCCATGGACGTCCTATCGGCATCCATGCGTCGACTCGTGGTAGAAGCTGAAGTTTCCCTTACGAACCTCGACAAACTCGAAGAACGCCTGTCAACGCTGCACGAGCTCGTGTCACGCGAGGACTCTTCGCTCTCTTCTGCGAAATCGGAGCTATTGTCGGAACTGTGGACGAAAGTGGGCGGGAACCGCCGGACGCTTCGTGGATACGACGAGCATCTGGTTCTACTCAAGAACCTCGGCGGGTACCGGAAGCGTGCGCTAGTCCATGTGGTCACCGCATTGCAAACGTTGCAAGCTATGAGTGAGGATATGGAGGACTTGCGGGAACGTGTGGCAGCCCCAGAGCTTGTCGGCTCGAGTATACCCGTCGAGGTGCATATGAAGAGTATCAAAAGTGGGCTGGAGAGGTTAAAGCAGGGTAGGATTAAGGCGCAGGAAAGGGAGGCGGAAGCTGTTCGACGTGTACTTGCGATTGACTCCGACTAATGGGTTATTGGTGGGGAATGGACACAACTTGTATCGGTAGTATTTCTTATTGTTTTTTTTTGTCACGATTTATTTTATCTATGTGTTTTGTAGGTGCTTCGATTAATTGAAATCATTATAGACACCCGCATTCGTTCGTTTGTTGTGGGCTCAGGACCATGGGCTCTTGAAGGCTTCGCAATCTCAAGACCAGTGCGGTCTAAGACGCTTTCATATTTGGTCCGAACTTGAGCCGGACCATGATGCATCATGCATCATCTAATCGTGCAGCATGGAGTGCTTTCGAAGCCACATCTTTTCCCTTTTGGCTGTATTGTAAGTATGTGGGGTACACCGACCCTGGGCGCTTGTGCTCGGTGATGAGATGCGACGCTAAACTTTGATTGACTTGTAGGTGACACGCGTCATCGACTTGATGATCGATCGACTTCAGCGCTTTACTTAGCTGTCACTTAACGACACAATTTCTAATTTTAACGCCTGTCTCTTGCATCTGAAACAAAGGTCGATGCTGCGGAAGACCCATATGTGCCTTGCCCAATCTTGGGGCCAAGTAGCACAGGTACTTGGTTCTTCTGACGGTCTTTAAGCTTATCTTTTGCCCAACAGCCAACAACGAATACAGCCACTGGTTACTAGTTGCCTTTTTACCCCGACCACCGCTTCATTAAATGACTTGGTAAGGGACGCTTGAACCCCAATATGGGCAACAATGATAAACTTGCTTATTGTTTGCATCACCGTTCCGAAACTTCTCGGGCAGCAAAAACATAACGTTTGACGCAATAGTTTGGTGGGCTTTTTGGGCTTAGACGTATGGATCCTTGCTAGTGTATGATTGCGTGTACGCCTGTTATCGAGTCTGCGGGGAATGGAATTGATGGCAATTTGATACAGATGGCATGAAACTGGAACGGGTAGGCGGAATCGGAGTATGACTTGAATCCGCAAAGGATAGCTGGTGATGAGATCAACCCATAGGTCTTTAGTTGGTCTTTAGTTCCGGGCTCGGCGTAGGCACAAACCTATACGTCAGGATATCTTTGGGAATGTATAGTACAGCGGCGATCAACGGTCGTTCCTGTGGCCAAAACCTATCTGACGAAGTCTACTTGTCCAAAGGTGTGTGTCTTCCTCAAGGCTGCAACATGGCAGAGCTTTAAATGAATTCCCAATCTGGGCATGATGACGGCCAAATGCGGTTCAGGGGCACAGGCTTTCTGAGAAGCGCCTGAGTCACAGCCACCGAAGAACAAAAGAGAAATCTAAAACCAGCATGGCGCATATCATAGCAGGACAATAATGGGATGGTCCAGATTGTATCTGGTAATCACTCAAAAGCCCTTTCTGTCCCTTTCTTTAGTCTCATCGTTGGCGGAAAGTTCTTGACAACGACGAGCATTCCTAGTTCTCCCGTAGGCAGCCGTAATAGCAGAGAAGATAGTCGTTCTCACTATACGAGCATTCCCGAGCTACGGACCGTGTGCACTTCTTGGCACTGGTAACCTCAATGTTACATACTGTGTAGGTTCATACACTGATAGTCGATCATGTGTTGCATCAATCTATAGGTCGTAATGGCGCAATTTTTGGACGAACATTCCTACTCGGTGAGCTCATTTTGCATCTGCATCATCATTATACTGACGTGTTCACATAGGTTGACATTGATGGCGGCCCCATGGCTCCAGATGTGAGTTCAACCAAGCGTCCAAGCGTCGTACATCTATTGACTCTGTCACAAGGGCTGGAAACGCGCAGTGTACCGACAACCGCCTAAACATTTCTCGATTGAGATGCTCCCACCCGAAAAGCAAGGTATCCCAATCTCACATCAGCTGCGAATTTTCTCTCACCCTTCAGCTAGGTAGTGCCTATGCCTACGGAATGCGAATTTGCCCCATGCAGAAGGATGACGATCGCTCGAGCTCCTCAGGCGGGTCCCACTCAGAATATGAGATCTGGCGCCGATGGGACGATTGTCTATGGTTTCAAGACTGTTTCGAAATGGAATACGAGCAAATGTCTCGGGCGAAGAGAAAGCGGCTCGCAGCTGGGAAGGGAGTTAAGAAGAACGGCGTCTATATACAGAAGGACCAGGCATCGTCTTTCGTTTCGTTGCCGCCGGGCCCTGATCCGCATTCGGTTGCCAAAAATATCCACGACTATGTACCCAAGTTGACGAAGAAGGGAGTTCTGTTCCGTGCGAACCAAGCCACCATCGACCAACGCTACCAGGAATTAACAGCATGCATCGAGGGTCTCTTTCAAGAGGGCGCACCAATGTTGATCCAGGAGCTCAGGGAGAGTCAGAAGGTCACTGACTTCTTCGGTTATTGGAGGAGAGACTTCGATCTTGCCCTGAAGCAACAGAAGGGTAAAGGCATCGAGAAACAACCGCGCACCTCCATATCGAGCAGCGTGTTCGAAACATACTTTTCTTCTACTCCTAATCTTGCAACTACGGAAGCGACACTTGTCAATCCACCCGGCGGCAAATCTCATAAGTCTCCTGCCGGCAAGGTGGCAACACCCGTCAAATTCAACAGCAAATCATCCAAATCAGACGACGACTTCTACCCTCATCGTGGCTCTAGCGGGTCTACCTCATCGGTCGGTCCACCTTCTCCCTCCAGCACCTTATATGCCCCCCCTTCGTCGTATATTGTCCCCCATGACATTCCGGTCGTGTTCGGCCACAAGCCAATGGAGTCTCTTCCAGAAGGCGAAGAGCTCGCCATGCCCATGTCTGGGATGAACATTGCTCGTCGTAGCAAATCGGTTTCTCCAATGTCGAGAGGTCGCAGTGCCACTGCCTATGGCCGAAATGCGGAACCTGCCTCGTTTGATGCAAATGAGGAGCTTCCAGCAAACAGTGTGTCCAACCGACTGTCATCGCAAAGCAGAGCATCGGTTCTGTCGATTGACCCTGCATCTTATCTTGCCGAGCTCGAGACAGATTTCACCTTACCAAAATGTCCCTCGGCGGTCTCTGAATTCCCCAGAGGATCCGTAGCCAGCTTTGCGACCTTCATGACTGACAGCTCTGCCGACGCTATCATTCCATTATCGCCGGAAAGCGACCACAGACGTTTGTTCTCCACTGACTCAACAAGAACAAGAACATTATCCGATGCGGAGAGCAGCTTACCCAACCCAGACGAGGATCTAGATTCTTATTTTGACGGTGCGTCGCATGAACTATTTATCAATAATATAGTAGACTGACGGAAGGTCCTATAGCGACATTTGGTCATCCAATGACCCCCACGTCAGAGAGTTGCCCTCCAAGTCGTCCAGAGACCCCTGTGGGCGAACTTCCCTCCTCCATGTCATTGTTCAGCTCCCACTCCAGCAGCAGTCGAGGCAGTCGCAGCAGTCGAGCCAGATCTCGGAGCTCGACCCTCAGCGACTTCACATCTAGTGATAGTTCGAGCGTCTCCGGAGATGGCAGTATCTCCGTCAAAGTGGTTCACAATACGTCGATTATCTTATTACGCATCAACCGAAGCATCTCCTTTGCGGACTTGCGAGCCAAAGTTTACGATAAATTCATTCAACAGGAAGGCGTTCCACTTTCAGCATCCTTTGCTCTCGCATTTTTGCCGCCCGCGCCAATTGACTACAACAAACCTCGATCTCGAAGCAGCTCCGTGTCGTCTGTTGGGTTCCCGGACCTTGTGCATATGCGCTTCATATCTTCTGAACGCGAATGGCAGCACGCTATTGCATTAACTGGCAGGGGAAAGTTGACTCTTCGGGCTATAGGAGATCAGGGCTTCTAACCACGAAATTCAAATTCAGTTACTTTTTGTTTGTTTATTTATCACCTTTCGTCTTCGTTCATCCCATAATATTGTTTTTGGGAACCAATTAGCCGCTGGATTTTTGGATCACTTCCCTATCTATCATTCTACCTTCGTCTTCTTTACTTTACCCAGAACTGTTGTACTCTGGATAAAGAATCTCAGTAAAGGATTTTGAATTCAATAGATGTCACATCTCTTTGGCAGCTGGCAATCCTAAACCACAAGACGACCAAGAAACATGATGTGCAAGTGAGAAACTACTCTATGCTCCGACCGCTTGAGGTGATGCAGATAGGGTTGCAATTGCCGGGGGAGCGCCAGCAGGCAAGGGCGTCCTAGTCCAATCTGGTAAAATATTTCTAGGCGCCCGATCTAATGCTCCTGCTGAAACAGGTGGTATCTCATCGTCAGCATCTTGAGCCGGATCCGCCTCATCCCATCTCTCTCTCGGTACCTCAACTCCACCCGTCTTTAATGACCTATCGAGGTATCATGAACTTTAGAATATGACTCCTGGGCGGCCCAAAGATTGTACAGTACTTACCCCGCCAAAGAGCCTCCTATCCAGGCCATGGTTGCGGGAGAAAATGCTGGGGCTTTACCTGCATTAGCACCAGCGCGCGTTGAGGTCGGCGGAGGGGGAGACGGATTATTGAGAATTGCAAAATAATTCGTTAACGGCCGTAGAGTTGCGTATCGATCGTATTGAGGAGGTGTAGGCTTGCCAGGTCGAGTAGGCAGTCGTGGCAATGACGAGGGTGGAATAATCGCTCGTAAGAGCTCGGCATGAAGACGTGGAATGAAGCCAGGTAACATGAGCGTGCCGCCGACGACGAGAATCGACGAGGCTAGGGTTTTTCGGAGGTCCATTGGAACCTAAAGGTTTGAATCAGCTTAAAATATGAGTGTAAGAAGGTATCATTTGTTACCTTGAGGAGGGCATCCAAAATTACTTCGGCGACGCTACTTTCATCGACATCGCCGCCTTCGAAGAGTACCTCTGCTGCCCGCTCACGTACCCAGCCAGGAATAATCAGCGTCCCTCGACCGGTTCCTGTCTGCTGCGACACGGGGGGGACAACTCGCATATGTAGTTCTGTGGCGGTGGAATGTCGCGTGTACATGGAAGCCAGCGCTTGTAAATGATTCTCATTTCGGGGCTGGTTTGCACCATGTATTCGTGGGTGCGAGACAACAGAGAACTCGGAAGATACCTGCTGTGATGACGTCGTGCTTTCAGGACCCGCTGAACCTCGCGAAAATTCGGATTCTGACGTTGCTGGATCACTGGGTGGAACATCTATTTCCGAGTCTTCCCCGGAAGGCGAAATGGATCGCATTTCAGAAGAATCCAATACGTTGCCGACGAAACAACATCGTGTTTTGATTTCTTCTATTACAGCATCAGTCAGTATTTCTTCTGGTACGCGAGTAGAGCGATTGGCTGCTGGGATATTTGCTGCTGCGCTTAAAGATGTTGGAGGTGGAAGATATGTGCCAAATAATAGCAACAAGGCGCGCAAATGCGATGCCAGTCGAGAGCCTGCTAAAGGTGTTGTTCGCAGATGAGGAAACAGCGGTCGGGATGCAAAGATCTGCGCTGAAAGTTAGCATGGACCCATCTCGACTCAATATGAACTCACGGGAAGCGCAACTGACTCAAGATGACCACAGTCCAGGACAAGGCCTGTGATTCTCCCAACTGCCAAGAGGGAAAGCAGGTGACTTGAGGCGAATGATATTGACGGCACCTGAGGATTTAATATGACTACCATAAATTCAACAGACGGCATTGTTTCATACCTGTAAATTGTTGAATAATATCCGCGCCATCATTTCTTTAATGTAGAGTGGTAGCAATGGATGCTCCACCAAAATCACTTTCCGTGACTTCGGGTCTGTCAAGAGCGAACTGCGTGTCCATTAACATTTGCGACTCAGGGACAAAAGAGTACACACTGATGGAATACAGATCTCAAACATCTCTCCAAGTTGACTTCCAATAATCGATCCTGCTCTGCTCGTTCCGTTGTCTCCCGGGCTCGACTAAGATCCCACAAAGACATTCCAGTCTTTCCGGCTGCATAGAATACATCTCTTGGTCTGCCCTCTCCACTGAAGCCTACTTTCCATATCTTAGAACCTGGATCGATGATTACGCGGTCCTCTGTTCCATACAAAGAATGTCTGCGAGTAGTCGTGTAGTGCGGGGATGATTGCACAACGTGGGTTCCTGCCAAACGCGCTGTTGGCGTTGTCGGGTTCACAGGAGGCTTTCCGCGTGGCGTAGAAGGTCCTGTAGACATAAGTAATGACGGGTCAGACGAACGAATGGCAAGGTATAATGATTTCCAAAAAAGGTAATCGCAGATGCTTTGTCGAGCCCCTATTTTCATGAACAAGTTTGAAACTAAGAATAATATTCACTTCATCATTTTTTGATCAAGCTCCCTCCACTTCAAGCTGGTGCTGCTCGGAAAGCCAAGAATTCAAAATATTGCTGGAGGGTGTACTACTTGATAGAATCTGTAGCTATTCATCCAATTAGCCACTCCTGCTGGCGCCCATAATGAAGCTTGCTAAGTCGCCTTGCGATAGCCACGCACTTCATCGCTGCCCTGATTATACATGCATACCCATCCACCAAGAAGTTATTGGTTTGTGCTCACTTGCGGGAAGTCCTTCTCTTTGCTTAGGCTCAGGCTGAGACTTTGCCGGTACGATGCCCCAAAAATCTGATAATAGAACGGTTAATATCCAGGAAATGCAGTAACTGCCAAGATGTTGCTGGTAGGAAAGGCCAAATAGCTGACCATTGGGTGCCGTTGACACTGCACACGCAATGAGTGACTGTGTTCCTGATGATTCCAATAACAGTGGTCTAAAATTAACTGCCAAGTCAAATTGCGATGAGAAAGGCACAGTTAAAGATGTATAGAAATGAACGGAAACGACGCGAATTTGCAGATCACGCGGCGTCTAATGCAGAACTAGAAGACTTTCAGCAGTCATAATAAACAATATCGCAAAAGGAAACTTACTCATGTCACAGACCACCAGTCAAATTCGGCGTCTCTTAGTTTCTGGTGTCCTTGGGACATGCTGGCCCACTTCGCAGCCTGGATGATCGGCTCCCTGACCTTCACAGCAATTCCAATAGAAGCCCTGAGGAAATGACCTTCGGTTCTCCTCCGTATCCATGGGACCATGGCATCTCTCATCATGATCGGCAAACTGGTCAACATCGACCTCCAAGTCACCTGCAGGGCAAAGGGAATCTCAACGACCGTCCAATGTAGATATACTACAGTAGGAAGTGTACCTGTATGATAGGTGCATTCGTCTTCATAATGAAGCTCACTGACGTCAAATTCCTCTTCGCAATTGTCACATATCCCCCAACGAGACATTGCTTCATGTGTTCTCTTCTTGACGGTCACCAATTCATCGAGCAATGCACGTTCAAATGCCGGTTCTTCATCCACGAGTTTCTTTATGATCTGACGCAAACGTGACTCGGGAACCGTGTCAATCGCAGCGAGCAAATGGGCTCGCGGCACATCATTCAAATTGCCGTGAACAACTGGCTGCTCTTCTTCATCTGAGCTATCGTCCAAAGTCAAGTCAATGACATCGGCAGCTTCAGCCATCCTTTGGCAAATTCAAAGACTTTAGAACAAAGAACATTACCCAGACGGTAGTGGTTGCCCAAACTCACCAGAAATGCCTCTGGCGACTTACTCGAAAGCGTTTTGTTGGAGTCCAAGAATGGAAACCCTAGAACTTCACCGATCATCGTCAACAAGTCCAAAACGGGCGGGGCGACGCTCGGACTCCCATCATGTTCAATATGCCCTCCGCACCAGTTGAGGTATTTGCACAAATGGCTCTATATTTAGCCAATTTGTTTTCATCACATGAGTTACTTAGGCTAAGGTCTGCCAGACCCACAAGCCCTTAACCTCGAAATTCCTCTTCCGCTCATGCTCTTCGTGGAGGCTCCGATGGCTCCGATCTTAAGCCTTCGCTTCCAATGAAAGCACATGCATGGAAGTAACAGGCTTAAAAATACTCACCACTTGAGGAGATAGTTCCTGGTACCTTGCAAGTGATCAGTGGAGTCTGGACGGAACGGGCCGCCTTGCGGGAATTACAGCCACCACCGTGAACAGGGTTATTATGTCTTTCTGTCATTGCGACGGTGCCTGCCGAGGTGTCCAGCATTCCAAGTTAGTATCGATAAAGAAGATCGATGCACATAACTCGCTGAAACAAATAGACCGTCCTATACGAACCACACCCCTCACAAAATTACCGCAATCATTCTATGCTTCGGTCAACAAGCGTCGGCGGTACCTCTTCATGTGCATCCGACTCGAGAACACCTGCTCAAGCCGAGGTCAAGGATGATATCAGTCTTCATTCGCCCAGGACACCTCTACCTAAACTCCAGCTCTTCATTTTGTTTTACGTGCAGCTGGCTGAGCCCATCGCATCTACAGTAATATATCCATTTGTTAACCAACTCGTGAGGGCGACTGGGATTACGGATGGGGATGAGAAGAGAACTGGATATTTTGCTGGTGAGCACGAAAAGGCATCTAGCAAAAACAACTGATGCTTTACTTGTGTACTGCCATTTCAGGCGTCATTGTGAGTGACATTCGATGTACAATCTTATCGTATGAATGATTGGTGCAGGAATCTGCATTCTATGCCACGGAAGCCATTTGTGTGCTCCAATGGGGCCGCGCTTCTGATCGCATTGGGCGGAAGCCTGTCTTACTTGGTGGTCTCCTTGGAATGACGCTTTCCATGGTTGGTTTCGGTCTTTCAAGGCAGTTCTGGAGTGTTGTCCTTGCTCGCTGTGCCGAAGGAGCCTTATGTGGGAATATCGGGGTGATAAAAGGGATGATTGCGGAATTAACAGACGCCTCAAATATGGCACAAGGTACGGCACCCAACGATAAAGATTGATATGTATTCAACGGAAGAAAAAAACGCAGCTTTCGCCTTTCTTCCAATGGTGTGGACCACTGGTGCTATAATAGGGTGCGTCATTGATTCACAGCCGCTGTATTTGTTCAAGAGCTGACCA
>KN832986.1:456925-523653 GCA_000827315.1 Piloderma croceum F 1598
GACCGTTTTCCAATATTCCGTAATGCCTTTTGGGAGAAATATCCATATTTTCTGCCTTGCGCCGTTTCGGCAACATGTTCAGCTTTCGCCTTTCTATTAGGCCTTTTTTTCTTGAAAGAGGTAATTCACCCCTGGGTAATTTATGCCATCGCGTCACTAATATTGAAGCAGACACTCCAAAAAACCCATGTTTCAGACAATGAGAGCACATATTCAAATATATCCAAGCCGACTCCTGAGAGTCCAGTCCCTCTTCGCGAGTTATTTGTATTCCCGATCCTGATTTCGATGTCAAACTATTCGTCATTGGCCTTTATCGAGATGGCCTTGATTGCCCTACTACCACTGTTCTATTCTTCTCCAATAGAACACGGTGGCCTCAATCTATCACCATCGACCATCGGTATCCTTCTGGGCATATTTGGCCTGGTCAATGGGGTCTTCCAAGCTTTCTTTTTTGCAAAGATCATCAAACGCTTGGGAGCCAAAAATCTTTTCATCGCTGGGATGAGTTCGTTCATACCGATATTCCTTCTATTCCCGGTTATGAATCTGCTAGCCCTGCGGTGGGGAGTTTCTCCGATCGTCTGGGCATTAGTGGCATGCCAGCTTGCGGTGGTAATCGTTATGGACATGTCATATGGTAAGAATCAGTCTTCGCTTTCCCTTTAGCTTGATATTGAATTCAAACCAACAGCCACTATATTTATATATATCACATCGGCCGCCCCAAATAAGCGCTCTCTGGGAGCCACGAATGGTATGGGGCAGACTGTTGTTTCCATCCTCCGTGCAATCGGTCCAGCGATGTCTTCCTCGCTGTTCGCGCTGTCGCTTGAGCACAATTTGATGGGAGGCTACGCGGTATATTTCGTGCTTGTCGTTATATCAGGTATTGCCCTGCTGTTAGCTGTACGCTTGCCTAGGGAACCTTGGCGGAGAGATTAAGATGGAGAAGCTATGGCAACACCTAGGATTCTTGTGGCTCCTAAATTTCTCATATTTCTAGCATTTCAATCCGCTCAACCTAGGCTATCGCAATAGATGATCGCCCGCAGAAGCACTACCAAATATGTATTATAGCAGAGGGTGCCCTAGCATTAAAAACTAAGCCTGTGGAGCGTACGAACGAAACCAACTTATATTTCTTCCTGCCTGTAAGTCCGGCACGGTGGCATAGAGTACACAGCTCTTTGATAAAAGAGGTCGAGAAGTTCATTTTGTCCTCTGCCTCTTCGCCTTTGACCGAGCTTGTCGTTCCGCTTTCATCACCTGACATCTTCCATCCATGTGCCTCTTTAAAGGATCCTGGCGGGTAAACAGCCGCGAACACGCCAGACATTTGTATGACGGAGCCTTGTGTGCCTTTGACTCCAGGTGCCTATCGAGATCATGAGGCCTGTCGCACACTTGAGGACATCCTTCATGAGGACACGGATACCGACGACGGGTACCAGGAAATGGTGCAGCACGTGCAGTTGGAGCTGGCGCGGTGTCCTTAAGAATTGCTGTTGTTCTTCCGACGGTGCGGAATTTTTTGAAACCAGCACCAGTCCTCCGTTTGGTGGCACCTGACGACGATTCAATATAATCATCGTCTGAGTAAAAGCTGGACTCCGGGGAAGATAATCGGGAGCCACGGGACATTGAACGTTGGGTCCGATTGAGTGAGGGTGTGTTGTGAATTTGTTTAGACATGTGTGCGGATGCAGAGAGCATTCCAGAGCTACGTTGAGGGAGAGGTGCGATGGCTCTGGTATGGGTGGACTGAGAATTTGTGCCGTGGTCGTTGTTTGGTTCTTCGTAACTAGACGAGCCAGAAGAACCAGATTTCGAAGAAGCCGTATGAGGATGATCGTTGGCAGTAGGGAGGACGGCTGGGAAAGGTGTACCGGCAGGTTCTGTCTCGGCGTCCATTACGCCCAGTGCTAGCGATTGTCCTTCCGGAAAGTGAACGCTCGTGTCTGCTGCTGCGTTCTCTTTGGCGGTTTCTCTTTGGAACGAATGGCCTATATCGTTGACCTTTCTAGGATCTACGCCGACGGCACCCCATCTCTGCTCTAAATTGGCCTGGAAAGGAAGCGTGTATGCATGTCCCGACGGGCCCCATATCACGTCGATGGGGTTCCAGAAAGCGTGGTATGAAAATTTTGACGGATAGTTCAGGCCTGCATCGCGGTGAGTGGCAGGGCCATCAGCATATGAGAGCGCTTTAGTATCGGTGGCATGATGCAAATCGTGTGCCGCTGCCAAGGTCGAGTACAACTAAAAGTTGCATTCAAATCACCACCAATTTGATATGCAAGGAGTGAGCAAATAATCAGAGTACGAATAACAGTGTCCGTACCTCTTGCCCAGAGCTAAAAAAAGTACTATTATTGAGAATTTCGCCGTTGAACATCGTGAATACCATGGAATAAAATGGCAGATGAAGTTTGGACACGAGTTTGATCTAATTGAAAACGTAGGGTAGACAATGAAACGGAGGAGCAAATGCGAAGGACGTGTGTTGTGAGTGCCGCGTACTCAAATAGTGCAGTCGCACCAAGGTTTGTGGCAACAATGCGGGTTGGCATGCACCCAAAGCGCCGCTGAGCCACATCGCTTTGGTGGCCGGTATTTTCCATTTGACAGCACCAGATCTTTTCTTTCTTTTTTGTGGAGAATAATTTTATACATACGTACCTCTCGCGTGTCAGTTATTCTATTCCGAGGAGACAAATAAGCAGTGCGATCGTCGACTTGGAGGTCATTGTGTTTCAGAACGGTAGCTTCCATGTTGGTCAGTGCATATAGAATACCAAGGGAGGTCGATTGATCTTAAGAAAGGTCCAATATATAGAGTTGGATAACATCCGTGTGAGCAATGTCCATAGGGTCTCCAAAGCGTCCCCAAGGCGTTAGATTAGATAAGGGCTCTTGTGATTCAAATTGTCGGATGGAAGTCAAAATTTGTACGTGTGTCGACTATACTGTCATTGGTCAATGATTGCGAGCACGGAAGCTGCTCAGATGCATTTGGCCGGGTAATGCGTACAAAGGTGTCAGTGAAGATAGCATTTGTGGATGAAAGGGAATTAGCCGCGTGATGAAGGCTCTGCGACTCTTTGTGAACCACGCGGGGATAACATAGAATTGTCTTGTTTCATACCTGAACAGCATGCACTCGTCCTATGTGACCGCGGCCACTGGCAGCTCGAACTTGAGGCATAACCAGGTGCTGAGTGAGTCGCCAGTGGAGCCTGCGTGGGATATAATTCCATTTCCTTTGCGATCTGTCTGTCAACAATGTCACCTTGCTTGCTTGACAAGGCACTGCACATCCGTAATTCACACTTATGTAATGAGCCAAGCAAGTGAAGCGAGCTGAGGGTCGTCCACGCGCTAAGTTGGCCAGAGTTGGCCGCACTTGACCCAAATCGAGTTGTTCACGTGGCCCGTAATCGTTCTGAACGTGGTTGACTTCCTTCGACCCACTTCGACGCTTATATCCCACTTCGATGGCTGCCTTATATTTTTTTAAATGGACTGTTACATAATCTAGAGTCGCAACCAGAAATCTTGACACTGTCGAAAATGCGGGTAACCCTCACAGGTGGGCGCTGAGCACAGCTTCAATTTTGATTTACATCATGCCGGCAGCCTACTTTCCCGTCCAGGCATACTTATCACCGTCTCACTGCTCCCGGGCGCTTTCCCACAACGACATGTGAATCTACATATTATGTACAGCCGTGCACGTTTTAAGGTCACTGACACCTTCTCGCATAGCAAAGCTGTTCTCTGATTTGATCAAATCCTTTTTCTTCGGACTTCAGGGCCTCAAAGTTTCGGGCAGAAATCTGAATGCCTTCCGACCCTGGACCTGACCATCACCAGCCAGTCGTTGCGGTGCGCCGCGCGAAGGGCTGCGACTTTATCTAATAGAGCTCGCAGAGTTATACCTCACACTCCCGCTCTTAATCATTACCCAAGTGGTTAGAAGTTATTTGTATGCGTCTCGTTATGTCATTGTCAGTCTTAACGCTTCTTGCGATTAACACCAAACTGCTCGCGCGTGTTTCTGCACAAACTGTCTCAAATGTGACATGTCAACCTGCTAGCGCCTGGGTAAATTTCAGACTACATCACAACTTTCTGATTGTCTTTGATGACTTTACAACAGATGCTCAATACAAAGAACCAGACCCCATGCATTGTTGGCGCTTACTTGCAAGCACAATGCATGAACGGATGTAAGTCACTCCGCTGCACACCATACTCGCATTCGCTGATCGACCGAACATCTAGCCTTTGAAGTTCAATCGCTTCCTAATCTGTCGAGCTTCTATGTGCCGCCCGGGAACGGATCCGATGCCTGCACATGTTCCACCGTCACGTACTCGTTAATGGCTGCCTGTGGATTGTGCCAGGATGCAAAAGCTCTCAAGTAAGTCATGCTTTAATAATTATGATCCTACTTAGCATTCCGAATATTTCTACGTTGAACAGTTGGACTGTATGGCAAGCCAATTGTTCTTCGCGGGATATAGATGTGGGGGGGTCAGCTCACTTTCATGATATCTTCCGTGTTGGAATCTAACATCCGGACAGGTATCCATTTGACATCCCCACAGAGACTGTAGTTCCGACTTGGGCGTACCTAAATGGCATGTCTTACTTTTCTATTTACCGCTCTTTTGAGAAATGAGCTTTATTACCATCTGTAGTCACCGTGAACAATACCTTCAACTCCTGGGCAGCGTTTCAAGAGTGTGCGTTTTTATCCAGCACTTCATGCACCCTTACATATTGACCTGCCCTACCTTCAGATACAAACTCTCAATCTACGGCAACCCTGTCTACCACTAGCGCGTCTTCTTCTTCTTCCATTACTGCTACTCCTTCTCCCACCCAAACTCTTCCACCGTCTCCATCCCATTTTGGGGTCATCGGAGGATCAGTTGTGGGAGGCAAGTCTGCGTCCTTCACCTGGACAAGATCTACCATTAACCATTGAATAACAGGATTTGTTGCTGCGGTTGCAATCCTATTATTAATAGCCGCGTACCTCAATCGTTACCATCGCAATCAACGAGTGCCATCTTGGGAGTCAGAGAGTACCGGACTGATCCATGGCACTTCCAAATCTCCCCAACCAGTGGGCCAAACAAATGTATATTCGATATATAGCCCACAGGATCTATCCACGCCTTATGTGAGTGCTATCCTCTTATCTTCTTCAGAGTGTCTCTGATGCCAGAGACTAGGACCCTTGGGATCCAGCTACGTTCTCTACTTCTAGCGCATACAGCAGCCAGCAGCGGATCAGCGTTTCGTATCCAGTCAGTTGAACATCTATACCTCCGAGTTCTGATCGATTCGTATACTGCATAATTTAGAAGCGGAGATTTCTCAATTGGTTGCTGTCCCTAGATTAACGGACGTATGCTTTTGTACTTATTACGGACATGTATCACGAAATATAATATTTGAATCAGACGAATATCTCGACATAGTGATATACCGCTGATGCACTAGTCCAACTAATAACATCACGTCCCCGCAAATAGCGTCCCCGCAAATAGTATTCTAATGTGACGCTCGACCAATTCGGATGGACTTCACTCATCCCTTTGGGAGTCTCATCACGCAAATAAAAGGGAGAGGAGACGATAAATGCACCCCTCAATTATTCGTTAATACACTCGCCTTCAACATCTGCCACTTGACACACATATGTCAATATTTACACTAGAGGTGAAGGCAAAAATAAAATAAAACGCGAGATGTGATGCTGGAATTTGAAAGTAAATCAGCTCAATAGAGTGAATATGGGACGGTAAAAATACTATCATATAACACGTCCATCAGTGCACACTTCTCATCATCATATGAAGCAGTTAGCACCTTGCAATTCCTCCCAGCTGAGAATTAACAAACGTCAGTGAGTTAAATATGGGATGGCCAATGCACTCTGTTATATGTATACTCAAGGTACGCTTTGACTGGCGGCCAGATGCATGACTGTCGATTTTGTCTTCTTTAAGATTTTGTCGCGTCCGCGGCCGTCCCGTCCACAATTCAACTCTGCCACTCTGTGTTCAAACACCCGGTCAGCACATCTTTGCACATTTTTTTGCTGCGTGTAACTCGAGGCTTCTCCTCAGCCATCATCCTAGTCTCGTTCCCATCCGTATATGGTACTTAGCGTGGAAAAGTGCTCGGAGTTTTCTAAAAGTTTGCGCGAGTCGTACGACTCGCGCAAACTTTTAAAAAACTCCGAGCACTTTTCCACGCTAAGTACCATATACGGATGGGAACGAGACTAGCCTTAGGGTTAGGGTCGGTTCAAATTGGCGCCCAAGTCATGAACACGTTGTTCGTTTCATTTGGGTCTGCCCCTGTTCGTTATTATTGTCTTTTGACCATAACAACGTCTTTTGTCTTTGGCTCTGGATCGCAATATAAAGATGTCGAGGCGTTGAGATTCCGTTCAGTGTGCCGGCCTCACGCTACTGGTTTTCTTTGCTTCCCAGCTGGACTTGGATTCATTTGCCGTATCGACTAGTCACTTCCATTTGGCTTACTTGCAGGACTTGTATCATCTGTTCTTATTTGCGCTGATTCTACCCATTTAAGATGTTGCCAATCGTGCTCGCTGCATTGGTGGGATTTGTTCCCTTGGCTGCTTGTCATATCTGTATGGCGCATTTGTTTCTACGAATTTACAGGCGACTCACTTTTCTTGCAATAGCCATCTTCCACCCATCCATGTATGGCTTCAATGTCACCGACCAATTTTCCTACGACAACCGGCCTGTGGCACCTCTCATCAACTACACATTTGATCAATGGTGGTTCCACGGCCACCTTGGCTTTCCACCAAATGAAGGAGATTTCTTCGAGTTACCGGCAGGGCAGAAAGCCACAACAGAGCTGGCCTGCAACAAAGGAGCTACCAGCTTCTTCGCCTCGTCTGATGGCGGTGACATACGTGACCCAAACGATCCCAATAACCCTTGTCCTGGGTCCCCTATATCCGAATTTCACACCACGGGCATTGACGATGTGAAAGGGTGTGCGTTGGCAATTGCCTACAACGACAATGTGACAGCAATACAGCCGGAAGATTTTACAGTGTTTAGCGTCAATCAAACCTGTGTATGGACCCGTTTTACCGATTTTTCTGTGCCGGCAAGGATGCCGCCCTGTCCTGAAGGTGGATGTACCTGTGCATTCTTCTGGATCCATTCGGTAAGGAAACGCCGATAACATGTGTATTCATGATTCCAACTCACCGTTCACAGCCAGATAGTGGTAGTGAACAAAGTGAGTAGATATAGTCGGCCACCGCGCTTGATGATGCTTGACGATTTTTACTGACTGCGTGTCGAAGACTACATGAATGGCTTCAAATGTAACGTGACCGGTTCGACCTCCAACGTTGCTCTTGCCAAGCCCCAGGTTCCACGTCGATGTGGTGCCGACCCTGATTTTCAAAAACTCGACGCCGTGCCCGGAAACTGTACATACGGCGCAAAGCAGCCGTTTTACTGGTTCCAAGCGGAAGTTAATAATGCATGTCCTTTCTTTCCACCTCATACTTTTCGATCTCATAAAGCATCTAGATGTTCGAAGGCACATTTGCCCCACCTTTCTACAACGATCTTTATGATTTTATTGATGGGGCACAGAATGACATCTTCCAAGACTCCTATGTCGGCTCTATTCCAACCCCAGGGCCGAACCAGACCACCTTACCTGTATTGGCTCAAAACTTACCGAACGGTCCGAGCAGTACATCTGCATCCGCGCCTTCATCCACGAGTTCAAATGGTCCAAGTCCAAGCACAAGCACTGTTCCCAGCCCTAGTAAATTCCCCATCATCAAACAATGGTATGTTTTACATTGCCGGTTCGCGGAAGCAAATGTGATGCCACTTCTCTTACAGTCGTTCGCCGTCGTCTTCACTGAGTAAACGCGAGGACCAGTCAGCGCCCTCATTCCACCGTTTACTCTTCGGCCTACCCAAACGCAGACGACAATTGGATACTACGAACCTGTGGAGTCCATTCCCCTTCTAATTTTTCCTTCTTCCATCATTGGACGTGGTCCTCAGTGCCATTCATACGGTTTGCTAATTGCATGATAATGATTGATGTTTTCGATCTAACCTGACTGTTGCTTAATACTATTGAAATCTACATCGCTTAGCTTAATTGTTTGTATATAATGGTTGTATAGTGGAATATTGGGTCTCTAAAATTATCCACCCTGGCCAATATGTCATTTTACACGGGGTAAGCTTCATTAATGCATCATTGCCCGTTGTGCAAGCCATATCCATACTACTGTACAACCACTGAGAACGTTCGATCCAATCGTATACGCGTACTTGTCGGCCCTGGGCCATTACGAGGATGCGTCTGCCCGGTGGTATGGTCGTTGAACGTGTTTTGAATCGCAGACGTCGTCAAGTTATTTCCGCAATTAATATATAATATCCCTTTGAGTGTCATGCTCAGACCCGTTCTGGCTAACCGCTAACTCGCCATTTACAGATCCTCGACCTCCGCGAACAAGGCTCCGAAACCGTCTCGCACTCAGAAGGCACAGGTATCGCAGCCTTCATTACAAAATCCAACAATTCGTAAACGATAGTATCAACGGTTCGCCCTACACCTCCGCGCAGCGTCTCAAACATGACCGTAGCTTCAGGGAAACAAGTCCAAGTCCATCAACCAGCTGAAGATTTTTTAAAATCTCCCATTGATCTAGAACCCCAGACAAAATCATCAGTTTTATGTTAGAAGTTCGAATAATAGTACGAAAGAATCACTAAGTTGGCAATAGAAATGATGTAATAAAAAACACCCTCGCGGAGGAACGTATGGCATCTGCAGATATCAGAGGTAGATGAATTTCCATCCTGAACAAGCTTCCTAAGATTGGCCAGCTCATCGTCGACAAAGTTCCAAAACTGCCCTTCTTTGTATGTCCACGGTTGAGTGGGCGGTGACAGTGTTTCGCCAGTCTGGTCTGACAACTTGCCCGTGTTTGGCGTGCAGCAAAAGGTCATGCCTTTCTCCATGCCAATCTTGCGGCAGACAGTCTTGGGTACTGTTTCAGCAGCTCATAAATAGTGTCGAACGTATTGAGGTAATTGGGTGATTATGAGTGTTGCAGCATACAAGTATGTGGGCCCTACATACAGCCTGACCGACGCAGCCATGCCAACATCCCGATGGGTAGGCTGCGGTCTCACGGTCTCACTAGTCTCACTCTCCGTTTCCCGTACGTTCTCCCGTTTTCAGATGCCACAGGAAAATGTGGCTTGCGTGATAGAATCTAATCTTCCTCGACGCGCCTCAACCGCCACCATATCCGTCAATTTGGCCTCGAACATTGGACCGCCACAGCGCCCGCCCGTGAGCTGATCAGGTGAAAGGGGCGATGGCATATATATAAACTATATGTCGATTTTCACTGGGCTTGAAACACGGACCGGCGAAAGCAGATTCCACTCCCGATGACGTAACAACCAAGTTCGTTATTGTCTTCACCACATCTTCAAAGTCCGATTTCCCCACGAGCCAACTCCCATTGATTCGCCAACATGAGCTCTGCTCTATTGAACAAAGCGGGGAAAGGTACGTTCTTGTA
The DNA here is from genome assembly GCA_000827315.1 of Piloderma croceum F 1598. Lineage (NCBI taxonomy): Eukaryota > Fungi > Basidiomycota > Agaricomycetes > Atheliales > Atheliaceae > Piloderma > Piloderma croceum. The sequence continues at coordinate 466,572 of KN832986.1, forward strand.
ACATTTTAGCTCGGTACTATTCTGAGTCCGATCAATAATTCAGCGCTTTTTGAGAAACATCTTGACCATTATGCGCCTCAAGACCCGATGTACGAAGAGTACACAGATAAGAAGGGCAAAAAGAAGCGAAGAAAGGTCGTCATTCACTCGCTTATACACGTTGCCTCTCTTACCGTTTATGCCCCACAGCGCGCTCTGCCACCAGGCCTTTCCGCTCGAGATGCCAAAATTTTGAAATCTGTCCAGCGGCGGGCGCATTACCTAGACAAAGGCTTCTCCATTTGTGGCATGAGATTCGGCTGGACATTTATCATCGGCCTCATCCCAATGGCAGGCGATGTTGCAGATGCATCATTGAACTATCTCCTCGTGGTGAGGAAGGCACGGCAGGCTGAGTGCGCCGGTTTCTATTCGCATATGTTATCATCTGATGGCGACGATATAGACTTCCTCCGTGGCTTGTCCGCCGGATGCTCGTGAATAATGCTGTCTCTATTGCGGTTGGCCTTGTTCCTGTCGCAGGGGACGTAGTCTTGGCCGTCTTCAAAGCCAACTCTCGCAATGCCGCATTGCTGGAGGAGTTTTTACGCATTCGTGGAGAAGAGTTTGTCAAATTGGAGAACAAGAAGAAAGCCGACGGCGGTGTGAACGAGGTGGTCAAGAAGATCAAGGGGAAGAAAGGTACGAGTGATTTGCTTGAGGATGATAATTGCTTGTTGATATGTCTTCCCCGAATTTAGCTGATCAACCGACACCCAAGTCCGATATCGAGCAGATTAAACCAGGTGCGGGCAAAGATACCAAACAAGGGGCAGGGGCCGTCGACGTGGAAGAAGGCACGATGCCAGAGGGGCCACCACCTAAGAAAGGGAACAGTGTCCTGCGCTGGCGCCCCTCTGCCGCAAATAAGAGCAAGGCCAAAGATGACTCGAAAGAGAAGTTGACGGCCACTCCAGTCGGGACGCGTGGCGATCATAGTAAGTTCGTCGAGGACGTCAATAGCTTGGGGCCTGTGGACCAGACTAAAGGTAATACCTGATGAAGGAGCCGATGAAATGAACAGGACTCTTCTAGACGTATGGTGGGATCTATTTTGTTATGGATTACGCACTGGGACTTTCTCTCCTTCGTTTGCGTGGACTAGTATGGATCATAATTTTACGTGGTGGACCTCTCTCTACCTGTTACCCTTCTTACAAATAGTTACACATTATAGTACTAGTTAAGATACCGCTGGCATATATATATTGGTAGTACGCCGACCATTACTACTATTAGTGCATACCTTCTTCAGAAATATATACTGCCTTTGTACCCTTGTGATCGTCGAACTGGAGCCTCGAGTTAAGATCAGTAAAGTGATAAATCCGCCTGGCCTAAGGTGGGCCTTAGTGCCTCAGGCAAACTGAGCACTAAAACATGGGTTCGAGGGCTCTTGGAGGCTGAACCCTTCAACTACAACTGCTGGCTTAGCTGACAGCAAAGCTTAAGCTTTCGGTATCGACGATGGTTGTCATATCTGGCTCTTCTTCGGATCCCGGGCCGCAGCATGTTTAGCTGGGACTCCATGATGACCTCTCGAGCACGGCTGAACTCGGATTGCCCTCGACTCTTTGGTTGGACGTCCGCGTTCATATCAACAAGATGCTGTCTGCTGGGCCTTCTCTTCAGCACTCGAACCAAACTGAGGCAGAACGATTGTCGTTACTGTTGAATTTACGGGGTCAACAAAACCGGGGTATGATGCGGCTATCCGAGTCAAACATAGCCAGCCCAACAACTTGACTCCGCGACGTCCGGCGAATATAATTTTCTCTAGCTGGCGCATTCTATCTTATGGCAACGTCGGAATGTGCTACTAGATGCTACTCTCTAGTTCAGAATACTGGGTCTCCATCGATACTTCTTGTCTCGTCTCCTGCATATTTCATCTTGCGTACCCCTTCTACTTCGACAAGGTTGTCTCAATACCATTCAATATAATCTATCTCCATACATATCAACTCTTTCAAATTTGTCACGACACACCCTTTCTTATAAGCAAGCCCTTAAACGTCACTATTTGGGCTTGAACACGGACATTGTCTTCGCTAGATTTTGCCAAGATTCCCATTGTCAGTGCCATTTCGGTTGCTGAGGAGAGTCACGATCCTTCTTTATTATCCATAAACCACAAGTCGATCACTAATTTCTGTTAACAGTTTTGTGACGTGGCCGGCGTATCGGGCTGTCGTACTGTTCCTGATTGTCAGCAGGTAAGCGTCCACGCCCATACTTTGAACCCAAAGCACTGACTTATATATGGAAAGGGGGAACGGGAAAGAGAAACGAAATTCAAAGATGGATTTCCTCTTCATCCTCGTCCTCGTCGTCATGTACAGTATATTCCCTGCCCCATGTAAACACACCTCGTAGTCCAGGAAGATAGTGAGCGACGCCCTCTTCAGGTTCATCACCCTCATCGATCTCACTATCCTCCAATTGCGTCTCTGGGGCAGCGTTGCACACTTTAATCGTGTCCGGTAACAAACCCTCTTTTTTCCTTACCACCCACATCGCCTCTATCATCCTGTCCGCTTTTTTAGTCACAATCCACTATTTGCACCCCTGCCAAAGCACTTGATTCAACGCCCAAACGGAGCTGGGGGAAAGTTTGTGGATAGCAATCTCCATCGCATCCGCTAGTCTGCTGTAAACGATCTTGCCATCCAAGATTTGGTGATGTCGAAAGTCAAACTCGCGTTGGATGTCTTCTGGCGTCCAGGAAGAGGGATCCTTGTTGCAGAAAGACAATGCGATTTCGGAAAGAGGTGGTCTGTAGGTCACTTGGGTTGTGGTTCTTGGAAAATCAGCGAATATAGAAACATTCGATGAGCCAGAGTCGAAGTTGAAGTCGTCAGAAAGCGTCAACTCAACGCGGCTGAGAAGGATGGCAAGATTTGGGGATATAGCATATATTTTTGTGAGAGGCACGGCGTGGGCCACGCTCGTGCTCTCGTGACTGCTTGACAAGCAGGGTCGAGGCAAGTTCATCTTCTGTTCAAAACAGCTCTGTTCCCGTTCGCCATCGGTTGCCAGCAGCGTATTGACACCTTCTTCTATCCCCAGACTGCTATCTGTCAAAGGAAACTCGCATTCTAACGGCGCACAGCCAGTGTTTTTGCTTCCTTCTTGGCGAGGAGTCTCGTAGATTGCCAGCTGTCGATAACGCATGTCTTCTTCGTACTTCCTCCTATCATCCTCGAGGATCCGATCATTTGTCGGAATTCTCCAATGTGGGGTCTCCAGCAGATTCTGGACACTGAACAACCAAGCACACCGCGCGTTTCGTAGGCCATGTCTCGTTCTGAACCTTTCGATTTCTTGATCCCTGATATTCGGATCACCATCTTCATTCATTTCCCCATCGTACCGCGCGAATCGGCGCCATCGTGGACTGTTTCGAGAGCTTAGGATAAATAGAAATTTGCGGAGGGTATTAACTTCTGCGCGGCTCCACTTGACGGATCGTTTGCCTCGGTCGCGAGCAGTATCGAGCACGGAAAGGATCAATGCAGCAGACTTTTCCAGTTTGCCGCACGAGGACTGAACGTTGTGGCACAGTGTCATCTCCTCTAAACCACAGCTGCTACTATTCTCAGATATGTCAACTATGACGTGAGTCACCTTCGGGGTGACGATCCTGCAGAAGTCCACCGTGGATGTGTTGATGCTGAGGGTGTCTTCTGCGATGTCATAGACGTTGACCCTAAGTTTTGGCGTCGATGCTGGTGCATTGTGAGGTACAACCCCCGTTAGGGCGAAGCTACGAGATGAATCCAGTTTGTAATCGTGCGCACAGCCAGCAGGTATGCTCACCTATCCTCCAAAGATGACATCACATCGACGGCACCCCATTTGTGCAGAACAAAGAGCGGGATGTACGCAAGAGACAGCGGAGGTTGTTCTGCCGAAAGTATGACACACTGCTCGTCCTTCATCTTGAACTTTGAACACAACAAGGCTTAGACGAAAAGAACGGCGGACGGCTGACCAGACTTGGTTAACGAGTGGCTGACTTCTGGTGCCAAGTTCGCATAATTAACAGGACACAGACCAGAAAGATAAGCAAGACGTAGCTGTCACAATATATTTCAAATTCACCTCAATACAAAAAGCATGTCACAGAACATATACACGAAAACTTAGACAGCATGCACTATCTTTCCAACAAGCCCGACAAGTGAAACCTCACCAACATCCACAGACTCATCTTCGCAATTAATCGCATCGAGTACTTCCGCAGCTCCTAAAGCCGCCTCATCCAGTAGCGAAAGGATGTCCACCATGGCTTTCGATCTTCTCCTCTCCATGGACGAGTTAGCAGAGCGGCTCCCTGAATTTGAGGACGGAAGAGTAGAGGCATGTTGCGTAGGAGCTGGGGATTCGGGAGCAACGGGAGGGCTTCCGAATGAATGTGATTCAATGATCGGTAGTTGGATTTTTTCTTGCAGAGATAGTGGCGTAAGAGTGAGGGCGAGATCCGCGAACTCGGTCTCGGGACTGGACTGAGGCGAGGAGAAGGGAGAAGTATTACGTTTAGCGATGTGAAGAGGGAGGATCAAAGGGCGAAGACCAAGCGCTCGTGAAACAGTAGATCTCCGAGCGTCAGGAAGAATGGCGTGGTCTCCAACCGATTGTCTGGCTTCAGACGACCGAGAAATGAGAGCTCTCGTAGGCAAGAAGTCGGCACGTCGTGTACTGGGAGAGTCGTGGTAGACAGCTTGTTGTTTGGGGCTGGAGGGGGCACTGGGCGGGGTAAGCCAGATTTTAGGAGATCCAACAAAAGCAGATTCAGGGAACCACGGCGTGTGCGGAGAAACTTTGGGATTTGCGGTGCTAGAAGTTTGAATAGATTTCGATTTCTCTTTCGTGGAACCTTGCGCGCAGACATCGTAGATCGACATATCATATATATTAGTCCTCGACTGATTCTTGAATGTGTTTTGTGATACGCCGGTTTGGTTCTTTCTGAAGGAATTCGTTTTAAAGAAGTCCGACTTGTGCTCGGCGATAGCGTGGTACACGGAGAAATCGTACAGGTTGTCTTGAACATCTGACCAGGAGTAGGAATTATCCTCGAGGTGCGGGACGAAATACGACTCGGCAGCGGTATCAAACGGATTGCTCTGATTATAATCGTCCTGAATATGTTGCGGAAAGCACAAGGTTTCGGTTGGTACGCTCGTCTTGGGGGATGATGCCCAGAGACTCGACATAGTCGTTACAAAGCCGGACGTTGGAGGAGAGACTGGGGTTCGAGGGCTGAGTACCCCAGGAAACGAGGAAAACGAACCTTTCTTGGCAGCTTTTGGGGCGGATAGAGGCGCTCCTTTGAATCCACGACGTTCTGCGAGACCGATGCTTCTAAAATCGGCTTTGGCATCGGTTGCAGTGCCCCTGCCTAAAACGTTGGCGCTTGGTGCAGTCATCCTAGGGATAAAGATGTCGGAAGTTATCATAGAGGAGAGCGAGGCAGCAGAAGGAAGTGAATAGCACGATTCGGATGACATTGTCGTCGCAGAGACAGGACGGATGGAAGGATTGACTCGAGGGGTCGACGTGATGAAGTCGAGGGAAATTTCGGTGAAGTTAGCTGGCGCATATATGTCTACAATTTTACAGCTTCGACCAACTTCAACGTCTGATTCATCGTCGCTCTCGGGAATAGAATTTAACGAGCCTCTCGATGGAAAGTTTAGAAGAGACTTGCGAGATCCTCTTCTTGTCCGAGTAAGGTCCTTGGCCGTTGTTCCATTAATACGGTCGAGGCTATACAGAGGAGAATCGGGTTTGATTTGCAGCGCAGAGGAAGAAACTTTCGCTGGATCTGTCGTGCTGTCGGGAACTAGTAAGGGTGTACCACAAATAATTATTTACCTTGCGATTGCCTAAAGTCGGTGATGCCTATGTTGATAGTAGTCCGCCTCAGGGTGTCAGCTGGGGAGGGAGGTGGAGGAGCGATGATAGGAAGTTCTGAGAAGTTGTGTTTAGAAGTTTTCGAAGTGGAATATAAACGAGTGAATTGGATAATATAGGTCCAGAGAGCGTGAAGAAGTTGGATCAAAACTGTGAGAAATGCGTCGGAAGCCATCTCAAGGAGACAGCGGCGTCTGCAGGGTAGACGACGACAACTGAAAGAAAAAAAAACAGCAGTGAATGAAGTGTAGACCGTCAGCCCGAGGCTGAACCTGATGATCGACGGAAGGGCGAACAGAGACCATTCCAAAAACAACAGTTGGACGAGTTCCAAACTCGGTTGTCTTCAGAAACCCAGATATGTAGTACCAACTGGATGGCGATAGTATGAGAATGTCATTCGAAGTTCGCTTGGAGAAGGGGATTTGGTGCGTCAGTCGAGGACCAGAGTCATTCTAAACCGAGAGGTGGCCGCCCGAAAGCTAGAAACAATATCCAGCTCGCAAAGCAAGTATTCCGCCGCTCATATATCACAATATGGCCGCTAATTATTGACAGTAAATACAGAGTCAGAATAATGTGTGGCTGTACACTAGCCATTCCGTCACGCAGATATCACCGTTCGGACGCAGATTCGTTTCAACAAGTGAGCTTCAGACGTTCAAACGTTCAAGGCCCGTACTTACTCCCGCTACTAGTATACTATTAACGCCCTGGGTTCCTTCTGCATATTTACTTCGTGGCACCCGTCGATTTATCCTGGAGTATTCGATCGAAACTAGAAAGTGCTGACATATCATCTGCCAATTATTCTGTACAGAACATTTATCGGTCAACTTGGGCAAACCTTTAGACTAGTATTAATGATTGCTTTCTACGCGCTGCGCAAGTTGTAAGCTGTTCACAGCCTGGATTCAGGGACGTTACATACATCGGAGTTGTTGTGGGTATGTTTTGGCTTCTCATCTTCGGAGGTCCTTATTTACGCGGCACCAGTTATGACCATAGGTAATATGACACTGGAAGAGCGTTTTCCGTACTATATACCTAAGTTGCAGTGTATCAATCCGAGTGTATCGGGCAATTACCAGGAGTCGTGGACGTCTGAACCCTCTCATGCCGCGTCACATCAACGGCACGTCTGTTCGGTCTATTATGAATAATCCTAGGTTATCGGAATATACTCAACTGACCAACCTGCGCGCCTGTGGGATTCAATTGAAGCCGTAAGCATTCGTGTACCTGGTGCCGGCCCAGCTGGCTGCTGCATTTTCACTGACAAGGTCACGAGGACTATCTTCAGCTATCTTCCCGTCTTTTTAATTTGCCGAGGCTGGCCTATATAATCTGGAGGTCCACGAGCATCTACCAACTCACTCCTAACTTCCAAAAACTCTGCCTGAAATCACTCCTAACAATATGTTGTCCGAAGATTCTCAAGTCTGGCTCGGTGCCTACGATCCACCTTCTGCTTTCAATTGTGTTCTAATTTTAATTTACAGTAACTGGAACTTCCTCTGGTATGGGCCGCAGCCTTGTCGAACTACTCCTTGCAGCAGGCAATCGAGTCGCGGCGACAACCCGAAATGCAAGCAACCTCGCATCCTTGGTTTCTGCCCATTCGTCCCAGAAACTCCTCGTAATCGAGTTAGACATATCCTTGAATGACCAGGTCAAAGCCGCGTTCCAAAATATCAAAACCCACTTTGGCCGTTGTGATGTCGTTGTTAACAATGCCGGGTATGGTCTCAACGGTGAAGTAGAAGCAATTACCGATGAACAGGCCAAAGACCAGTTTGAGGTGAACTTTTGGGGTCCGGTCAGGATCTGCCGAGAGGTGTGTGGCATTTTCGCCACCAGTCCGATACAATGCTGATGTACAATATTAGGCGGTACGGTTTTTCAGAGAGGATAACCCTGCCCATGCTGGCGGTCGAATTTTGAATATTTCCTCGGCAGGAGGCTTCAGTGGAAATCCCACCATGGCATTCTACTCTGCGAGCAAGTTCGGTGCGCCTTTCCTCTATCCTAGCTAACTTTGTCTAATTTAGTAAACAGCTTTAGAAGGGTTTTCGGAATCTCTTTCAAAGGAACTGCCTACAGAGTGGAACATCAAAGTGACAATGTGGGCGTATCTTCCACTATCATCTTCATTTTTGGCTCATATACATACGCTGGACAGTATTGAACCTGGAGGAGTTCGTACTGAGTGGAACAAGGGCAACATGATCAAAGTACCCACTCACCCTGCTTACACTGGTGCCGACGCGCCTTCAACCACGTTCCGCCCTCTGATTAATGTTGAGTACACAGGCGATCCTATTAAAGGTGATATTTCCACGATTATCGTCTCTAACTTTGTGCTCACGAAATTTGTCCACCTCTAGTTGCAAAGGCCTTGATTACGATAGCGAAAGCGGATGATCCCCCAATGCGATTGCTGCTAGGAGCCGATACCCTCCACATGGTGAGAGCTATAGAATGCTTTGAATATTCTGTGGCTCATGATTGTTCGCAGATCCGCTTCAAGTGCCAAACTTTGCTTAAGGATGCTAATGATTGGGAGGCATTGAGCGTGTCGGTATTGGCGGACGATTCTGATCCGGAATTTCTCTCGAAGTTGGGCCCTGCAACTCGCGGACAGTAGGGGAATACATAGTCTAGAATATTCTTCATCGTGCTCATAACGCGCCCTGCTGCGCCCTGTGTACCTGATTTGATGATCGCCCGGCACTTTTCCCGTACCCGATCTGGACACGGTCTGATCACACGGAAAACCATAAGTACATCATCCTGAACGTAGTGCAAGTTCTGTCGCCCACCGCCTCGGATCCCATCCTTTTCTCTTTGATGTCTTTGGATCATGCTGTCTCGTCCGATCCTGGCGAGCAAGTGCGAGATTGTCAAACGAGTACTAGTAGGGCACCAGACGGTGGGTTTACCACTGTCGCAACGTCGACAGAATGTTCGCAGACGCAGGACCTTGTCAAACCCGGAAGTCCCCAGCTGATATTTTCCGGCAGACGGGTGAGTCTCTAAGGAAAATATAAAAGACCTATGGTATGTCATCTCATCCTCATTTACCAGCAGTCGAGTCTATCGCGCACGAAGCCTCCACCAGCTGCCATGCCAAGGATGGATCTAACACATAACATACCACTGCACTCACCCACTCCGCTCGTGGGGACTCCATTTGATGTGAACACCAACTTTGAATACCCGTTTCCGCCAGACCAGGACCATCCAGCAGGCGCGAATATCCCGACCCCGACATCGCGGCCGCCATCGACTGGTTCCCACCATTTGTTATCTAGCTCACCCCCGCCCTACATTGCCAAGAGCATTTCACCCCTTCCTGTCAGCGCGAGCTACACCTACTCACCAGCCCACCCGAAGATGCGATCTCGCGAGCCGCCCATTCCTCCTGGGCTGATCACCAAACGCCGTCGGATGAGTGAGTCTCGGAGCGCAAGCAATGACAGCATCAGAGCAAGTAGTGATGCGACTGGAGACGTAAGTCCAACGAGCTGGAGTTATGCCATATCTCGTTCTGCAGACAACTTACCGGAGCAGTCAAATTTTGGAATAAGAGAGAGGAAGAAGGACAGAGAGGTGATTGGAAATGGATCGGTGGATCTGAGCAGGAATGTGAGGATCAACGAGGCAGAGGCTGTTGATGCAGCAGCGATCGACCGCAGAGAGAATGAACGACGGCATGGGGACAATACACCAGTCTCTTCAGGCCAAGCTATCCTTGAGTCGGAAAAATGAGGGGTGGTTCAGTATACACGTTGCGAACACGATTGTACGTTTTTGGGTCATTTGTGCTCTCTTTCTTTTGGGTTTATGGGTATTGGGATTCTCGTACTTATCATCTGGGCATTTGGCTAGGCTCTACATATTCTCCTTTTCATCTTGCACTCTATCGATTTTGGCTGTCGCATTCTGATGCATCAGTCTCATCAGTCCTCTCGCTCTCCCTATACCAGGCTTATGATATACACGCTGTATGCCCATCGCATTCCACAATCTATATATCTCATACAACACTTGCTCCCTTTAGATATCTTCAAGTTATCTCCACAACAGATACACACGCTGCTTAATATGTTCGTGGCCGGATCTCTTGCATTTCATTTTTGTAACATGTGACTATGCTTTTGATTGCATTCCTTACATTGGAATTTTGTAACTCTCAAATGGTCGCAAGAAAGAAAATACGGTCTGAGTGAGCGTAAACCAGACCAGTCAACTTAAATAAGAGTCTGGTCGACCTTCGATTTGTCAATTGCAGAGATTTCTAGGCCGGTGACAGTTCCTGGTACAATGGGATAATGTGGTTGTAAATCTCGTATCAACGTAATCATGCTGCTAGAACTTTTTGCACGCACATACGGACTCGGATATAGTATTAGAATATACAACTACTCGCATGCTTCCACCGTTCACGGGGATTATGAGATGACCTACTACCCAAGTTCTCCTAGTTCCTGTCAGTCCACTCGGAGAGATATTTTCCAAAAGGGGTCTCATCTGCATGTCGTGCCAAGCAATTCTTCTCATACACCGGACTGCCACTGGCATCCTTCATGATCTCTGTATGAGTGAGTTCGCGAAGGGTATGCTGTACTAGCTGTGTTCCCTGTTGGATGGCCATACCCATGAACGATTTATTCATATCATCCGAATTCTCCTCGGTTTTGATATCTCGAGGTGGATTTTTGCCAGGTACGTACGGCCACTGTTCCTTCACTTCCTGTTCGAAAGGAAGGAGTTCAGTAACGAGTGCAGGATTGTTGTCGACGTTCGCCTTTAGTTGGGGAAGGATTTGTTTCTGCCGAAGCGCGGATGGATGAATGGTCTCATGGGTAACATCATCAGTGGATGTGAGTAGCTGGCGAGTGATCGTCTCGGTCAATGAAAAGACCCCAGTCCTCGGGCTGGAAATAATTGTGAGCAATTTAAAAGGAGATATCGGCTATTTAACCTACTCATGAGGTGGTTGTTCGCCCCATGGATAGCAAGGTTGGGGTAGGGTCGACAGATATGTGTAGTCCACGGAGAGAAGATTACTGATATTAGCCTAAAGAACTTTGAAGACCAATACCGTTCAAATATTAACCAATGACGTACAATCATCCACATCAAAGTCAAGTCTGATAAATCATGATCTTCCCAACCACCACCGATCTATTCTAAGTAAGCGGCTAGCTCAAGTATAGAATAACTCCAAAACATACATCAGCATGGGAACCTGCGAACCAGCACTACACAAACACAGTAAACACATACGTCATTTGGGAAGATAAATTCCACTTAGGCTCACCTGCTTTAGTACTTGATTCTTGCGTCTTCCGCCTTCAGTTTGTTCGAATTTGGCACAATTCTGCAGAATCGGTTAACCTTGGCACATAGAGGATACGCGCATGCTTACGAAGTCCGCCCTTGTCTCGTTCAATGCAAGAGCATGGAAAGCATATTCAATGTGCTCCCCAAGCAGCTTGTCTGAGAACCCGAAAATTTTAGTCATTTTCTGCGAACCCATTGTTAGCTCCTCCGGTAGCCCCAGATTTCCAACGGTGTCAAAGACGCCGATGCACCTGCAGAAATACGTTGTTAGTTTGCTAGAAAATTAACAACTAAAGCATCCAACTTGACGGAGAATGTATCCTTATCAGAGTCTGCTCTCTTCTTCCCGGGAGAGTCATGCGCGGTCCATGGGGCAAGGTTTGCATCTAACTGAGCAATTTCTGCCGAAGAATGATATACAAATCACATACGCATCCATTCAAACTCACCAGCTTTATCCTTGGACTTGCCACGCTTCTGGAAGTCGATGAAGACCTGCGCGAAATGATCCATGTCTTGACGGTCTAGCACCCCAATGGCACCCTGACATCACTGTAAGAGTTATGCAGATTGAGCCTTAGATCGAAGTTCTCACAATGAAAGCAGCAATCATGCGTGCCGTGTATGCACCCTGTCCGTCGTTGAGACTTTGCATGAACCATGCCATTCAGGTCACTCACCCTAGAGAATCCAAAGAGGAAGATCTTAGAGTTTCAGATTAGCATTGTGAGCCCTCTGTAAATCGACTATAAATGAAAATAAATTTCACCTCATCACCAGGTTGGTAATTCCTGTGTCCAATGTTAGTTCAGCCGGATTCAAGTACGCAATAAATGACTCGCTGTGAGATGAATCCATAGCCCTCTTGGACTTTTTCGGCTAGTGATGCTTCTGTCAAAGCGTTCCGGACGAGACGCACAATAAATAATTACCCAAAGATGCTCCAGTTGGTCCTTGAATATACTCTGAATAAAAGTTGTTCTCACTACCAATCCCAGACTGGTAAAAGACAATCTGGGGGATGACAGGTTGCCTGTACTATCGTGAGTGCGGACTTCTCGACGGTTTTCTATTCGAAGACTTACTGGCGGCTGTCTTCGTGATTGATGGTTCTTGAAAGTCGCTTCAAGTAAAACGAGCTCTTTATTAGATGATGTATCGACAACCGAAAAGCACTCTTACAAGGATGTTGGTGTACTTCCATCGCTCCTTTACGACGATGCCATCCTGCCATGTCCTACCAGCACCATCATTAAATGCGTAGACAAAGTTTTTTTTAAAATACTCACCCATCGCAGCACACAATAACTCTCTTCTTGACCCTACCACCAACCATCTTCATCGGGTCCGCAAATTGTGCATGGGGAATCGGGGCTGGGGCATTGTATGCGTGCGACATTGTGGTGATGGAACTTCAAAGACAAACACGCTCCACAATAGACTTCTTATACATGACGTCGCCGGGTGGTGTCCCGGGCCTCGCGGATCGATAACAATGCCGTCAACTGTCAACTTGAACCGAGTGCTATCAATAACCTTATAACCATAAATACCAGTAGCGCTGCTGCAAATGCCGAGATGATGGCATGTTTAAGGAGGTTTAAGGCTTGATAAGGAAAGCTTTACTAGGGACTTACCGGCAGAGAAGCACGGCTGAAATCCGCAGATCCAGTGAAAGACAATAGACAATATCTATAAGGTACTCATATAGGACCGTATACTTGTCTTCGGTTCCTTCCTGCATCGGCTTCTCGGCAAGTAACTTTGAAACTCTTACACCCTGATGCAGTGAATTATTTATTGTTCTAGTGATGATGCCGACGCAGAAAGTGCAAGGAGCTCCGTCTTGAAGGTGCACTGACTTAAAAGTTGGAATGTCGGCTTCAAAGGCTACGTATCCAAATAATTTGAGGGCGACAGGCGTATGTGGCGACGTCAGCTTGTTGGATCGCGACAACTCGGCAAGCACCTTCGCCATCATCAATCGACGGCTGTCTAATGCCAACAACCCAACGCATGTAACCGCCCTCACGGCAAATTCCACTCTGTAGGGGAACACGAATTAAAGCAGGGCATTTTGTACAATCCAGTGGATAGATGCTTGGGTGAATAAGTAGTAAGAGCAGTAAAGCAAGCAAGGCAGCAACGATGAGAAGTATGATGTCCAGGAAGGTATAATCGCAAGAAGCATCAGTTCGGAGTCGAGAAAGTCCAGGTCGAGGTCTCAGGTAGGCAGTCCTCCATGCCAGGGCTGAGGATAGGGCGAATTGCTAGAGTTCAAAACAGACAATAAAAAGGAAGAATTCTGGCATCCTATTCCTATATTCAATAGAACAACGGTACGACAAACGAGCTCAAGTATCACTACATAGTGAAAGGTCTTGAAAGGTCTTCGAGAGGGTCATCAGGAAATCGGATGTTCCCGTTCTGCGCCGCTTTGGGACTGGTGAGAATAAGTTGCCAAGTTCGCCTACCGAAGTCGTTTATCCCACTCATGCTAAACCGCCCGCGAATACTTTCCTTCAAACGAGCATTCCCATTTCTGCTATCGAGGTCTTATGCCAAATCTGGGCCGCGCAGCATTCCTCCTGGAGATGGCTTGACCAACAATCAGAACCAAGCAAATGGCGAGTACAAGGACTTCCGTCCACCCTGGGTGTACTCAGCGTCTCATATTCTCACATACAGCCTCATACCATGTGAGCTCTTCGTTTCTGTCTATTATTTGTAATAAAATGGCTAATACATCAACTTCGGAGCAGCCGTGATTCTTTACTGTGTCTTCATAGTAGAATGGACTCAAGAAGATCATATCTTCGTGCCTGTGAGTCGAAGTTTCTGCGATTTTGTTGCACGACTTGAAGAGGAACCAAATGTTTTACAGCCTCGCCGGTGGTTAGCACGTCAAAAGGCGAATTTCTTTTCGCTTTCACCTGCGGAACAGGAATTGGCAAAGTCAGATGAGGACCACAACAAACAACTGTGACGGCCGCAAAACTACGATCTACATGTTCTCCTATCTACAATGATAGCGTGGCTTTCCTCAGATATAGGGAATTCGTTTCCAAAGCTTTCCGTTCTAATCACCAACGGGCCTGGCAACTGTTATCTGTTGATACGCAAAGTACCTCTCCAAATTGCTACGTCTCAAACATGCTTTGTAACGCTGTGGCAACGAGATCTCAGAAAACGATGTCAAGGATATGTATTTAGCTCCGTTACCCCCCGTTGAGTGATCTCCCGTCTGGGTAGCGAAAGCCCAGGAGGCATTCGCAGGTGATATTCATAAGTGCCAAGGACAGTATTCAACCGACTTGTGAAGAGTGCAGTCATTAAATATGACGAACACAATGGACACTCGCGACCACCTAGTTGGAAAATCACTGAAAACCAATTGGAGAGAATGGAATGGCTTCATAGTGTGAGTCGCACATACTAGGTAGACACCTTGGTCGACCAAAGTTTTCCTTGAAAGCCATCCGTAGCTATGGAAAACTTTGATTTATTGCTTGCACTCTGGACCAGTGGGACTCCTGTGGACGATCGACGACGCGTATGCCTCCGTCTTTGACCCGAGATAATGGCGCCTTCGTGTACACCCCCGCGCTGATTGGCAGTCAGAGCTTAGTAAGATCGCTCCCAGGCACTCCATCTGTGTTGCCAGTTGTTCAATTTGTTGGCGAGAAGTTTTCACTCGAAGGAATGGGGATACAATGGGAAGATCAGAAGCCGTGAGAGAGAGAGATGAGTTATATATGTTGTCATGGTTTGATGTTGATGTTGACCGGCGTGTAGCGTTTTTACTTACTATCCGGCGTCACTCGCGTGGATGGTGTTGTCTAGGATTCTGGTAAGTACAGTGTTCCACCCTATTACGCTGTCTCCATGACACGCATGGCGGATAGACTATATAAGAAGATAGCCCAGACGCTGTTTTGAAGTCCGATGTTGACGAGTCGAAAGTGTTTCAGATGCGCGGTAGACAGAGACGCGACGGAGACGCACGATGCATGACGAAAATGAATAGAGTATGGGGGCAGGTTTGCAGAAAAAAATTGAAAAGGGCGAGAAAATGACAATGGTGATATGAAAGTATTAGTATACGTGGGTGGGTAGAAAGAACGTAAACTGGAGACCTGTGATCAGCGAACATGAGATGACCGCAGAATGCGTGTCAGACCACCAGACTTGGCATAAGAATCCAAAGGAAGGCTTACCAGAAGGCACAGGTCTCACAGTACCCCCTGAGTTTTTCAAGGCATCGTCTCTTTTAGGCCCAATGACCAACCAGATGTTAGTAGTACCCGTTGCTCGTGTGAGGCTGCAGAACCACACAATTAGTTAGCACCAGTCGTGGCATGATGGTGGACAAGTAGAAGGGTTTACTGCGGGTATACACTCAACCGTGCACGATTACTATCTTGCATGGAGCGCCATAGCATGCATTTCGCAGCTTGCTTATGTTCGGTCCGGCTCTGAACTCGAGGAAGTATTTTCCTGTGGAAACTGCGAAACTAAACGGAGTCGGATCTGAATATGAGGAGAGCGAGGGAAATGTATTTCAGACGAACATTCGGCAGTTTACTCTCGAATGTCAATCATGTCGAGGAATAATATGATTGATGTTAAACGTGAGGAATTTATCGAGAAAGACTATCTTGCCGGAGTTTTAAATAAGGTGCTCGTCGGTCGTGTAAGGTGGACAGGGTTCCCAATGTGAGTGAACTTTTGGTGAACTTGAAGCTACTTGAAGGTACCACTGCGTTTGGCGGAGTTTGAAACTCCGCTCAATTCCGGTTTTGATTTTAATCTTGATATAGCACTATCCACAAGCCTCCCAAATTTGTAAAAATATTTGTTTATACTATCTACATACAATAAAACATTACTGCTTTTTTTTTTTACTTCGAGCAATTAAAATCGGTGGGTCTCACTACGCAAGCATTTCATTTCAGAGTTGCTGTATTTCCTTTTATATCGACAATCCGCGTCGGTTTTGGAACTGAATGGAGACTACAAAACATCCCACGATTAACATTTCAGTTTCCCAGGACCTATGGAAAGTAGAGGACTCGTAACACAGCCACATAGCCACTGATTGACCTCTCCCATGCCATCCTGGGCTTGTACCGGTCCCCCATGTATTGGGAATGGTTTATATAGCTTATATGGAAGTCTCCTGTGCGGTAGATAATGCTGGATTTTTGTTGAAAATTTGAAAATCTGGTCAAGATTTGAAACATTGCACAGCCACCACCCACTAAAAATGGAAAACGAAGGAATTACGCACTTTCCCACCTAACAATATTTGTGGAGGTGCCAAACGTGTTGTGGAAGGTCGCACAGAGGCATTGAAAAAGTGCTGCGAGTACTGTATCCTGTTGCTACCCCAACCTTTAAAAGCAAAAAGAAGCTCTTTTGATGCCGGAAATCTATGCATACGCGATTAATTTTACTGAAGGTTGACTAAATACCAAAATTTCTACGATGTGACGCGTGACCGACAAATTGAAGCCCTACTGCCTTTAAATAATGTTTGAGGGCAAGACGACATCATCTACATCGATGCCCTTCTTGCGCAAAAGGCCACGGAGACAAGTTGCTTGCACTATCCACACCTCCCGTCCCAACTCAATCAATCGACCCAAATAATTGCCGAGGAGCTCGTCCGTGCATGCGATAAAGTCAAGGTCGGTTTCATTCAGAAACCTTCCACGACCCTCATCGCCGCCAAATGTCAACTCGAACCAAAGCTTTTGCAAACCTTCAACGATCGTCGGCAATCGCTTAGCATCCGTGCCCAGCCCCACCCCTTTTGCGATAGCGTAAAATGTGCCACGGCTTCCGTGCATGGTCAAGGGTTTGCAAGTCGACAGGCAATCGGATATTGCGTCTAGCATGTAGAGAACCTTGGCTGTGCGAACAGCATCAGGTTTCGAAAGCTTCATTACAATGGTGCCACCGATCTTCACGCCCAGGAGTCCCATCACTAGCTGGGAGACCACTAAGCGATCGTAATCAAAATTTCGCACATCCTCCTGTGTACGTAGAAGGTGCCCATCAAGAACAACCAATCCACGTGATCGGGAGGTGATCTGGGGAGGCAGCGGCTTCAATCGTGGATCGTTTATCACCTCCGGGCCCAACTGAAAATACGTGAGGTCTGCAAAAAGCAGCTTGAATCGGGCTCTGTGGTGCCTGTCTAGGAGGTATTTGTGGCCGCCCTTCTCGACTTCCAGAGATATGCCGAAGCCTTTGGCTTTGGGGTTTTGTTCTAAAATATACGAGGTGAAACCACCTGGACAACATCTGACACGAATGTCAATCAGTAATTAGCTCGATCGAGATATCAATTAAACATAGACAAACCCAAGATCCAGAAAGGATACCTTCTTAGTTTGCGGGATGCACCCACTTTTGGCGTCTATTTCTTTGAAAATGTCTTTCATTTTGCAGAACCAGACACGACCAAGTTTGTTAGAAGCATGATCGGCGGCATCGCGCTGTTCCTGGAAGTGATCATCCATTCTCTTGTCCTTCCAACCCTAATAGGACATCAAAATTTGGTCACTTCGAGCCGTGATACAAACCAGGAAATGCGCACCTTTGCTTTCAACTTAGATAACGCCGTGTACTCATCCACTCCAACTTCATGCAGCAGAGAATCCAGGTTGCGTAGCAAGCAGCCCTGTCGTTCAACTGGATCTTCTTCAAAGGGACAGAAACGGTGAGTGGCATCAACCATGTTGGTCTTGAATGGGTGTATAGGAGCAAGAGCGACCTGTTGACGCTCAAGTACTTTGACGCTCAAGGAGATAAGGTCAGGGGCCCGGATGTCACGAAATAAAATACCTTCACGGATAGCAGTGCATGGATTGCGAATACGAAAAGGAAACACTGTACAAATACAAGTGCCATTATATCTTACTTCTTTCCAAGTTCCGGTAGCCCAGCAGCTTTCAAGTCCAGGTTGACCTGGTCAAGATGGTTCATGAATTGACCTTTCAGGTCATCCCACATCTTCGGTTCATGCTCTGCGGACACAGTTGAGGCTGCATACAAAGACGATCGAAGAGCCAGAGACTGCCAGAGACTAACCGTGTAGCTTCCCCGACCTCTTCATCGCATAATCTGTCAAGGTAAACATCATACTGGATTCAAACATAAATGCTATAGGTTATAACGTGATAAGTTTGAAATTCAGGGCGGGCTAAACGGAATAAATAGAAATTTTCACCTATAGTATGTTCATGGACTCTCATGGCACTTAGTTCAGCCTCTGAGGCCATCTTGAACACTTCGTATGACACTGCACTCGGACCATCATTAGCGTGATCAACGAGGAAGTCTCTGCCGGAGAAATACCTCCGTGAGGACAAAAACCAGTCTCATAGCTTGCACCGCCTGGTTCGAAACCGTCACTACGACCACCATATTCACCATAAAGCAAACCCATGAATTCGGTAGCAGCGTTTCGGTGATAATACTAGATGAGACGATGCTTCAGGTGAATCGAAGTTATATAAAAATCCGGAAATGGCACGAACTGGTGGACGGAATGTATGAGACGCGATATCCCATCTAGGACTGAAGATCAACAAATCAGCAAGGGATGTTCCGGGCGTCTTGGACTTGGCGGTGAGAACGCAGAAGATAGACGGGTCGATATGGTCTTTAGAAATCGACCCAACATTCACGAACTTCTCCATGGCATACTTGTATGGCACGTAGCTATCCAAAATCAATTCGGATTACACCTCAGGTGATTCTGTCTTGCAGCTTACTTTCCGTGCCATGCCACAACGTCGAAGGGCGTATGCTCCTGCTTACAAACAAACAGTTGGCCGCAGACCCTGCATGTGCATGGTTAATTTAATATTGCATAAAGAGATCCCAAACAAATAATACTTGTAGATGACTGTAAGGCTAACTCAGCCTTCAAATGTTTATATCTGTGAACTTGTGACTTACTTTCCCAGGGGGACTGATCAATATCGAAGCTTGCAACCGGACTTTCGAAGTCACGAGAGTTTGCAAGACCGTTCGCGCCTAAAGGTCCGAGTTCAGGAAGTTGGTAATGCGAGCCAAAGATCTCTTGGATATCTTCAGAGATTTAAGCCATATACTTCATTGTTGAACTCATGGAGCAAACTTACAGCCTCGGGATGGTCCATCAGGAAGCCCGACCTGAAAGCGATATTTAGCAAACACATCGGGATCTAATAAAATGCTCATGCCTTAAATCTCATACCGCGCTGGATGACGACCAATTCACCCGGTCGCACCATCAATCTATTAAGTATGCACTATCGGTCTCCGCCTAAGCAGTCGCATGCAGTAAACTCACTTTCCAAATTCCGTCTGCACATCCAACCGACCTTGATTAGGCATGATCAACATATCGCCATCATTGTTGCAGAATGCTTTATTTCCCATTGATGCGTTGGCAGCATAGATGTGGATAGCCAAGCCTTCGCGGGTGGTTGGGTCGCCGTTTCCCGCAAGCGTTTTTAGACCAGAGACAAAGTCCACCGTCAGCGCTTGTGAAGGGATGTCAAAGGGGTGCCACGCAAGTTGAGTCGGTGAGACATGGACTTTGGGATTCAAGGGGGAGAAGTTGGATTCCAACTGTTATGTCTGCACGTCAGCGAAAGGACGTTAACGGAGTAGATACCAACTCACGTCTGGGTTTTCAGGAAGTTTCGTGAAGCCTTGGTGAGCTACGGAGGGTCTGATTCGATACAACCATCTACGAACGACGTCCATATTTTTTGAATGTATGTTCGAAGCAAAAGCAATTAAATGTGAAGTACTGACGCGTTTTGGTTCTCGGCTCTTGGGGCAGTGAAAGACGTTCCCGTCATCTGGTTCATGGGTTATGATTGGTGCCGTGTCGTATACAATTGGATATACCTGTTCTGCATAAAGATCATATTTGCACTTCTGAGGTGAGTTTTGTGCGTCGGGAAGCGTGCCGGGTCTTCCAGTGGGCCACATCATAAGTTCATGTTAGAGGGCAAACGGATAACATGGTGGTATTACCCACACTGCTTCACTCGCGAACCTATTTCCAAAGCCCACTTGGTATACATAAGGATCTTTTGGTGTGGGGGTAGTCGCAAAGGCGCCCTTCGCTGTTGCCCCAGACATGATTGAGGAGAAGTGGGTTCCATAAACAGATCAGTCGCGGTTTGTTTAAGTATGTGCAGCAACTCGTAAAATGATTATCCGCAACGGAACATGACACACAGGGGGCTCTCCGTAGGCACATATGATTATACGGAAACAGATGTCCACGTCATTACCAAGGCTCCGAAAGGATCCACAACCATAGCGATCCACGGAACAGGATGCAGTATGTACTGACTTGAAGTAAGAGCTAACGACCGTGACTCGGAGGCGAATTACATAAGTTTCGAACTCCGCATATTCGAATTTACCATACATATGCAAAACCCTGTAACACTCTTCTTTTGGAATTATATTATTTTTTATGTAGACTCTGGACTACAGAGAGCTAGGTCGCACAAGCCTACATTCACCCTGGACGCCGCACAAGCCAGCTACTTTCTTAGCACTCTTCCCTATCGAGATGGTTTTTAACAAATTCGGATCCAAAGGCTCTTGTTCTACCGTGAAGCCACTGTACGAGAAGCACATTCGGTATTATTGGTCAATGCCCATGCATCTCAGTGTATGGTATGCAACAGAAACCGTCACAGGCTGAATATATTATGAATATAATGCGGATGGCGCTTCAAGATCATTAGCACCAGCTTGGAGATGTGACATCGAGGCCAGTCTTGGCGCTCCTCTTCGCGCTGGCGAGTCTTGGCGAGTGTACTATTTGGGTGCATGCATGCATGTGGTCCAACTTTACAGAGCGTTAAGCACTTACTCGGGTTGAGGTATGTAACCTTTTTCTTTGTTCATGGCAATCGTCTAAGACCAGCTGTCCTGGAAGCGAAACACTGTGAACAAGTGGCCTACTGAGCAGGCCATTCCAGGTCCTCCATCTGTATTCTATTCTTTGTCTGGCAGCGCCTGGGTCTCCAGCACTGGCACCTTCCCCGGGCTCTCCCTGCGTGAGACGCTCGGCGTCCGTATGGCCATATTTTGCGTTGGTACTTCGCCCTTCGTTTGCGTAATGTTTTCCCTTCAGCTTGTATTGGCCAGCTGAGGTGGTAGATGTGTGTATCGACATCTGAGGCGGATATGTGGGCACCGGCTCAACGACGGACAATTGGATTAACATTATTTTGTGTTAATCGTCAGGACGGTACAGAAACTCGGGACCAACTTGAAGATGGACCATAATTGGAAGAGGATGCATGAATGTTGCGGCCGATATGCATGTGGTAGAAATCCTTAATTTGGGCGTGCACATCCCTTTCGGAAGTGACCCACCTGCTGGATCTGTGCCCATACCAGATGTAACCTCATGAGCAGCTGCTGGGATGGTCTGACCTCGCTGTTGAACAACAACGAAGGAGATCTGCGCCATTTAGGTGAGATATGCTCGAACGCAGAATGTACTCATATGTGCTTGGTAACCAGGATGTTTCTGTGCAGGGATGTAATATCTTGAACTTGAACGTTAAGTCACAATAATACTCCCTATCGCTTCACTGCATTGAGGTTATCCTTGTACAATTGCAGCAGGATTTATCATTAGCATGGAGCGGTCGACTAGACTTTCCTGTTGTACCTGACTAGATGATCAGATCCACACCAGCAGTGCCTTACGTTCTCATCACCCACACCATGGTCAACTTAGTCTCCCAAAGGCAGAGCGCGATATCACCCTTTCAACCTTCGTGCCTCAAGATATTCGTGATAGGCGGTCAACTACAAGTCACCGATATTGGAAATACCGGTGTCGAACTGTTCCGACGACTTTAGAAGCCTCGAGTGAACGTAATGTAGCTACTGACTCTTCTGAGTAGCAATGGTCCTACCCAGTGTGGTAATGGAGTTATCATCTGATTCTCTTAACTACCTCTTCAATTTTAGGAAATTGTTCAGGGAAAGGCTGATGTCGTTACGATTACGATTTCGTTCCGGTCAAATGGGGATGTTTACCCTTGAACTACCCTTGATTCAGTAAATCCATCATATTAAATTTCTTTGCGCGAGATCAACGGATGTCACGGTGGGAGGAATCTCAGCGCAAGTTCATTCGGCCCACGTGCCTGGTCTTGAATCGAAAAGCTGTAAACTTCGCGATCGACTTTACAAGACTCTTACTTAAACGTCCCGGAAAGCTTATGTAACGAACATTATTTGCTCTATTATTTGCATGCGTATTTTCTGGTACATAGTATTGCTCGACATGTCTAATCTAAAATATGCCAATCTGTTAACGAACGGCCAACACCGGAATGATGGTGTAAGAGCAATTGATGACAAATTGATGATCTGGAACGATTTACTGCTCTAGGCAAAATTGGATAATCGATGATTGGAGGATACATAAGACACCACTGGTTTGACCTTGAACATCAACCACCACCTTTATTTCGCAATAATGTCTGGCACTGATAATCCGTTCCCCATTGATCTCAAGAAGTTCAAAAAGTCAGTTTACAATCACTAGCTGGCTCATCGAGTTCCAATGCAATTCTAACCCGAGCTCGACGATGTTTACAGATTGAGCCTCGATCCTACCAATGCCAAATTGACACCTGAACAGAAATCTGGTCTACTTGCCAATATACAGCTTTTACGTGATGCCATCGTCCTGTTCACGGCCACTGGAGCAGCGAGAGGTGTTAGTGGACACACAGGTATTCCTTCCTGCCTCTATCTCGGGATCTCGCCGCACCATGAGATGGTGTCCGCCATACATATGACGCCAGATTCTTCTTTATTACATTTTTTTGATGGCCTGATATGTGCTAACTCGTAGTCGACAGGTGGTGCCTATGACACTGTCCCTGAAGTATGCATCCTGCTCGGCTTGTTCGAGCATTCCGACAAGTTTTACCCGACCATATTTGACGAAGCTGGTGAGAGTACCTTGCCCCTTCACTGCCTTTAATCTCACAGTACTGCAGGCCACCGAGTTGCCACTCAGTACATTCTCTCCGCTCTCGATGGTGCAATCCCCCCTGAGCACCTATTGCATTATCGTGAAGCTAACTCTAAACTTCCTGGTCACCCTGAATTGGGTCTGACTCCCGGAGTCAAATTCTCTTCTGGCCGTTTGGGTCACATGTGGCCTCTCGTTAATGGAGTTGCTTTGGCAAATCGGGATAAAGCCATATTTTGCTTGGGCTCTGATGGGTCACAGCAGGAGGGGAATGACGCTGAGGCCGCTCGATTGGCTGTTGCTCAGCGCCTCAATGTTAAACTGTTGATCGGTGTGTATTCCTTATCATGTCGCGTTCCCTGCCATCGTTGAATTCAGCAAATTCCAGATGATAACGATGTCACTATTGCTGGTCACCCATCTGAGTATCTCAAGGGATACGAGGTGGCAAAGACCCTTAAAGGACACGGGCTCGAGGTCTTTGAGGTGCCGGGAGAGGACATTGATGCTTTGTGGGGTGCCGTCTGCGCAATTGTTGCCTACCAAGGTCCTGCTGCCAGTAAGTGCCTTCCATTATTATGATAAAAAACCGGTTAACATGTGTTTTCAGTTGTTTGCAAGGTGATTCTCATGCGTTATCACAGCAGAAACGAAATTAACATGTATCGGTCTGACTTCAGAGAGTAATGGCCCCAGGTATGTTGTGATCGTACATCGACTCTTATTATTGGAATGATAAACAAAATGGCCCAGGCGTCGCTGACATTCAGGGTTCGACGCACGGCCACGATGTTGTACCCGTCAAAGCTGCTGTGAACTACCTTAAGGCCCGCGGGTTTCCTGACAACTTTGGCTCGAACATTTATGACAACATCAAGCCTACCCCTAACCCTATTCTCTATGTTGGGTCGACCAAAGAGGTCGGTGCTAATCGAGTGGTGTTCGGTGACGCTGTCAACGGAGTTCTCGACAAGCTCACCAAGGAGGAAGCGGCCAAGA
This sequence comes from Piloderma croceum F 1598, assembly GCA_000827315.1. Classification (NCBI taxonomy): domain Eukaryota; kingdom Fungi; phylum Basidiomycota; class Agaricomycetes; order Atheliales; family Atheliaceae; genus Piloderma; species Piloderma croceum. The sequence goes on from KN832986.1 coordinate 490,909, forward strand.
AAGTCATGGTTATTGACAGTAAGCCAATCTCTCTTCGGCGGATGTGTCATCTGACATCATGTCGCAGGCGACTTGGAAGGGTCTACTGGTCTGAAAGTCATCCACCAAAAACACCCTGAGGTCTTTGTACCATCTGGTATCATGGAGCGTGGCAATTTCTCTGCAGCGGCAGGGTTCGGCTTTGACAAAGACAAATTTGGCGTCTTTTCCACTTTCTCCGCTTTCTTGGAGATGGTCATTTCTGAGATCACTATGGCGCGGTTAAACAACACCAATGTACTTTGCCATTTCAGTCATAGTGGCGGTGGGTCAGGTTTCTCTTTTTTGTCGTTTCTTGTGCTCAGTCTTCTTTAGTTGATGAGATGGCTGATAATACGTAAGCTTTTGCGGAAATTCAGAGATCTAAATATCTAGCTGATCCTTCAAATCTTCTGTATTGGAACAGTTGTCATTTTGTGAGCAAATTTCGCAATTTCGTCTCCTGTATCCTATCTGATATACACTTTTCAAGGGCATTAATTCCATGTTCGCAGATAACGGTCTCTCGGATGTGCAGTCATGGCTCTACTTCCCAGCCGATGCGTTGCAAATGGTAGCTGTTATCGAGCGTGTATTCTTTGAACGCGGCCTTCGCTTCGTTTTCTCCACCCGCTCCAAGGTTCCCTATATTCTCAAAGAAGACGGGCAGACCAAGTTCTTTGGCGGTGACTACAAGTTTGTACCTGGCAAAGATGATACGATCGTCGATGGCAAAGCCGGCTATGTCGTGTCGTTCGGAGAGATGCTATACAGGTCATGGGACGCTGTTTTGCGTTGCAGGGAGCAAGGTCTCGATGTCGGTTTGATCAACAAATCGACGCTTAATTTGGTTGACGAAGAGGTAGGATCAGGGTCTTCGTTTCTATCGACTGTTTCTGACGAGATGAATTACAGACTATCAGGAAGATTGGGTCTAGCCCGTTTGTGCTAGTCGTCGAGTCGCTCAATCAAAAGACTGGAGTAAGCACATGCTTTTGATTCTTGGAGCGGGTCATTGACTAAGGACTATTCTCAGCTTGGTTCAAAGTTTGGCACATGGCTCCTTGAACGTCAGCTCACTCCGAAGTATGGCTACATGGGCACCAATAAAGAAGGTGCGTTGTCCAACCGTCGTCCTATTGTTCATGCCGCTTATGCATTTAATAATTCTATAGGTTGCGGTGGTCTGTGGGAGCAGATCCCTCATCAAGGCCTTGATCCCCAATGTGCGTGGTTCTTGATTCAGTTGTGCCTTGTTGGTTGGTTAACGGTGCCGCTATCCAGCCATTATTGTCAAGATCAAGTCACTGTCCCAATAGATGCGAGTCGACATGCGCGATGGTAAAGATTATATGTACAAGTTGGCAGTGCAATAGTTGTGTACAATAACTGAAACGTGGAATGGACGTGAAGTGTCGTGAGACCTCATTTCATAGTGGTGAATATTGTCAGTGAGCGGATTGAACGGCTTATAATATTCTCGACAAGATGTTGATTATTGAAAGGATGGGAGTGAGCACATTTGGATCATAGCCGAAGACATGAACTTCGCGAGCATGAGCGAGAAGGAAGAAATGTATGGATCTTATAATAAGAAAATTTGTTACCATGAGATTGGATGACCACTGCTTTTTTTTCGCCAAGATTGCTATCCGGTCAGCTGTGGCTCAAGCATGGTTATGAAAAATCCATCGCAGGATTCAAATGAGTCCAAGGCCCTTAATGAAATTAACATACTGTACTTAAGCCTTCAAACACCAGACATGGCTGAGGTGCTGTTTTACTAGTGCTGTGATGTTGGTAGTGTTGCCACGGTCGCAACCGATGTTTTTCAAATAAATTGATTTAGTGTGAGAAATAAAATAGGTAAAATAGCCAAAATATTTGTGAAGATAGAGGACCCCGAAAACCGAGGGGTCATTTAAGGGGCTGAAACATTTAGTGCCCTGGTTCCCAAGTTATTTCCAATTAGCTGATTGACTCAAACCAGTCAGAGTCAATCAGCTAATTGGAAATAACTTGGGAACCGGGGCACTAAATGTTTCAGCCCCTTAAATGACCCCTTGGTTTTCGGGGTCCTCTACCTTCACAAATATTTTGGCTATTTTACCTATTTTATTTCTCACACTAAATCAATTTATTTGAAAAACATCGGTCGCGACTGTGGCAACACTAATGTTAGGGATGGATAGCATTTCAGATCAGATGGCTCAAGGTAATAAAGTGATTAACATCTGAAGTGCTACCCTTGGAAGGTCAAGCTCATCAGCCACTTGTCCTATGTTGAGGTAAATATTGCCCTGTACCTTAGTTACACCATGTTTTGATAAAAATCTGAGGTGATAGATATTTATATATAAAGTCCCCCTGTGACATGCAGAGGTTTCACATTGAATTGAGTCCTTGGGCACGTCTCAAAGTTTTCAATATCAAGTTGGCCCAAGCCCCTTCTGAATTGAGTGAAGCTCGACACATGGAGAAGGTGGCTTGTTCTGAACCTATTGTAGACCATGGGAACAGAATGCTGGATGGGGCCAAAGATTAATATTGTGTCTCTTACTCCCTTTTACTACTTGTATGTTGATGGAAAATTCAGCTCTCTGGTATGTGTAAAGTACTTTGGAATTCACAAAGCAGTCAGTCTACTTTGGCTCATGTAGAGGCCAGTAAAGCTTATCATACAAATATTCCTGGAAAAAATGTTGACAATGCAGACAAGACCAATCACCAGTGCCATCAGAAGCTAGTGTCTGTATTGGCTCTTATTGGTGCAAAATCGCCTGATGCAAAGACTGTCACTGCTTGCTCTGTTGAAGTGTCATTTCTAAAGGGTAACAATGAACTACAAGGTAACAATGATTCAGTAGGTGGTGATGGTCCAGGAGGTGATCCCATGGTTGTTCTATGATTAGCACAAAACAAAGGGATTGTCAAAGCTGAATTGGTGAAGCTTCAAAGCTTAGTTGATGGTCTGGTGCAGGAGATATATATGCAACAGCCAAATGTTTAGGCCATTAAGGATGGTGTGTCCTTTCTTGTCTGGTTAAAGTTCAAATTTCATAGTGTCTGCATCCAGAACAGTACAACACCACCAATTTCGTCATTAGGAGCTTCCTTCTCCTGCAGGTAGTAGAGCGGTGCTGACACAAAATATCTTGCATCTTAAATGGGCCTTATTCTAGGACTTTTCAACATTGGCATGCAGACTTTGTTAATTCTGAAGCCCCCAATTTGATGATACTTGCTAGCTCTCACATTATAATTTCCTGCACAAGTGACCATGTATCTACATTTGAGAATGCTGAAGATGTGGTTTGTGCTATTGCCCACACTTTTGTTATTATTGACTAATGCACCATTGCACCAGCACCTTGGAATGCCAGTGGGCCACATATGACTCTGGTATATCTGAGCATAGTGTCATGGTTGATGTGCTGGAAACACAAGAGGACATGCAAGGAGAACAGTTCAATGGAGGATGGATGGATGTGGACACCGAGGAAGACAATGACCATGAATCTTTAGATCCAGAGGAGATGAAGAAGAGCTCCATTTATTGTTTTGTTCAAAAACTGTCTAGGTATTACATTGCCTGTAGCATTATCACTTTGAAGCTCATTGCTCTTGTTCACTCAGGTGCCGGAATTAACATCAAAGTCGAGACAGTACCTATCTCCATCACTACAAGCATGCCAGCCAAGGAGAACAAGTATCCTTCTTTGGAGAGCTTTCTTGAACAACACATGCTTAATCCACTGCTACGTTCCATTCAAGGTTTCATAGGCATGAGCACAAAGTGCTGCTGGTGCTGTGATTTTGTTTTAAAGTCAGTAACAATGGCCACTCCCACAAGATGGTGCATTTATCAATTTACTAGACATCTACAACTCTTCAGTATGGATGGGAGATATGCCAATGACACTGTTGGTCCCCTTCTTCTGTTCTCTGTTGGTGGGACCCATAGCTGCAAATACACCACTTGGGTATTCCCTAATCATTTAACACATATCAAGCACTATTTCCTAAACTTCAACAAAATCTCCCTCAACAAAGTCTGCCACCGATTTTAACTTGTACACAGAGACTTAGAGGATGCCTCATGGATAAGGTGAACATTATCATGGGACAGCTGCAGAACCTAGAGTATGAGGCTGACTCAAGTGGTATGTCCAGCCCAGCCAGTTTGGGCAGTCAATTGAGAGTATTAAAGGCAGACAAGGAAGTGCTTAACAGAAAAAGAATGAGAGAGGGTGAGGGCGGGGATGAAAACAAGGACAACTCGGAGGCAGTGGTAAATACCAGGTTAAGTTCAAATTTTTCATAAATTTTGTGTAAGTACTACTGTACATATCTGACCAAAACTGTCTAGTGAGCCATTGTTTACTGCCTTCAACAGTGAGTTCTTGGGTATAGCAGCAATTTGAGAATAGACCTTCATGGGGATGTACCAATGTTACAGATGGCAACTTTGTTATTTAAGAAATGGCTCTGAATGGCACCTCATATCTGGCGCTAACTCGATCATTTGGGTGGAATAAAATGTTATGTGGTGGCTGTTCAATCCAAATGATTGAACTTGATGCTAAGTCTAAGCCTTCTTGCTAAGTTCCACAACATTGTATCTCAGAGTAACCATGACTAGACAAGTAATGCATCCTTAGTTTGAATGAGGGATGTTGATTTGAAGAAGGACAAGAGTATCTGAGTTTGAAATCATATGGAGGTGTGCTATGATAAGAATAATATCTGATCTAATAACCCAGTTTGAGCCTCTCATTTTCTCATTTGTTCTTTTACAACTCAGGCTCATGTAATCTCTTGTCCTCTGCACATTATAATGGATTCTTAGCATCCTAATACCCGGATTTTACCTGAAGCAATCTGAAAAATGCCCATTGAATCTCTTAGGAATGCAGTTAACAATGTCATTCTGCTACAACCCATGCCTTAGGCCAATTATTTGACTATTATCAAGCAGGAGGAGATTCTTAGAGCTTGGTTGATAATATTTATACTTAGTGATGGTAAGATAGTACCCTAACAGCCCCAACCAGTTAGAGCTCTTGTGACATTAGCCGGTTATGATTCAAAAGTCATCCTTAGGACCAATTTCTATAAGACTCTCATTATGGTGCTCTCTCACCTGCTCCAGCAGGAACATGTTTCTATTGTGGTATCACCACTGAAGCGTTTGCAAGTCACCCAGGTATGTAAAACCACAAGATCTTCACATTCAAGAGATGCAAACAGTACATAAGTCATAGCATTGGAGGGATGAGGAGTAAAGACGGTGGGCGATCAATCAGGATGGCCCAGATGATGTGGAATGGTTTGAGGGTATGGCTAGTTATGCATTCTCCCTGAATGCACTCATCTCATTGCTTCAAGTAGAAGACCTGCAAGGAAAGCAAGATATTCATCACTGCCCCCGAACAACTCATGCCACATCAAGGTCACCTCACATGCTTCGGGAAAGCTGTTTACAAGAAAAGAGCCTTTAACAAGACAATCAAACACATCTCCATTGATGAAGCACATGTCATTTCACCTGTTGGTATGCCTGGTGATAATAGCAAAGCTCCTTAGTGACCAACTTACAGCAATTTGGACTCTGTTTGCCTTCTGCTACCCACTACCACCTCTGTCTATCATGCAAATACTGTCAAAATATCTAGTTCTTTCAGCTGTCTGGATATTACCTATGCTACATTGGACATTTTCAACAGCTTCTCAAATTTCAACAACCTTAATCTCCTTGTGCCAGACTTGTTCCATCCACCAATTTTGCTCCAGCCTACCTTGTCTTCTTTGATAGTCACAATATGACTCATGATGCAGCTAGGCACCTCCCTAACCTAAAGAATGCCATGCTTACAAATAGTGGTAAGTAGTAGGGTCTGTATTTTATATTCATCATCGAATTAGCTAACTATGTCTGAAGGCCAATCATTTAAATGATCGCTAGTTACCCATGAGTCTAAATACTTTCATGACATGGTAATGCATCAGGCAAACTTGCAAATCCATCAAACCAATCAAGTTGGTATTTGCTGGCAATGTTGTTCACAGCATCTAACCATGGACTAGGTTGGTAAATCTTTGAATAACAGTTTGTATGAGTTTTGATTTGTTCTTTCAGCAGGTAGATTTTATTTAAATTCTTGATGAAGGAGACACACCGATCAGGGGGCTGGAGGCTGTTTAGAAGTGGCCAAAGATGTGAGGTGGAGGTGAGAATACTCTGAGGAGGTGCTGTTGATATGACTGTGATGATTTTGCAGATGTTGGAGTGGGTGCCCCCAATCGGGGGGCTGGATTCAGTTGGATTTTGGATGATTATCATTTGCGTGGGTGGCAATAACTAAGTTACTATATTGGATGTTTATTAGAAATTTTGTTATCTATTGGATGGTACCCCAATTGGGAGGGTCAGAAAATAAGTTAATAGCCATTAAGGGTGAGTGAAAACTTAAAGACAAGTTGAAACTTCCTGTGGCCCTGTTTGGTGGGTCAGGGTCTGTGATCAAAGCTTGTCAGGATTTGTCCCAGCAAGAGCATGTTGAGTGTTGAGTCTAATGAATCATTTTAACAGAGATTTAGTGGTGGTTAAATTTTAGCTGTGAAGTTGGGCCTGTTGGGAATGACTTCCAGTGTGAATATGATGAGCTGATTAAAATGTTCCAAGTCTATTTATGACCTCATATACATACATACAAGTTTATATGATTTTTTCAAGACCTTTAAGCAGATAGATACCCCCAAATCCTCATGTAAAGGGTTATTTCTGTGGAAACATCAGCAAACTTTGAGGCAGCTGGACAGGCTGGGCAGTGCTGTACAGTGCCCCATAGAGACCACAGGTGGGTGCCGGTCTGGACAGAGCTGGACAGCTCTTCGCCAAGTCTCCACAGACTTGGACAGCTCATCCTGAAATGGTAATAGCCAAAATCCCTGCTTTGTCTTGGCCCCCATTCCAGCTTCATCCTTGCAGTTATATGGAATATACGTGGTGGATGAGATAGATAGATCTATTGGCTAACTACTACCATGGTCACGAAGACTAATATAAATGGCAAAGTGCATTGAAACCATACGCTCTAGATCAATAGGGATGACAAAATCTCACTACCTGTTGTCTCACCTGTCACAATGTTTGACAACATCCCCTTCTTGGGTGCATGATGGCTCACCAGCCTAATGTTCACCCTGCTCACCCTCACTGTAGCCCACAGTGACCTTGTCACTGAAGCTCCCAACAGCAGTGAACGTGCTCCCAGTGCCCTTATGCACATTGATCTCCTTGAGCACTAGCTGCACCTCAATATTGTCTGGCACGAGAAGCTTGATCTCCTCTGGTGTGATGATGGGCCTGTTCAGGTCAAGGAGCTTGTTATCTAGGGGTGGGGCGACACAGTGATGAGCCCACTAACTGGCTAACCGTGAATTTTCGCATTTTATTGCACTCGTTCTAATGTGGACGGACCATTATGTAAAGACGTCACATGTCACTGACATCACTTAACTGTTCCTGACTCATTCCAAAGTTATCCAACCATTTCCGATGAAGATTACACCCGGCCTGGCCTTTTTCCAATTTTACCACACATTATCATGTCACTGTCACCCTGTTGTTGACAAGTCTCAAGACCACAAGGCTCCCTACAAAATTTTATCAATTGATTCTTTCATTACCAAGCTCATCAGCCCACCGGCACATCACAACAGCAAGGATGCATCAACAAAACCGCTTCAGCATCTTGTTGGCATCAGCAATCTGAAGTACTGAGAGGTCACATGATCGGAAGTTGAGTCTGAAAATGGTAATCCTTTTGTTGGACTTTACACATGCGTCTCCGGTGATTTAGCCACCTGGTATATCTTACATGCTGTTTTCCTTTTCATTTTAAATTTTTACTTAGTATAAATACTACCCTGTACATAGCAGAAAAAGACAAGAAATTAGTTCTCCCTCACTCAACAGTTCAGATCTTGTCTGTGACCCACACCGCATCTTAGTCTTCACCTCTCAAACTTAGTCCCGCGTCTTAGAGTCGGAAAGCTGATTGTGTTCGATCGCTTTTCATATTTTATGATCAGAAACCATGTTTTATCCATCGTTCTCGCGTCGCATACCATAAAATTCATTAACAACATCTAAAACTCATTCAAGGAAAAGTTACTTACCCACTCGCACTCCTTAGTCCACAACACAGCAGTGGTATATTGGTGATTTTTATATTTCATTGATAGATACACTGTGAGTGTATCAGTGGGCGTGCAGCTCTTGGTCAACAAGCAGGAATATGCCCCTGCAGAAGGCGATTACTTGTTGGAGTTTGTTTTCATTTAGGCATTTGCCTACATCTGCATTGCCTTGGATGACTGGGAGGGTGGGAAGGTTAGTGTTTGCTGTGTGGGGTTGTTGGGTGATGGGGAGGGGAATGTACTGGGTTCGACAATGTCAAATGCTCTGTTGAAGTCATCTTAGTCAAAATCTGAGAGAATGGAATGTTCTCGCACCTGTATGTACTCAAAATGACAATAATGAATCTTTGAAGCAAAAAGGTAAGTTGAGAGCTACAATCAATAGGATGTACCATGTGTATGGAACACCAATCTTGGTATTGCACTCTCAGGGAACTCATTATAAATTGAAGATGCAATGAGAGGCATTGAACTTAACAGAATGTCAGGATAAGCATAAGACAGAGGGTGCATATTGAATGCACAACAGAGCTGACCATTGTTTGGGGCAGATAGACAACAGACAGAGATCATGATGATGGTGGAGAAGAGAATGTTGAACAGTTGATGTGGCAGTTGATTTTATGTGATAAGCATTCCCATGAACATAGACCTATTGGGAGGATGTTGGACTTAGAGATGTTTTGAGCAAGTTTTGAGGTGAGATATTCTGTGGAAGTACTGTACAGCTCTGTCCAGAAGTCACTGATGGCTGTGAAGGGCTGTGGAGCCATGTGCATATTCTGTCCAGAACTGTGGCTGCTGTGGTTGCTATATATGGCTATGACTTTTGTGATTATCTATGGCTCAAAAACAGAGTTTGCTGATGAATTTCCTCTTGGGAAGAAAACCACAAGGGTATTAGCTATTAAAACTATTTGGGGCTTCAAAAATGTTTTATACACCTACTGCATAACACATTCTATTTTCTTTCTCCAGGTTTATGTAAATTTTTGTGCCTTTACACACCAATCTCTGCCATTTTATTTAAATGGTAAAGCCACATGTCACGTGACTGTTGTCTGGGAGATGGATCGTTGGCGCTTATAATACAACTCAGGACCACGGTCACTCAGGATTCAACACTGACAACAGTCTCTTGGTACTGTAATGGCCACTCAAAATGGATACTATACTCTATACGGTTGCTTCGTTCTAACTTCTTTCGCCAATTCAAACTGATTCTGATGCGATTCTGCCTTCAGTTGCCTCAGTTGACATGACTGCTTTGGCCAAGAGCTTCCAGGACAACGAAACTGGAGAATTTTGTGTGAAGGTTGGAGTGGATAAAATGAGGGAACAAATGGAGGTGGTGAAAGGAAGTGATTCATTATCTTGGAACTCCTCGTTCCTATTGTACGTCTCAACATTACGATACGCTGATTGTCAGTTGATTAAACAAGCTTCGACAGTGCTGGAGACAGCTCATCAATACTTTCTCTGTCTATTGTACAAAATACTTCCCGCTCTACCCTGAGAAGCATGCGCATATTCTCTGCTGATATCGTGCTTGGCGTGCTGTTGGAACAATGTGACAACAATGAATGTACGTCTGCAATGTATAACGTGATACGTCGTATCTCATAGACTTTCCGAAGTTATTACCCTTGAAATGCCATCGACACTGTCACATACGGGATTCCCAATAACGGTGACATTCGAAGTCAAACTCACGGAGCTGGATCTCAATGAAGTGGCAATCCACATGGACAGCGTGGGCACAAACCAGCTACGTTGCTTCGAGGATCTTGGTGACATGTCTGACCTCGAGAATGCAATGTTAAATACACATAATGCAGTGGAGCTCGCTGATGAGGGCCACCCGAATAAACCATGGTATCTTTCAAACCATGCTATCTGCCAGCACACCCGCTTCGAGCGTCTTGGTGACTTGTTGGATCTCGAGAACGCCATCTTGAATCAACAAAAGGCTGTTGATCTCACAGATGACGGACACCCCAACCAACCCATGTATTTCTCAAACCTCGGTATTTCCCAGCTACGCCGCTTCGAGCGCCATGGCGATTTATCTGACCTCGAGAATGCCATCTCCAATAAACAAAAGGCTGTTGAATTCACGGATGACGGACACCCAGATCGAGCGATACATTTCTCGAACCTCGGCACTTCCCAGCTACGTCGCTTCGAGCGCCTTGGCGATTTATCTGATCTCGAGAATGCCATCTTCAATAAACAACAAGCTGTTGAACTGATGGATGACAGATACCCCGACCCGATGTATTTCTCGACCCTCGGCATTTCCCAGCTACGTCGCTTCGAGCGCCTTGGCGATTTATCCGATCTCGAAAATGCCATCTTCAATACACAAAAAGCTATTGAACTCACGGACGACGGACACCCAGACCAGCCAATGCATTTCTCGAACCTCGGTATCTCCCAGGAAACTCGCTTCGAGCGCCTCGGTGACTTGTCTGATCTTGAGAATGCCATCTCGAATCAACAAAAGGCAGTTGCTTTCACGGATGACGGACACCCAAGCAAAGCAATGCATCTCTCAAACCTTGGTATTTCCCAGCAAACCCGTTTCGAGCGTCTGGGTGACTTGTTGGATCTCGACAACGCCGTCTTGAATATACAGAAGGCAGTTGATCTAACGGATGACGAACACTCTGACCTGCCAATGTATTTCTCGAACCTTGGCATTTCCCAGGAAACTCGCTTCCAGCGCCTCGGTAACTTGTCCGATATTGAAAATGCTATCTCCAATAAACAACAGGCAGTTGTTCTCACGAATGACGGACACCCAAGCAAAGCAATACGTCTATCAAACCTTGGCATTTCCCAGCAAAACCGCTTCGAGCGCCTTGGTGACTTGTCTGATCTCGAGAATGCGATTGTGAATCAACAAAAGGCAGTTGCTCTCACAGATGACGGACACCCAAGCAAAGCAATACGTCTTTCGAACCTTGGTATTTCCCAGCAAACCCGCTTCGAACACCTTAGTGAATTGTTAGATCTCGAGGATGCAATCTTGAATATACAAAAGGCAGTTGATCTAACGGATGACGGACACCCTGACCAGCCAATGTATTTCTCGAACCTCGGTAATTCTCAGAAAACCCGCTTCGAACACCTCGGCGACTTGGCAGATCTCGAGAATGCCATTTCAAATCAAACACAGGCAGTTGCTCTCACGGATGACGACCACCCATCCAAAGGACAGCGCCTCCTAGCAATTGGCACCAGCCTGCAAAGTCGTTTCGACCATTTGGGTAATTCAGGTGATCTTACAGCTTGTATTTTGTCCTACAAGGCAGCCGCACAACTGAAGGCTGCATATCCATCACATGCTCTCTTTGCAGCCCGACAGTGGGCTCAGACATCACATCACAATCATAACTTTATATCTGCTTTGGATGGTTATCGAACAGTTTTAGAGCTGTTCTCGAAGGTTTCGTGGCTTGGCCTTGACACTCGTTCTCGTCAAGACACGCTGCTGCAGGAGAAACCAGAGAATCTGGGCTGTCTTGCTGCAACCTGTGCTATTCAGCTAGGCCGTCTGGAAGAAGCAGTAGAGCTTCTTGACTTGGGACGATCTGTTTTTTGGCGACAGGCATCATCGCTGCGAGGTGACTTTGAGCTGCTGAGAGAAGAGGATGCAGAATTGGCCGAGAGATTGGCAGAAATTAGTCGTCAACTTGATGCTGGGAACTTCAATAACTCCTACAATACAGTTGCTGGATATAATGTTGGAGGTGACCGACGTAGTGCGGAGGAAATTGGAAGGGAACGTCGTCGGTTGGTCGGGAAGTGGGAGGGGCTCGTGGATCGGGTCAGACGACTCCCTCGATTCGAATTCTTCCTCAAACCCATTCCATTTCACCAACTCTGCCAGGCGTGCACGGCGGGACAGGTCATCATCATCAATACCAGCACATATGGAGTGGATGCATTGATATTTAGTGCTACCGGCTCCGTTGAGCATGTGCCACTGCCCGACATTGATCATGAAACGCTTGTGGGACTATCCGAAAATATAATATTAAACCAGCCCTCAAATGGTTCGGAAACACAGCGACGGAATTACACCATCCGTTTCTTGAAGCCTGCATTACAGACTGTCTGGAATGATATCCTGGTCCATATCTTCGGCAAAATTCACATATCACAGGCAGACACTCCAGTGCTGCCTCAACATCGAATCTCGTGGTATCTAACTGGACCTCTCACATTCATTCCAGTTCACGCATCGGGACCTTTGCGTGGGGAATTTGATGTTAGCCGTCTGGTAATCTCCTCCTATGTAACCAGTCTGGAATCTCTTTTTCGAACACGGAAGAAAAACGCCCCAGTTTCAAAAGAACATCAAAACATTCTCTGTGTCAGTCAGCCGGAAACTCCTGGTCAGACTCCTCTGCCCGAAACCACAGAGGAGTTGAATGACGTAGTCGAGATATTTCTTTCATCCGGCTGGTCTAACGAAAACATTGTCCGTCTCAGTGGAACAGCAGCAACAGTGGATGCTGTCTCCACTGCATTGAACTTCTGCTCATGGATTCATTTAGCCTGCCATGGTTTTCAGGACTCGAGGCTGGGGATGAAAAGTGCGTTTGTACTACACAATGGTCACCTAGAACTCGGCGAGATAGCCTCAAAAAGGTTGTCTAATGGACAATTTGCTATGTTGTCTGCTTGTCAGGCTGCATCTGGACAAAAAGAACTGCCCGGAGAAGCCATGCACCTGGCTGCAGGACTTCAGTTTGCTGGGTTTCCGAGTGTTATTGCCACCTTGTGGAGAATCCGAGACGAGGATGCTCCGAAGGTAGCAGATCTGACCTATCGATTTCTCCTCCGCCACGGGGAACTGGATCCTTCTGAGGCTGCGACAGCCCTCAATCGCGCAATATTGCACCTCCGAGAAGATCCCAGTATCACGGTGGATCGATGGGCTCCATTCATCCATCTCGGAATCTGAGTGCATCAGGAAAAAGGTCGCCCAACCAGAGCACTCAACCAGGAGTTTATAGTCTCCAAGTGGCAGTTTCGGCTACATAGTCTGATATCCGTCACTCAGTAGTACTTGCATAGTCATTGTGGGATGTTCCACTCACACCTACAACCGCATGCCATCATCAGTGTAGAACTGTCCTCTTCTGCCCCACTTTGGTTCAGGGCCTGTTTCCTAGTGATGGCATAACTACGTTTGCTACTTCCGATCTTGCCTTAGTAGTAGTTCTGCTATCTCATCTCCCAACTCTATCCCCGCCGATGTTCTCGTTCTACCAGCACCCCGAAGAGAAAGCTCCCACACCACCTCTATTCAGTGATCGGTCCAGCGCCATTCAACTCCCGGTATACGCCACTCGTACGTCCTCACCGACATCGACATCCGTTCACACACACAGCAGTCAATATTGGATATCGATGAGTTACTGCCAGACGAGGATCCTCCCACTAGTGGTTATTCCCCGCTTAGCGCAAAGCGCTCTGTACAGAGAGAGTCTGGCGCTCAAGAGGAGGCATAAGCCTAATAATATTCTGGCTGGAAGTGGTCCTTTCTGTCGAGTGTGAATACCGGTCAAATTTTCTGATTGTTGGTGCATTCGAAAGCTATGAATTTTCTCTATTTTAAAGTAGGAGAAATGAACTACATAACCTATTCTCTGAGATTGTGTTCCAAAGTTACACCTCCAGTTCCTTGAGACTCGTCGTTCACCTGTTGTCGTAGTCAATGCCCATGACTCACCCGGTAATTCAAGACGTTATACACAATGACCATCGGACAACCAGGGCAAAAAAAAAACCATCATGGCATCGAATGAATACAGTTTTAAAGGTAGGAATATGAAGACATTTGTGGTCCGAAACCACCACGTCTACAGCATCATTCAGCTGGATCGAAAATCTGGAAGGTGAAACATGCATCAGTACAAGCTAGATAGATTGGCAAACACATTTAAATAGAGAATCAGAGAACCGATATTCGACAGTGGGGACTCTCCGCGAAGGAGAACACGTTCGGACGGCACTTCCTAAAGCTTTCGGTGTAGATCATCATATCGAGGGGTATGAAAAGAACAGAAGATAAAGTATGTAGCAGATGAGAATGCTCACCATGTAGTAGATTTGTCAAAAAGTGCACGACAGAGCTGGTGTGAAAATGACGAAAATAAACCTTGACAGGGTTAAGTGCCGCATTTCAAACTCCGCCGTGTAACCTTTCCCGCCGAATTATCGCCCAACAGGCTATCTCTTCATTAAGATAACCTCTCAACAATCTCTACATATCACTGCAAGTTAAATCACCTCATTGGTGCGTATCATATGCATTCCCTGAGGACGTGCGATGCTTCGACTTGCGATGAAGCAATTTCTGTCACTCTGGTTTGTTCGGTACAAACGTGGCTGGATTTTGGTGGATATTTCGAAAAGCTTATCATGCTGGTTCACACAATAATTGTGTCGGGTTATTTTTGAATTTCAACTTGTAGCGACCATGGGTATCCGAAAACTTTTAATTCGAGGACTGATTTGAATATGGTTATGCCTTCAGATTTGGACCCATGGATAGCTCCTTGCCACATACGTTGAGCAGTCAGGACATTCTTTCACAGAATAATGCTTCCGCAAGTGGGGGAACTGGACTTCCGACTTCAGCCCCTATAGCAGCTCCATCGCAGCCAGCAGGGGCGCTCCCAAACCCTGCCCAGAATGGCGGTGATCCTGGAGCCATACCTGCCAAGCGTAAACCAGGGCGTCCGAAAGGCAGCGTAAAGAAGCCCACACCTGCAGGTGAAGCTACTGATCCAACCACCAAAGTCAAACGGCCTGTAGGCCGACCACGGAAAGATGGTCTGCCTGCTGGTTCCGTTAATTCGGGCGCTCGAATAAGCCGACCTCGTAAGAGCGCTCCAGGAAAAATGGGCGGACCAGATGTTCAAGTTTTAAAGCCTGGAGTTGCGTCAACAGGACAATCGGGTACTCCAACGTTTGGCATTCCTCAGCCTGGAGTATGTTTTTTCTCGTCAATTTTAGGACGTACTAATTTATCACCCTAGCCAACCTTTCGCCCCTATTATCCTCCAAATCAACTTCCTCCCCAGGCCCATTATCAAAATACATTTGCTGCCTCAATGGGCATGCAACCGTCAATTTCTGCACCTCCAATAGCCACCATCTCTCATAATGGCACCGGCCCAGTTAGCCCCCAGCTGATGTATCCTATTGATCCTGCTCTTGAACAAGATGAATGGGCCCACCTCGCGAAGACCAACCACTCTGCATTCTTACAAACATTGCTCATGTCACTCGCTGCCCCGAACCCGATTTCCTCGGCGGGTCCTAGCGTGGAAGAAGCATTCAAATCTCACCTCGTCTCCCTTGCACCGAACTCCGCTCAGAAAGAAGCCCAGTCGATCCCTTCTCTTTATTCGATTTTGAAGACCTTTTGGCTCCCCTCTTCGCCAGCATATTTCTCTTTAACTGCATCAGCATCCATGTCTCGTACGCCGTCCGAGCATCGTTTCTTGTATTGGGACCCCCAGCCGCTCGTCTTCAATGGGATCGCTTGTCCAGTCTGTTCAACCCCGCTCATCAACCGAGGCCGCATTCGTTCTGGACCAATGAAGGTGTATGACCTTGAAAAACCGTTCTTTATCGTTGGATGTGAATATCTTTGCAAAAGTCCCGTTTGCGCCGCCAATGTACCTCCAGATGGAAGGAAATTCGCCAGCACTGATTCGTCGATATTGCGGTCACTACCGGCGAGACTGCGGGACGAGTTCCCTGCATACCTTATGCAAGGCGATGGTGATTTGGGTAGCGGAGCGAATGTTTGGAATTGGCAAGCAACTGGAGTGTCGCGGTCGCTCTGGAACATGGTTAGGGGATGTTTGAGGTCTGGATTGTCAAGAGATTCGATCATGACCATCGTCAGAACCATCCAAAATGGAGTTCCAGACGAGCAATCACAAATGGAAGAAGAGGAAGAAGCCGACGAACAAGACGAGCTAGATCAAGAACAACCTGTGCCAAATAATGGCACTGCTGTCGTGGCCCAGCCTGCCGCCAACGAGGCGCAGAATGACGTATGTTGTGCTTTATATAGTTTTCATGGTAGTGTTTTGACTTGGTTTCATCCAGGGTGCTTCAGACGCGTACAACAATGCTTGGAAGGCTCATAGCGCCGTCCTGGATCCCAGCCCTAATCCCGAACCTACCAATGCACAAGCAGGCCCCAGTATGCCTACTGCTACCACTATGACCATGGCTCCGCAGCCCGCACCACAGCCATACCCATTCCCACAAGCGGGGCCTTACATTGCTTACCCGTACCAACCGTATCCTCATTATCCTGTTCAGCAGCAGCCGGCTGCCCAGTCATCCAACAACGCCCAACAGCAGCAGCAACCTTCCTCAGACAGCGGCTCACCTGAGCAAAACGCACTCAAGAGGCCTTTCAGCTACGGTGATAATTCCTCCGAGGTCTCGATTTTGGAACCGTCGCAGAAGCGCACTCGACACTGTTGTAAGTGCGGGTCTCAGGAGTGTAAAGGCAAAGGCGGTCGTTCGTTCTGTTTGAATGTGTGCCAGGATTGCGGGAAGCTGGAATGCAAGGGGAGGAATAGCAGGCGCCCTGATAAGAGGTGTGATGAGGCGTGGTCATAAGATTGTTAGGGCTAAATTGTGGGCGGGGGGTTATGAACATTCCAAAAAAAAAAAAGAATTGGCGACGCGAAATGGACTCCCTCTTCTATTTTCAACAGTCTCAAAGTGTAGTGCATTCTTCAAGTAAATCCACTATTGCCTTTTGAACTTGCAAAACATATCAAACTCTGAGGAGGGGACTCGAATTTATACGCCACAGCTAGGTAGATAGGTCCATGACATCTGTAAGTGCAATCCCAGATCCCCGAAAAGTGAGCGAGCGAGCGAGTGAGTGAGTGAGTGATAGGTGAAGACGATGCATGCGCAGAGCAAATAAATAAAATAACCAGAACTCGTAAAAAAAATGCATAAAAAAAAAAAACTGTATGTGTGTAAGGTCAGTGTCAAAAATGTAATATCCATCCCAAGCAAAACGAATTCGAAAACGAAAACGAAAAAAAGAAAAAAAGAAAGAAAAAGGTCCCATCTTGTTACTTCCGTCCAAGAAATGAAAATCGTTGTCTAGCAGGTTTAGTCGGCGAGCCATTCTGCGCATGCGGTACGTGCGGAATAGGATGCACGATCTCGAACGACGACGACGTAGTCGACGTAGACGTTCGTAAGGCGCCAGTAGCAGTAGCAGCAGCACTACTAACACTATGTCGATTACGCACCCCATCACCATCACCATCACGAATAAACGGTATAGGCAACGACATCGTAGAATCATGCGAAGCCAGTGGTATCGGTATCGGTATTGGTATCGCTGTAGTTTGTGAACTCTCGGAGATGGAAAATAGGTTGGAGAGTAATGGATTGTTGGGTGGATGTGGATGTGATTGTGGGCGTGGACGTTGTTTTTTGGTGGGTGTGGTGGTTGGTGTGGATGTGGGTGTGGGTGTGGTGGGGGATGATTTACGAATCAAAGAACGTGGATTGGGTAAGCCAGCTTTAAAATACCTATTCCTCGAAACCACCTCCCTCTCCCTCTCCCCCCCACCACCCACCCCACCACCAGCACCAGCACCAGCACACAAAACCGATATCCCCTCCGGAATATAATCCAAATCCCCAATAAGATCCAAAGCGTACCGAGGCACTTCTACCCCATCTTCGACTTGTTTGCCCATACTGGCTAGGATATCGGCTTTGGAGCGGAGGATGGGGGTGTAGATCGTTGCTGTGCCTGCTGTGCCTGTTGGGAGGGTGGGTGTGCGGTGGGGGA
Source organism: Piloderma croceum F 1598 (assembly GCA_000827315.1). Lineage (NCBI taxonomy): Eukaryota > Fungi > Basidiomycota > Agaricomycetes > Atheliales > Atheliaceae > Piloderma > Piloderma croceum. The sequence goes on from KN832986.1 coordinate 509,003, forward strand.
AGTTGGGTTTGGGAGGTGGGGGTGTTGGGAGTGTTGGGAGGGAGGAGGAGGTGGTGGGTGTTGATGGCGGTAGGGCGTGTGTGAGAGTGGGAGTGGGTGGGATTGGGGATACAGGGATGTTAGTATCTCCAGTAGTATCCTCAGCAACAGCAGCCAACGACGCATTACCCAAATACCTCGTAGACGAAGCAGTCGATGACCGATTCCCCACTTTCCCTCCATCGAGAGAAATAGAGCGTGCATGGTTACTCTGTGTATAGGGAGTGAAAGAAGATGCGATGGAGGTGCGTAGTAACATTGGTGGGGCGTCGTTCATCGTTACCCTGCGCGGGGCACGGTCGTAAGAGGAGGAGGAGGAGGAAGAGGAGGAAGTGAGGGAGGATAGGGATTTCTTGCGAGAGGAGATAGGTTTCCTGGTTGGTGATAACTCGAAGAATTTAGCGAGGTTATTCGCTCTTCTCTTCGTCTCCTCGTCCATCACCACCACACCTACCGCCGTCGTCCCCTGGGAAGGCAACACAACCCGATTATTACTCTTCCCCCCAAACTGACTCAACGAAACAATCTGCTCCCTGACAGCCTCAGCTTCACAATCAACAACACCCTTCCTCTTCTCCTCCATCCACCTCTCCCTCTGCATAGCCCTAATCACCTCCGGATCCAACGGCGGCGTCCCCTCCCCCTTCCCTTTCCCACCCACACCACCATTCCTACTCTGAGCCAAAACCCCACGCAGCTTAGTAGCGCGTTCCTGCGCCTCCTGCGCATGTAAGCGAAGGAGAGCAGTAACCTGCTCCAGGGCTCGAATTTGGAGCTGTTGTGCGGTTGGGGAGGGTTTACGCTGTTTGAGGGATTTGGCGAGGGCTTCTTCTGCGCGGGTGTAGCGCTGCTTGCGGCGGGATTGCATTGGGGTTGGGGCGTTTATGATGGGTTTGGAAGGGTTTATTATGTTTTTGTTTGCGATACTGGAGGAAGAAATATACGCAAAAATGGTCAGACATGGAAGGGTAACGACACACAACACATCGCACCTATTCAACGCCGAGGGTCGGGGTAGACGACCGTCGTCATCAGGAAGCACAGTAGCACGCGTCGGCTTCAACGACTGCCTCCACAACGCAACATTGTCGGTGTCAATGCGGACACCGGTCACTTTAAGCTGGGTGTGGTGGGAGTACGTGTCAGTGGCAGCTGGGGGTGGTGGGGAAGTGAATCTGCCGACGCGAGATTCGAGGAGTGTACGGCTGGACATGGGACAGCGGCGGCTAACTAAGAGAGAACTTGAGAAAGTGAATAAAGTTGGACAGGGAGAATGGAATTAAGTAGATGATAGAGAGCGCCAAGGCTGGGTTTATGTAAAGTAATTTGGAGTGGTACAGCGGTGACTAGACGCATGTCACAGCTCCAGGGTGTGCTAGTCGTTCGTCCTCGTCGTCGCCGGGAGTCGACGTCAACCGAGCAAAACAGCTCATTATATAAAAGTCAATCCACGTGACCAGCGCGTGTCTACACTACCTCCTGCCAAGCACAACCTCCATAATCCCCATCCCAAGCCTCTTCATCTTCCCCCCAATCCTCCCACTCCCCTTCACACAGCCTCCCTTACTTCGCACCGCCTTTGAACTGCCTTCTGCGGCGGTGCCCATCTCGCGAAACCGATACTCAGACGACGGGTGTGGATGAAGAGGCGGCCCTTCCCCCTCTGCAGATCGAAACCTAGCTAGCCCCATCCGTAGCTCCATCTCTCCGCTTAACGAGAACCCTATCGTTGAATCTCCACCATCGACGACGTGTCCCTGATACGACGTGCGCGACGCGAGGTCAGACGCACATGGCAGCGGGGGTGGAGGTGAGAAAAATGACGATGGTGAAGTCGGAGACGAGCTCCCGAATGGTGAATTAGGACGAGACATGTTACTAGGCCGTATAGCGCTATAATACGGTCTACTCGGATGACCAACTCGGACTACCGTCGTATACTCCTGCTGCTGCATCGACACCGGTACCGGCATGGGTATCGACATAGTGGGACTAATCCAAGTCGTATCATTCTCATCATCACCCACACCTACATCCAAACGCGTATTCAACAAAGGAACCCTCAAAGACCGTGACGACCTCTGCTTCAGAAGCGTCATACGTTGTTTACGTCGTAGTGTCCGTTCGGGCTGAGTGAGGCTGAGGCTTAGTGAAGAGGATGAGTGTGCTAGTGTTGGTGAAAGGACCGTCGTATTTGGGAAAGGCCCGAGGGATGGGGAAGAGGGCGGTGGTGTGGGGGTGTTGGTGTTTCGTGTTTCGGGTGGGGTTGAGTTCGGAGCGTAAGCTGGTTCTTGTGTTGTCTCAGGCGCGAAGAACTGGCTTCTAGCACGGACCAGCTGCACAGATGCATATGAACGTCGATGAGACATGGACGACGGACGCTATGAAAGACCAAGCGAGACAATCAGTTTTAGTCTTAAACAATACAACCCCCCCTCACACACACACAGACATACCGATTCAGAATGAGTACTAATACCGGTAATCATCCCATACCGCTTCGTGTTCTCCTTCTCTTTCCTATCACCGAGCAAAGAACTCGTTGATGTTGAATGACGCCGATTAATACCCGACTCGGCGTCCTCGGTTGGAGAATGTCTCACACCCGGCGCGTGACATCCCCCAAATCCAAGACCAATCTGAAACCCAACCCTCGCAGGCGAACTAGCCCTTCTCCTCCTCCTCACACTCACACCCCGTTTCTGCTCAAATTCAAATTCAAAGTCGCCCATCGTCCACGCACACCAAAGACACGGGATATTATTTGTAGACTCGCATGTGGAGAAGGGTGCGGGTGCAGGTGTCGGTGTTAGTTTGAGGGAGGGGAGGGAAGTTGATTTTGGGAGGTGCTTTTGGTGTGAGGGGTTAGGTGAATGGGATAAAGGAAGGGGAAGGGGGGGGGGGGGAAGACGTACGGGTTTGTGTAGACATGATGTTGGCAGTTCGGAACGTGGCACCAGAGTAGTCAACGATGGATTCTCTATACCAGATAGGAAGCTAGGACTAGTAGTAGTTGACGAGACTGGCATACTCATACTCGCCGCCCGTCCGCCCGCCCGAAAAATGAATGCGTTGAAAGTCGTAAGTTTGAAGGTCAAACCCAAGCAACGCTCCGGAGCATGTAAGTACTACTTAGGCACGCATCATGATTCACGGTTCATTGTTCCGTAGTGAACACATATCAACATATCGCCTCGTGACTTGCGTGTGTTGTTGTTGTTTTTTGGTGCCCTGAACATTGATGTATTGATGGCGGGCGACGGGGGAAGCGAAGCGAACTTCAAAGGAACTTACGGATCGGGTTCAAAGAGAAAACTCGGGGGACAGGGGCCGAATGTCTTTTTGTGGGTGTTTCCCAATCATCACCGACTATCGATTGAACATTTGAAATTCGTGTTGGCCAAAACTTACTTGAAAGGTCATGCCGCCAAGAGACCCAACCAACGCCCAAATATCCTCCCGCCTATCCTACGCACAAAATACCCCTTCCTTCCTCCTCAAGCTCCAAAACCGCATAGCAGGTATCCCCTCCGACGAACCAGAGCCCTCCGAATATTCAGGATCAGGATACGGATACGGCCACGGCGGTGGGGGGGACGGCGAAGGAGAATTCTACGACGACGGCTCAGGCCGACCGCCTATCCCACAGCGGCCTGCGATCCCTGAGAGACCGGAAGATGACCCCGGAAGCGCGGATGAGGATGATGATGGGGATGAGAAGCCGCAGGTTGTTGTGTTGAGGGAGGGGAAACATTTGACGGAGAGGGAGGCGGAGAATGTGAGGCGGAAAGGTTAGTCGTTTGATGCCCCCCCCCTACGTTCAATATTTATTTATTTCATGGCTGACAATGCTTTTATTTTATTTTATTTTATTTTATTTTATAGAGAGAGGTCTACCCCCACTTCCTGACCCAAAAGCAATACCATCCAAACTCCTCGAAGAAGCCAATACGAGCAATCCAACTCCCAAACCAAAAACTCAAACTCCAAGTCTATCATTCTCCTCATCAAAAGATGGCTCCTCCAAAACTACATCCGGGAAACGAAAAGCCATCGGAGATGCTGATGCTGAGGAGGATAAACCCGGCACCAAGAAAGGATCACAGCAACAGCAGAAGAAGAAGAAAGCGAAGAAAGCTGGGAAGACGCTTTTGTCTTTTGGGGATGACGAGCCGTAGAAGTTGTGTATGTAATTCTCGAAGGGGTCCTCCTCCCCCCGCGGGCCCGCCCGTATCGATCACTTGATTTCTTGGTGAGTGAAAATTTGTGGTGGGATATGCACACGCGGCTTTGGAATTGATTTAGAAACCACTATTTTATTTTTTATTTTTTACATGCGCCAACTTTGAGCCCTGCTATTTCTTTGAATCGGTGCACGTGACTCGTGCGAATCGTAGTCCATCCTTCCCGACGCCTCCTTTGCACATGCAAACCAGCCTCCCGGATCTCCCTTTTACGAATTACGGAAAAGCAGAGCTCCGTCCCTTCGGTACCCATAGTACTGCCGAATCGACTCCACGGACGTATCCTAGGACCGATCTTCAGACCCTCACACTTTGGACCTCCTTCCCCGATAACATTCACCAAGCCATCCAATCTGCAACCGCCCGAGCCCATTTGCCTTCTACTCCATTCACTATCGAAGTCTCGACAAGCACAAGATTTGTGGAAAACGAAGAAAAGATTCGTACCCACGCAACGGTCGCATTGCATGAGGCAGTTGAAAAGGTGTTGGCGAAGCTTGGGGTGAACGGATGGTTCGCCTTGCCAGGTGGTGGGAATGTCGCAATAGTAGGAGATCCAGATTTCTCGTGGATTATGAGTACCAGACAGCCGCACCCGAAAGTCATCGTATGTCTATCAGTCACTACATGTGTACTTGTTGTTTAACCCCGCTGGTGTAGGTCGAGTATACAACTTGGTGGGCGGCGGATCTAACGTATGTTTTCGAGGCTTTTGATGGCACTCGTGACGATACTCTCAGCAAACAATCCTTGGAAGCTCTCCAACAGATCTACGGATATATGACATTCAACAACAACAAATTCGGTATCCTTACCAATTGGCAACGCGCCTTGTTCCTGCACCGCGTTGAAACATCGGATCGCAAAACCCTTCAGTACTACCTCATCGAACTAGACGGACCTGGCCACATCTCGATGCTGAAAGCGTGGGTCGGCATGGTGTTGCTTGCGGAGGCCGACTGGTTCTATGCATCCCCTACCATCTCCTCTGTCCCTCCAGGTCTAAACTTCGGAACTTCGGCTGCCTGGAAGAACTGGGCGAGAGCGTTTCAAGACGCTCAAGAGTACCGCATGCTACCTCACGATGGTACATACGAGTGTCTCACTCTTGACTTGCGCCTGTGTTGCTTTAACCTCAGCTCCGCTCGCCGTGCATCGATAGGCTGTGTGGTAGACGCGCAATTTCTAGCACCACCCGTCGGGAAATCTAACCTCCAGGTTGTTTGCAAAGTTGTCGATGTCTTGCGCTATCCCGATGCAGCAGATTTGCTAGATAGGGAAGTTCGCGCCTACGCGGCTCTGGAACATCTCCAAGGCAATGTGATCCCCAAACTGTATGGCTTCTACGAAATTTGGGGGATTCTGCGCCTCATTGCTCTGGAGCCTGTTGGTAATGCCATTCCTGAAGACGAACAAATCAACCAGACACTTCGCACGAAGATGAAGACGGCTCTCCAATGCATTCACGTTGCTGGGTATATCCACGGTGACATCGCACGTCGTAACTTTTGTAGGAGGGCAAGGGGTGCCGTTTTCTTGGTGGACTTGGAGAGATGTCGGCGTTCTAGGAACCAATCTGAGCTGGATGATGAGATGAATGAAGTGGACGGGTTGTAGGTTCTATGCTTGCATAGAAAGTCTTACATATATGTTTTCAAGGTAGAGGTATAATTTATCTGCTGCCGGTAGTCATTCATTATACATTACTTTTGGCAATGCATTAATGGAGTTTAGGTGAAATGCTAGTTGTTACTGCGCGCGTTGCCGCCAACACCGGTGCTCGCCGTTCTCGACGGCGAGCTCAATTATAAGCTCATGTCATCATCTCTCTCCTTAGTTCCTTTTGCATACTTCTTCATATATGCGTCCTGAAGCGTCTAAACGTGCAGTTTGATCTCGGACATCATTGGTATTATAAGGGTGCTATCTCACAATGCATGCCGTTTTCAGCGGTGACCGACCGAAAAGGGAAAAAGATAATTTGGTGACGACGTGATCGAACCGTGACTCGGACCAGGACAGTCTATGAAGCGCTCCTTCCTGCGCTCCCTCCAAACCATGTCCTCCCCAAACAAACCTGTACCCATCTCATCTCTCCCCCTCCCGCCCCCCTCTCATCTCCTCCCAAACAACTTACAGTCGTTTCCAAATGTAATGGCACTGTGCCTTTTTTTTCTCCGATCGCCGTGACGTCGTGACGCGTCGTTCCCAAAGTGGAAAGTCTGCCCGCATCCTCAGCTGCAGACCCATCATTGCCATCCAAAACCACTATCATCCCACTATTAGTGCGAGATAAGTAGTTAAGTATTTGCCTTAAATATGGATTATTCCGAGATGTAGTAAATGATGAAATTTCCCATTTGTTCCCACATCAATGGTACAATTGTCAATTACTAGCTATTAAGCTTTCCATTGCGTAGACCACTACTCTAAAAATTTATTGTGACCCGTCGGACAAACATTGGCTACAAGCACATACATGGGCAGAAAGTTTTTTTTTTTGTCGAAGATCTGCGCACACTGAAGAGCTCATCGGTAGACTTTCCACTTTGGGAACGACGCGTCACGACATCACGGCGATCGGAAAAAAAGGTACCAGTGCCATTGCATTTGGAAACGCCTGTAACCCCCGACCCAAATACCCCCACCCCATCCAGCTTTCTGCATGAAGTCCTGGCCAAAAAACCTACCATTCAGCGCCGTGCACGGCTTTTGTCCTCTCCAAGCCACTTTAGTTATGTATCCCCGCTGCCTTTGCCTTTTCCATATCAGATTAGTGCGCAGGATGGGGAGGTGGGGGACAAACCTGAGGATCGGGCAGCGTATGTAGAGAAGTGGCTTAGTATGCGAGAGGCTACGCATGCGCGTGGGCAGGAAGGCGATAGTGCCAGTGCAAATGGGTTAACAAAATTTTACCCAGAGAATAGAGACCAACCTCGCGAGTTGATCGGTCTAGCAGAGACAGGTCTAAGAGACTGCTTGCCTCAGCTAGACGTTGGGGATGCTTTCCAAATTCTCGGAAAGCCTGCTCTTTTGCCTCCTCTTGGCTCTAATAGCACAAATACCGAAGCTAGCGCAGATGCTCAAGCGGCCCGACAGGACTTGCTTGACATACTGAGCGGACACGCAACCCTCATGTCTGACTCCCCGGAAGCCGGGTTCGCACCTTGGTCTCTCAGATATAGCGGTCATCAATTCGGTACTTGGGCAGGGCAATTGGGAGATGGGCGCGCGATATCTGTCCGTGAGTTCTCTGGCTCTGATTAATAATGCTATTTATTGACAACTGTTATCATCCTTGTTGCTATTATTCTCGCTACTATTGTTGGGCGTATACAGTGGTGACTCCGCACCCATCCGATCCAGACCTAACGTACGAGTTGCAGCTCAAAGGAGCTGGTCGGACACCGTTCTCGCGCAGCGCAGATGGGCTCGCGGTACTGCGTTCTTCGATCCGTGAATTTCTCGGTGCCGAAGGTATGTTCATCCATTACGCATAATCAAAGGAACAAATTAAATTAATAAGTGAACTTGTGGACTTATTTTAGCGATCAACGCTCTCCAGATCCCGACTACTCGGTCGCTGTCTCTCATTTCCCTGCCCTCGCTCCCCGTAGCTAGGGAGCGAGAAGAATCTGCATGTATACTTACGCGGGTCGCTCCTTCTTTCATGCGCATTGGTATATATCTAACCCTTGTCCCTTCATCCTGCTCATCTTGACCTATTCTAATTTCGTGGTGATGATGAAACAGGCTCATTCGAAGCGTTCAACGGCCCAAGCAACATGTTTTTCTTCGGTGGTGGACAGCAGGACCCCGATTGGGAAGGATTGCGAGTGTTGGGTGAGTGGGTGGCGAAGAGGGTGTTGAGGCTCGAGGCGGCGAATCAAGGACGGGCGTGGGGAAAGGAACTGGTGATGGAAGTTGCGAGGAGGAATGCAGAGATGGTTGCTGGATGGCAAGGTGCGGTATTCATCATTTGTTTAACGAGCGAGTCAAGAGGTCTGATGGTTTGACCTTAACACAGTGTATGGATTTATGCATGGTGTTATGAATACCGACAAGTATGTTTCTGTGCTCTTGAATAGTTTCCTCAGGTGCTAACAGAAAGGTATTTATTATTTATTATTTATTATTTATTATTTAGCATCTCCGTGCTCGGATTAACAATCGACTACGGTACGCATCCGATCCCTTTGCTTTGACCCGCTTACAACAATATTTACTGTATTTCAACCTGATCAGGCCCATACGCGTTCATGGACGTGTTCGACCCATACCATATATGTAATCACACGGACCAGGAAGGACGGTATGCTTATAAGGTGCGCATATCATTCATTTCTCATCAACTGATTGCATGTGCTGACAAATGACCGTCTATAATGTGCCCAGTATCAACCAAATATGATGTTCGTTTGTCCTTTCTTTACGTCTGTACTTTCCGGTTCAAACTATCTTTCCCTCTAGAATATACGCATGCCGGCACCTCCTGAACACCCTCTCCCCGCTCATCGGGGCCGAATCAGTGTTGGGTAACAAACCTGTCGGTCCAGGATGGATGCAGGGTGCTTCCGACGAGACGATTGCAGAGTGGGGGGAGAAAGGGAAAGAGAGTAGGGAAGAGATGGAAGTTCTCATCCAGACGACCTGTTCGGTCGAGTATGGGCGGTTGATGAAAAAGGTTTGTGGACTGATTTATTACCGGTGCATGACTGTTGATGATTTATTTACTTCAGCGCCTCGCATTGAGAAAACAAGAAAAATCAGACGAGAACCATCTGGTCCAGCCTCTGCTGGACATCATGGCTGAGCACAAGCTCGACTTCCACGCTACATTCCGAAAACTATCATTCTTCAAGCCGTCGCTCCTCACATCCTCACCGACTGATCCGAATCCAAACCAAAACGTACTTGAGAAGTTCATCTCTGATCTACTTAACTTATCACCTGAGGGACGAAGTATGGATCATACTAAGGCAACGAATGACTGGATGGCATGGTTTGAGAAGTACACTCAGCGGATTCTTAGCGAAAGAGATGAATGGACTGCAGGAGAGGATTGGGATTCAGAGAGGGAGAAGGCCGCAAAGGCCGCAAATCCCCGATTTGTGCTGAGGCAGTGGGTATTGGAGGAGGTTATTAAGAAAGTGGAGGTTGATGCGGAGAGTGGAAAGAAGATTCTGGGGAAAGTTTTACAGGTGCGAATGACTTTCGTTATTATTTCCTTATAGCGACAATAGCTGACCAAACCAATGTTAACTTTTGACCCGAATTCTAGATGTCTTGCAGCCCTTTCGAACCATGGGGTGCAGAAGGAGACGAACGGCCCGACGAGGAGTTGGATGCGGAGGTTAGGGAGGAGAGAAGATATTGCGGGATGGGAGAGAAGGCACTGCTCGGGTTCCAGTGTAGCTGTTCAAGCTGAGCTGACCATCCAATACCTAAGACTGTGTATGTTATGAACCAAATGTTTCGATAGTTCATCATTGTATCGTTATGCAATTACCACCAGCCAACTGTCAAATTTTAACGGAGGTGTATAGATCTGACACTTCGGACGCAAGTGAAAGGGAACTGTCAGATTATAACGGGTTATTCCTGAGTGTAGTATGAATTTGAAACTTTGGACACAAATGGGTCGAAATTAAACGGAGGGTGTATAGATCTCATACTTCGGATGCGAGTAAAGGACCGTCAAAATGGAACGGGGGGTCTCCCGAGTGTATATTTGACACTTCGGACGCAAGTGCAACTGTCAAAATTAAACGGTAGGTCTTCGCTGAAGCATGTAGATTTGACATTCTGCGGAATGGAAAATTGTCGATACACCCCTTATACCAACTTGCATCCCCACCAGCACCATCACCACCGGCACATTTCATTATACGTCGGGTTGTGACGGCTCGAAGCGCATGAATATCATTTTCCCGCCTCTATCACATACACAGCGCAAAATACACATTCATTTCAAAATTAACCATCGACGTAATCACAAAACTTAGGTCGCACTGCCAAAGATCTGGTACCGCCTGCAAATGCTCGGACCGATCTCGTCGTATTGTGCTTTGGTGTGGCAGGAGGTGTAAAATTCGGGCTAATTTTAGAAGGCAGCGCTTAGAATTGATGATGAATTTTGAAGGTAAGGAAAAGACTCACGAGGGATGCTAAGAGGGACCCGCCGAACCAGACGGCGTACCGTTGGCGCTTGTGCGAGATGACATCTACTTCCATTCCAGATGACTGTGCAAATGACGAATAAGCATCTACCAGTATGGGAGTGGCACGCAGAGAAAAATGGACCTACCTTGAGAACGCTTCCGCTCGCTGCTACGCTGGCGTCTAGTCGACGGTCGACGAGTTGTTTGAGGTCGCGTTTGAGACGCGTGCCAAAGTGCTGGAACATCGTAGAACCACCCGACAGGACAATGTTCTATGGGAGAACAGTGTTACAAATGGCTATATTATAAGAGATAGAGCGTTCGCGATTTTACCTTGTACAAACCACGACGAACATCGATCGGACAAGACTGAATTACATCATCAACGATATCAGGAAGGGGTGTGAGGAAGTCGGAGGAGTAGATCTCCGGGTTAAAGAAGATCTCCGGGGCGAGGAAGCGTTCGTAGCCTACATCGACGGAGTATTTCTGGCGACACAATCAGTTATCAACGAAACAGAGTTATCCAAATGACAAAGAATTCTCACCCGTCCAGTAACACTATACTCTCCGTCGAATCTCTCAAAATACTTGTACGGCTCTGCATCGTACTTCCTAAACTCCCTAACGATATCTTGGCACACATAACTATAATTCTCCTTCACCTTTCCCGCAATCTTCAATTGATCCTCAGGTGGTACATTAACAGTTTCTCCACGTTCTCTCATCAAGTTCAGCACAAACTGCGAGATATCGCGTCCGGCGATTGGGATGTGCTTGATGGCACTTCCAATGACGTACCCCTCTGCACAAGGGATAACGTGTGTGACACCATCCCCGGAGTCGATGACCGTACCGGTGAGAGTGCGGTCGGTGACTCTGTTAGATGACCAGGAGGCTGCGAGAGCGAGGACCGCTTGAACAGCGATGTACAGCCCTTTGATATTGAAAGACTCGAAGAAGATCTCGGCTGTTAGTTCTCTGTTCTCCGGCGGGTTGAGAGGTGGTTCAGTCTGGATTACCCGATTAGTTCATCAGACTCCTTGAAAACATCACAAGAATAGCAAACTTGAGCTCACAAGGAGGAAATAATGATCCTCGGGCTCCGCACGCAGATATTTGAAGATCGTCTGCTCCCAATACCGTTCCATATGATCCCAATTATCAATCATACCATGTCGGATGGGGTAGTGGACACCGTATCCCGGCGTTTTTGCATTTTCTAGAGCCTCGTCTCCGATGAAGAAATCTAGGTCTTCTATTCCTCGTTTAGATGCCAGATGGCCCGGTCTGGGAGGGACTGCGGGACCGCGGCTTGTCGTCTGAGCTGCAGGTCCTCGAGTAGCTATCGCTGTTGGAAAGACGCTATGTATATTGATTAGTTACTGTACTTACCCTTGAACAATTGGATCAGAAACTCACAATGACGGATCGGAGTTTCCGGCAAATCTGAAAGGATTACTGATGAGTGTGCTAGGTAGTTGTAAGTAATCAGACTACATACCCAACTTTTGAGTAACCTGTTCCATTATCGCAGATGATTGGAGCCAGTAGCGACATGGTGGAGTGAATTATTTGGAAGGAGCTGCGAGTGTACTGCGATTGGGTTGTTTGTACAAAGGCTTTAGATCATAACAAAACAGCATAGCCACGTTGGTATGTAATGGTTATCCCATCAACTAAGGAGACTCTTTAGATTCGTTCCAACTGGACCTAGCCGCCCCAGAACGACCTCAACTTTACGATGTACAATTGCAAACTCAGGACTTCTTGTTTGGCGGTCGGTCATAGTCCTTACCAAGTCCTTAGCATCAGCAAAACCTGTTTTAGGTGCCATAGAATGTGGGCAAGGCTGTAGATAGCTGTAGATCTCATAGAGTGCATAGGATCTCATAGATATCTATAGCTCCAATGTATGCTTCATAGATTTTCACAGAATCCCCGGCTCTATCTAGTCCTACATAGAAAGCCAGACATACTGTCAAGGATACCATAGAATACCTGTCAACAAATTGCTAAGTCCCTTCAGGACCATCCTAAAGAGTTCCTAAAGTCATTCCCGATGAGGCAGTCTATGCCAGGCATTGCCAGCTCATCACTTTCTTCCACTACCATCAATCATGCCGACAACGATTTCGCAGTCACTCACGACGGTATCTGTGCATGGCTTCAGTATGAGTGATATCCATCTCAACAACAGAACGGGACCTCCGCCGACCCCCACACTGGTGCCAAAATGATCTTGATTCTCCCCCGTTGAGACGGGCATATACATCCTCGTCTCCTTCACGCTCTCCACGTAGCTACGTCTCAAACGGCAAATATGATATCGATTTCAGCAAACGCGATCCGTTTAGTGCTGCCACAATTCGGTCCTGAACTTCGGTTCAAACGTGAACTTCTGTGAACGCGACCGAAATTCGGTCCAAGGTCGGGCACCACCCAGAACTTAATAGCCCTGCGCCGAGTATATATGGCACTCCCAGCCAAATCCGAGGTGTTTATTGGGAATCGATTGGGCTGCAATAGCACATACGGCCAGTGCTTCAATCGGCCGCTGTGCGCCCCTCTGAAAAAACACTAGCTTTCTTTTGTCTGCCCGTTTGTGGCTAATGAGACCAGAGCATGACCGGGACCAGCTAAAACGGCGGCTCCAAGCCGTTTGGAAAGTCCCATTCCATGTCTTCATTGATTCGTCATGGGGTAAGGTTTGTCCTATTTTGTGTTTTCCATGTACTGACCTTTATGTAAACAGAGTAATAATTTGTGGGAAATTTCCAGCGGTCGCACGGCTGGATACATGGCCATTTGCAAGTTATTTGGCGAGGCTGTCGGACCCGACGCTGTTGCGCTGATTTAACCTGCAACGGCACAAAGGTATGTCAATCATAGCCTCCTTGAATTCGAAAGTTACACTCGCAAATGACGAAGATTCGTGATCTATATCCCACGTCATCCTGTCATACACCCGGATACTTTTAGCAGCCGGACCTGGTAGGATGTTATGTACGTCTCGTATGTAGCTATTGATGCCCGAGGCCCTGTGCTAATATATTTGTCATTTTCATTCATTTTGACCCAGGTTCGGCATTCGAACCTAGTTCGAACGTGAACTGGACCTTCCGAACGCGTTCAGGCACGTTCGGTCCAAGGTTCAGCCATATGGCTGAACCTGAACCTGCATTCAGTTCGGCGTTTGCAAATTTTGCTCAAGAACCTGACTGAACCGAACTTTGGCAGCACTAGATCCGTTACCAAAATCGTCACGTACAACCTCAAACGAAGACTGGGGCAAGGCGGATCGTGTTTGATGTGTATTTTCCCCACCAGGTACTATTCGTTTCTTCCTTTTGTTTTTGTTGGTCTATTTTTGCTGATGATGCACAATTGTATATCACCAGCACTAATGGAGCATATGCATGCTCTCAGCGTCCGATGTGACGGCCCGTTATGTTGAGGATGCAGCCAATAGTACGTCACTCATTATTTTTTGTTTCGACGTTATGCTAATAATAATCAGCTTCGCAGGCATATCTAACCAAAATAGAACTTCAAAATCCTCCACACCGTCGTCTAAACCATTGCCTACCTACAACATTAACCGCGTCATCACCGTGAATTATCCCGAAGTGCGCTGGCCGAACTCCCGTCATCGCTTGCGATTCAAAGGCTCGCAAATATGTTCATGGACCGTCTGGGAGATCTTGCATCAAGTATTAGGGCCTAGCACAACAGAGCATGTAGAGCTCGCCACGGAGGATTTTTCCCATTTGCACCTATCCATCTATGTAACAACTAGTTTACTTTCAATACATTGAATGTTTCCCGATTCAAGGAACGAGTCTAATTAGATACTAATAACACAAGGCAAAGGGGAATATTAGTAGCACCTTGGATACGCAATCTATGGAGCCTCTACACAGAACTGGGCCAATCTATGGCGTGCTGTGGACATCTATGCAGATGCCCGGTGATTCTATGAAGATCTATGCAGAAGCCACGCCAATCTAGGCAGCACTATAAACAACAAATGTCTCTATAATCTTCTATGGCTCTATGGGCTCTATGTAGCTCTCGACAGAATGTCCTAGATCACGCAGGTTTTGCTGATGTATCACGATGCGTGCTTGATCTAATACTTAGATTGAGCGGGATGCAAATGATATTATTTGGCGAGTACTATTTTACCATTTCATACGTATTTTTA
>KN832986.1:524352-543455 GCA_000827315.1 Piloderma croceum F 1598
AATGTTTATTGAAAGGCGACTGGTAAAAGGCTACTCACGTCTTAGATTGTGAGGAATATTTGGGTCTGGGGAGGTTGCTTGACACGCAACTTCCGCGAGGTGCCCCTGCATTTAAAGCTTGAGCTAGAATGGGGCGTAAGAGGCCGATAGAGTCATCGCGCTTGACAGGATTCCGAATTCCCAAGGCAGTGCTTTATTCAATAGTCGTCACTGACATGCTGCGCGTGGACTGCGTATCTTAAGGTTGTTACGCCGAGGCGTCAGATAGCACGTACTTGAGTACGCAACTCGGCTAAAGGACCACGGCATTCAGCTAGCTATAGAGCCCCTGTTGGTATAAACGAAAAGGCGAGCCGACTTCGGGGGGAAAGACCAACGCCTATACCCTCGGAGACAACGCTTGGCAGGTACTACCGGTTATCTGTTGACCCGGACCGGCTGAAACAGCACGAATAACTTAACAGCACGAACAACAGTTCAAGCAGAGACCAAGTTCGGCACAAACTTGTCGTCATCATTCTCAATGATTCTCCCATTGTTCGTCTGTCTGTCCATTTCATCTGGTAGAGAAAGATCAAATAGAAATGCCCTACTTAGTACCTAGCCTTGCCTCTGCGTCCTCCAGCTTGCCCAGCATCACCTCATACTCAGGAAAGAGCGACTTCGAAAGTCTCTTTGCGAACGCCACTAGGTTTGGACTCTTGAGGAATAGTCCTATCCAGTGAGGGTCCCATTCCGTGACCAAACTACTCTGAAGAAAAGCAACCAGGATCAAATCGATCCCAGAGGGCTTTTCATCTCCGTGGAAATAGACCCGCCCCTCCAGTCGCGCTTCGAGTGCTTCCACAGCTTCCTTTTGCAAGGTCTCCACCTCTGCAACGGAATGCCGTCCGATTCCTTTCCCCCACAAGCCGCTCCGTATGTTCCTCCTGATGAACCAGGCAATAACTGGCCTCAGCAGTGACGGGATTTTTCCAAATGCCTCGGAAACGAGCGTCACATAGTTTTTGTCGATGCACCATCGCTCATAAACCACAGTAGGGTACATTACTTCTTCGATGTACGCCTGCCACGCCCGCGATTCTGCTTTTTGGACAGCGGTGAGTCCGGCTGATAGGTCTGGATCATCGGATATGCCTTGGGATATAAGATGGCGAATTATGAAATGTGAGTCGGGGACTATGTCGGGTGTGGGGTCTGTGGATGTGGGGTGATAGATCTCGGCATAAGGAAGTTTGCCCCTGGGTGCTTTGCCAGGACTGGTGGCGCAGAGCTCGTAAGGAGTAGAAGTGAAACGCAGAAACGCTTCTACTTTTTGGCAGTAGCAAGCGCCGCTGGGTGCATTTGGGTAATTGGGAAAACCGAACAAGATGACGGTCGGTTTAACGGTTGACATGTTCAGCAGATTTATGATTTATCCCTGACTGGAACTTTGAAAGTGAAGTTATGTTGCCCATAAGCTATCTGTTCACAGGATGGTAACTAAAAGGCCACCCACATTGTCCTAGATTGTCTACAGTGTTTGTGCGTTTCCGCAGGAGAGTGAGGTTCTGAGACATAACGCAAGAGTACGTTGCATTAAGCTTGACTGGGGCCACTAAACTAAACTAGGCATTTTGGAGTCATAGATGTAGAATGCAGCGGCACCGCGTCAATTAAGTCGGTGCCGGAGAATGATATGGTTGAACATGCTGCGCGTGGCTTGCGTGTATTGTGGGCACTGGCTTTGGCATTCATGATCAGTGTTGAGCGCTATAAAGGATCGATATACCAATCAGGAGCATACTGTAGTACTAATATTTTGACTCTTGTGCTCGGGGGAAATTGGTGCGTGGTCGATGTATAACATGGTAAACACAGGCGAATCGATGATCCGAACTATTCGTCGATATGGTTACATAAAGTAAAAGAATGAATGGATCCGCCACAATTTCGGATTATGTACTAGCCACGTTTTCGACGGGTGGCTTTCACTGCTTGGCTTGTATATTTTGGTCTCTGGGTCGTGTGCGAGCATGACGGACCGTTCAAATCCACTGGAAAGGGACGGAGAGAACTTGTTACAGGTCTGTGTTATCTTCAGTATCTATAGACATTTTTCCTGATTATTTTGTATGCCCGAACAGTCGGCACTGGCGACAGCGTTCGGCCCAGTGCCCTCAGTCCGACGATCTCAGCCTGCCCAGCCGTCACCCGCACCCGCGCCACCACCGCCAGCAGCGGGAGATTCAACTTCAGCAGATGTTGACTTATCTTCTTCAGTTTCCACGGACGATTCCTGGAAATCGGAGTATGACTCGCAGGTGCAATCATGGAGGGCTCAATCGGCTGAAGCGAGGGAGAAATCTGAGCGGGAACGTGCTAGGTGGGAGGAGATTAGGGCCAGAGAGAGGCAGGAAGGGGGTAGTAGGCACCGGCAAGTAGAGGAGGCTCCTGAACCGAGTCCAGCGGACGTGAGGGATTTGGTCAGTGGTGAACATGAGGTGAGTTTGCTTCAAATACTAATAATAAATCATGGATATTTTGGTGTTAATGGGTATGACTCTGTAGGGGAAACCATCTTCGCATACTGGACAGGGTACAGGCGAGGAAAGCAAAGCGTCTTCTCAGAAATGGTCGGACGTCCCATCAGACCTAGCATCCTCCTACCCCTCAATTTCCTTCCCTTCCCCCTCCCGTCCCACATCCCCATCCCACTCCCACCCCCGACGCACCCATCCCCAACCGACCTCCCACGCGTACCACGCCGACCCACAAAGCACACACTCTCCGGACGCCGGCCCGGTGCCCACCTCCGCAACACTGGCGATATTCGACTCAAGTCTATCAATACAAACAAGACTAGGCGCGTTAATCTCGAGTTTAGGAATAAACCTTGTGCTGCCGTTCGTCAATGGGGTCATGCTGGGTTTCGGAGAGATATTTGCAAAAAATATTGTGGCGGGTTGGCTGGGATGGAAGTCACCTGGGAGCGGGATTGCGAATGTCGGGATAAGATCGACTGCGGTGCCAGGCAGACGGTAGCAATCATGTGCAGATTTACGAAAGTATATATATTAGATGGTTGCTGGCAAATAACAAATATTCAAATTTCTGGTGCAGCTGCGCTCCACAGCAAGAGACAACGGATCAAATTTCAAATACGATAATGTCTGGACCTGCACCACCACCACCACCACCACCGCCCCCTCCTCAAGCACACACACGCTCTCCATCCCATTTCACATACCCTCTCCAAACATTTCAAAGCACCACTGACCCAATAACCTACGTAGTCCACACATCCTATAATCCCGCTTCCCCACCCCCCCTTCCAGGACCCTCATCCGAATGGACGCGCTTCGTATGTATAAGCGACACACACACGCAGACATTCGACGTGCCAGATGGAGATGTCCTCATACATGCCGGGGATCTGACGGGGACAGGTAGAAAGGAGCAGATGGCGATCACGGGAGACTGGTTGATCGGGATGAGGCATCCCGTCAAGATGTGAAAATTTTATCTTATGGTATGGCGGCGAAGAGGTCCTGACTGATCCATTTCGAAGTGTTATTGCAGGAAACCATGATTTACCACTCCATGACTCGTGGTATGAAATACCAGATAATAAACGGCGGTTTCACGGAAAGCGTATAGAGGTGTGTTCACCACTCCTTATTCATTCTCCCTACAAAATATGAAGCCGCATCGCGAGCACCCATAGAACTCCGCGGAAGTCCGCGATATCCTCACCAACAATCATGCCAAAGCTGCAGGGATCATATACCTCCAAGATGAATCCTATACATTCAGAGTCAAGGAAGGTGGCAAGGAATGGAGTGTTTACGGGTCTCCCGTACGTTGTGTTCGACTGTCATTTATTTTGATTCTCGTTCATGATACACATTTCCGTCATCGTTAACAGTGGCAGCCATATTTTGGAAACTGGGCGTTCAATTACAGGTCCGGGGAAGCTCAAGGTCCATTTAACCGCCTCCTTCTATTCTCTGTCCAGAGATACTGATTATTATTATTAAAACATCGTATCCCACAGCTCTCGTAGCCAATATCCCTGAAGTTGATATCCTGTACGTCCCTTCGCCTTTCATAACCTGACTCTAATGAATGAAACCTCACAATCCGCAAGGATAACTCACGGCCCCCCACGCGGCATCCTTGACCTCACAATCGACCATTCTCGCGCAGGTTGTCCAGCCCTCCTTCGCCACCTGGGTCGTATGGCCAACCCCCCGCGTCTACATGTATTTGGACATATCCACGAGGCGAGGGGTGCGCTCGTTCATCAGTGGGATCCAAATCCGAATCTGGATCCACAGGCCGCAGTGAGCACAGGTTCTGTGGGGACATCGTGGACTGGGTATGAGTCCGAGGACTCGAGTTCCCCCAGCGGGTCTGCTGGAAATGACGGACAACGACCTGATGTTGCTTCTGCTACAGTTGACCGTGAAGGGTGGAAGGAGACGATCATGGTCAACGCTGCGAACCAACCTGCTGGTGCGCATCGCATGTCAAACCAGATGAGGGTGCCGTTCGGTGGACCTGGGTTCCAACCGATCATAGTCGATCTTTTAGATAAGCCGTAAAGGCTGCTACTACGGAAGAAAACACGCTTGTAATTTGTAGTAGATCTACATGTATTGAAGATAGATAATTGCTTGTTAGAAACATATCGGATGACCAATATATCCTTATGTATTACAATATAAAAAGCGACGACTGTACTACTGGTTCAAAATTTCTATCCTTTACAGCTTGACATTCTTAGGCATCTGCCTCATCGCCTGCCTCACACCGAGGTCGCCCAGGACGTCTTCAGCGCCCCCGAGGACCGCGTCGAATGGGACGGTACGGTGGTAGTGTTCAATGAAGTGACCCATCCCAGTTCGCGTTATGCCGCGACCACCGAAGATCTGGACGGCGTCCGTCGCTGTTTGCTGGGCGGATTTTGTGCAGTACATCTTCAACAGACCGATGGGACCGGCGAGTTTCGAGGCCTGTTGCTTGTATGACTGGAGACGCGATAATATTACTCGGTCAATCTACTGTTGGTCACATATGTCAAGGATATGTACGCACCATATGGTTCATCTGATGTGTTATGTTCTCGAGCCAGCTCTGTACACTCTCGATGCGCTGGATCATCTCGGCCATCTTGGAACGAATGACAGCCTGGCTGTTCAGAGGTTTGCCAAAGGCCTTTCGCTGAGCAGTCCATCTGCGTTTAGAAATCAAGTGAATATAAAAATATGATGAAAGCAGAGAAGGGGACTGTACGGACTTGAGACACTCTTCTACAATTGTGCGCTGAGATCTTGCTGAGGCGCAGCACATCACCCATCGTTCGTGGTTGAAATTACTCAGAATGACAAAGATACCTCCCCCTTCGGGACCGAGCGTGTTCTCGACGGGTACTTTGACATCTTCGAATGAGATAAATGCGGTACCAGCTGCCGATGAGTAGCTAGTTTTGATTGGCTTCGTCTCGACACCTTCGCCACGCTCAACTAGTATAACGGTGAAGCCGTCCGCGGTCTTACATCCTACAGTGAAGCTACATTTCTATCAGATGGATTAATATACTTCACAAGTGTGTATGACTCACTAATCCGCAAAGGTTCCATTCGTGATCCACTTCTTAGTCCCGTTAATAATCCAATGTTTCCCATCTTCAGTCTTGACGGCCTTAGTCTTCAATCCCGCAACGTCGCTACCAGCAAACGCCTCGGAAATAGCGAGACAGATGAACTTCCTGCCGGCAAAGACTTCAGGGACGACTTTATCTTTCAACTTTTGAGACCCGAAGTTGAGGACTGGGGGGAGACCGATGACAGACCCAGACATGAGACCGTCTCCGTAACCACGAGCACCAGAACGAGATAATTCTTGAGTTACGATCATCTGCGTTGCAATACATTGTTAGAATTGCCCTTATGGCAGTCCATAAATAGTGCTCACCTCGTGGAAATAATCAAACTAGAAAGGTAGAATGAATCAACAGATAAATCAGACTGTACAAGGCGAACTCACTTCCTCGGGCTTCACTATTCCACCAAATAATGACAATCCCTTCAAATGCTTTCCAGGACCTTGGCGCATAGCATGTATGTTCTGCTCGCTATCATGCACGATCAATATTAATGTTGGATGCAAAATGAAACACCTATACTTACGCCATTGCCAGAAAAACACTTTTACTGGGCATTTTGCCATCTTCTTCTCGCGCCTATGATCTTAAATTCAACGACTGTGTCAAGCTGAGGTAGGAAATATACGCACCAGAGCATCTGGTGTGATAATTTCGTCAGCAATTCTTCGCATCGCCTTCTGCAAAGTTCGATGGCTCTGCGATACGAGATAGAAATGATCCGATCAGAACTCAGCCCGACAAAGCGAGCATGGTAAGCACCTCTTTGAAGTATGGGCTATAATAGCCATCGACCAACCAAGTTGGCTCGGCATACGGAACTTTGCTCAATCCTCCTGCTACACGACTGGTAATCACGCTCTTCTGACCGTCGATCACACCAATCTGGAGACGGGCGTATTGTGGGCGGAGAATTACTTCATGTCGATGAAGACCATAGAAAGCGTCAGTCGCGTCTTGACCGGCTGCGCAGAGAAATCAGCGCTCTGGCTCATAAAGCTGAAATACCCCGTCGTTAGCGCACCGATGTCTTCGTCCAAGAATACGGAAGCGCCTCCAGGGTGCAGACCCTTAAACCGGGTAACGTCATATACCTTGGCGTCAACAACAATCCACTATTTTCAAAACGTCAAGGCCGGTCATTAACTCTAGAGTCGTTACAACTCACCAGATCATCTGGTTTATTATGCTATGAAATACCAATGACCATAAGCACTCTGCGTTTCAGAACTCAGGCATTAGTTGCACTAACCTTGGCCACTTCTTCGAAGGATAACTTCTTCAGTTCTTTGGCTGCCATAGTGTCAGGATTTAGGACGAAAGAGAAGTGAGATGCGATGCTGACTGGCCCCGGGCGACCCTATGAGCGGTCACGGTGGTCAAACCCATGTGATATTCGTTTCATGCTCAGGGGCTGATTACGTAAAGTCGCTTAATGCGAACTCACCTGCCGTTAGCCTGTTAGCGAATCTTGTTTGCTGTATCAGTCTGGTTTTTGTGCACCACGGAGCGTCCTGATCTAGTTGCATTTTTTCTCATGGCAACTCATTTGTGTGCGGCCGGATCAGCGTGAATATATTTTGCATGCTGGGCCATAGATATTGTTGAATTATTGCAGCGTCTGGGGATAACCCAGGCCCGCGCGGAAACAAACAATTTGACCTGTGAGATTCTACACCAATGGCCCTCCGGGAAAACCTGGCTCCGGTATGTTAGAAGTGAATATAAAATCTTGATTATGAAATAACTTATTCTGATGATAAAAAAGTTCAGTAATTTGTGCTTCTGTCCCAGTATTTACAGGATTAAAATTCTTATTCGTTGACTTGTGTAGGCATGAACACGAGAGAACAATTTGAAAGCACTCAATCAAGAGAACCTTACCAAGAATATTAAATTATTGCATATTGTGTTATCAGTTCCAATCCATCCACTAAGGGTGGATTGGAGGGGATGTAACTAGTAGCATTTTACCGTAAATCATTGAATAGCACGTGGTACTAAAGCTTCCGCTTAAATCGCGACGGACAATTTGTGATCTGAAGACCTGTCTACCGTTACCGGAGCCAGGAAGAATGACAGCAATAAGGCATGCCCGATACAGTGCTACTCCACCAAGTCTCATATTTCATCCTATGCGTGGCCTATGCAACTCCTCAAAATGGGATACAGACAATGAAATATATAGCCTTGTCACTTTGCCTCCTTGTGGTACTGATATTTGTTCGGGCAGCCTGGATTTGACGCCACCTTGACGACATTAACCGTAGCATCACAAAAGCTACAGGTCCATGCCGCGAGCTCGCTGCAAAATATCTACTGCGATCGGAAGTATATGGAATTGTCGCTGAAACTTGTGAGGCGTCACATTGTGGAATAGATTCGCTCGCCAAGATTCACTTCGAATGTCAGCGAAGACACAGTACCGGCGTGCAATGGGTTGTTCATCCGGCAGTCACACGTTCGGAATTATCTTATATAGCAGTCACTTGACGGGATCCAAAAATTGCAGATGGATGCAGAGCAGTGGTATTAAGGACCTTGGATGGGGGGTAAAGTAAGGACAACATCAAGAAGTGCGGCAACCGACGTTACCGTGTGTTCACCACCGCCAGAACGACCGTCCGTTAGCTCCCTTCCCACCTCCAGCAATTTGCAACTGTTTCCCATTAGCGGAGTACGGAAAAGGCTGAATAGCAGCTATCCTTCCTTCTCTCCTCTCCCTTTCCTCCCACTCCTCGTCGTCCAAATATCGATCCACTGCCCGCCCCTCTAAAGTCTGTTCTGTCCTCAAATCCCCTTGTGCACCCTTAGGTATATTATCCCTATCTTCGCGAAGTCTTGATTCCTTCCCTTTCATATCTGCATCGACATCAGGATCATCAGCGAGCGCGACATACGCCTTTGCAACCCGCCAATCTACCTCCTTTGTCAGCGTCTGTAAACGTTTCTCGGCGCGTTCGCGAGCGAGTCGGGCTTCGCGTTGGGTGTCCTGGGTTGAATCCATAGGTAACTTCGATTTGGACCGCGCGGATAGAGGTAAAATGAGAAATGCGCGGGTGTGGAGGATGTGTGGAGTCGTGAATAGGGTGCTTGGAGGTAAATTGTTGAGACGGCAGAGTTCACGCCCCTGTAGGTAGATTAGTTTGGAAGCATGGAATATTGTTATAAGTGGGAAACCGGACGTACGTCAACCCCAAATCGGAGGGCAATGCCTTTTAAATTGTCATTTGGTTTGATGTAGTATTTGGACGGAGCAGACGTCTCCGTAGATGGCCCAGCTGCATCTTCCGTATATGTTTGAAACTCCTGAGTTATTATAGGTGTTGATGGACCCGACTGATTCACTGGAAGTTCCGAAGAATATGGTGGAGGAGGACTGGAGGAACCACGGCGGTCAGAGCTTTCGTTTGTTTCTCTCCCCTCGTCCTCATCTTCGTCATCTCCAAGTATAAAAGTGTCTTCATCACGCACGGCTCCATCAACATTAATATTCTGGCTTGACACCTGCTTTGCTCTGCTGGATCCTGCAGACAGAGCCCCTACTCCACCTAAGCAAGCCAGACATGGATCATACCTCGCAAGACGTGGGTTCGACGACAGGCAAGCAGGACATATAGGTCTGCTGCAGCAGTTTGTTGTGAATATCTGGGATGTTTTGTAAGGCGGCAGTGAAGATGAGCATGCCAAGCAAAGTATGTTGCTGAAATCCACGGTTGAAGTCGACGGTTTGATAGACATACAAGAGAGTAAAATTACAGGGTAAAACAAGAAATGACGAGCGGAATATAGTTGGAGTAGATGGTGGTACGGAATCAAAACAAAACGTAACTTAAGCGTCCACTCGGGCCGCTCCTAGCTACTGTCCACCATGTCATCCGAGCAACCGCACTTGGTATCCCTGGTACTGCAGTCCAAGAAGGCCCTGCAGCACGGTGAACAGTTATGCTCGCGAGCTAATTCGCTGTCGAACGCGTCGGCACAGTGTGCAGTCGATATTTTAGCGCTCGATGCCAAGGTCAGATGGATTTCGGATGCCGTTCTTGACCAGTTAAAGGTGCGTGGAAATATCTATCCTGTGTATTGGCTTTAATAATAACAGATTACGCTGTAGCTCGCTGCCAGTGTCGCAAAGAGCATCGAGCAGAAGCGCGCACAGCTACACAAGCAAGTCCAAGTGCGTTACCCCAACAGCGTGATGGGTAATATTATTCACTGAAGTTATATTCAACGGTAAGCAATGGGACGACATCCGCACACAACGTTCAGATGCTCTGGACACGATCCTAGAGTCCCTCGGCACCCAGGTAGTACCACCCGATTTCCATGAAGCCTCCTCCGACTCTTCTCTTTTTGGTAGCCAACACTCCGACGAGGAGCTAGAGCCTGAAGTACATGATATAAGAGCGTCTCCCCAGTTTCAACATAGTCCGACGCTTACTGTGCGTGGTGGACTTTCTCTGCAGAGAGAGAAGGAAGCCAAGGATCGTAAGAAGTGGAAGACACTCAGGGACTTCGTAGATGAGAGGGCTATTGAAGACGCACTTGACACAATTGAGAATGACAGGAACGTGCTAGACGTGGGTGCTTTGCTTTATTCATATGGTAAAGAACTTTACTTAGATGTTTGCAGGATATGCTGGCAGCAACAGACTCGTACCCGGAGAACCTAACAAACACTATATCAACCATCCAGAGGTCCCTTCCTACAACGACGGCATTACCATCTATTAACGATATTCTTGAGTCACAAGCGAAAGTGTCGACTCACATGGCGAACCACCTTGAGAGTCTGGCGTCTCATTATGACCAAATGGCTGGAGCACTACGAGAGAGCGAGGCAGGAGAAGTGTTTAGTGAAGAGGATTTACAAGGTTTGTTGACTTCCTTCGAGCTTAAGGAAGTTGTTGGATTAAATTTGTTCAAGATATGAATCGCGATACGAACGAGCTGCCGTCAATCATGGCTGAGCTTGAGGAGAGCATATTTTCTATCGAATCATCCCAGTAAGTCATTTAGGTATACGTGTTTGTTCTTCAACTCTTATCTGCTGCCAAAGTGAACAGCTGCTCGCGGGCAAAAACGAAATACAGCAGCAGCTCGGTACACATCCGAGCACGTTGGATGATCTTGACGAGCTGGGAGAGATCATGACCGAGATGCTTCGCCGTCAAGAAACCGTCGAGGTAGCATCGCTTATCTTTACCTGCTGCAGATATTCTAACCGTCCCTGCAGCTCGATGCACAAGAACATATCAATGTACTCCATCGGCACCTCCTTCCTCTGGAAGACCTTCACCACCGCTATGTGTCATACCAAACATCGTTCAATAAATTATTAATCGAGATAGCTCGACGGCGACAGTATAGAGAAGCAGCCGACAAGATTGTGCACAGCATGATGGCTACTCTCCAATCTATGTCAGAAGGTACGCAGGACCAACCAATTAGTCTTCTCACTTCTTCCAATCGCAAGACCCTAACATCGCTAGCGAGCAGACGAACGTCGCATTCGAGACGAGTTCAACACAGAGCATGGTGCACACCTCCCAGCCGATATATGTCTCTGCATCGAGAACCCTCCAACTACATGGGAGATCGCGCCATGGCATGGCGAGGCTTTAGAGGTACTGCCTGATATTGATTATGATCTCTTAGTTGAGGTTAGTCCGTCTCTTTTGATTTGATTTAGGAAATGTGGCTGACCCTTTGATTGTTCCTGTGCTTGTAGGCCAAGGATAGAGTTGCCAGCTCGGAAGGCGGTATACCGGGCAGCGAGAGCTTGTGACATGCAGGTTTGTGTCTGGATGTATTGTATAGTACTCCTTATACTTGGGATGCCCATATTTACTTCACCTGCCCGTAATACGGTCGGGCTGTCCTGTTCAATATTGCCACTATGAAAGACACTAGCAACAGGATCGATACTCGCAACGCCATTCGGGGGAACTTGAGACAGGTTTATCGTCCTCGCGGTGCCAGTGGCAACAGCCACAACAGTAGGATGGTCATGGAAGGAAGACTTTTGGCCTGGGTCGGAGTGCTACGCTAGATTTGCGAATTCTAACGGTGACATGGGACATTTGGGTGCTCAAAATTCTTGGCCGTCTGTAGCCGTGAAGAGACAGATATATTCGGATGCTGCGTGCTTCCAATGGTAGTGTGCCATACCTAGCAAGACAAACGCCACATGTGTGGCGCAAAATCACGACTGAGTATGGCAGGTCAAAAAAGGAACGAAAAAGCGATAGAAATGTCTCACAAAACGAGCTAATTTTATACAGTATTTGCACCCCCCGAGCTGTGAGCGACAAGCTCTCTTGCCTCTGCCCTGCAGCGTCTCATAATAGTGATCGAATGAGGTTGTCGGACCGGTTCATGCCCGGCTGTGGCGTGGGTAATTGATAAACAAGGGCCAACTGATTCCGGCGCAAGTCACACCTTTACCACGTTCCACGATTCGACGCGGTATACGCGATCCCCCTGTTACCTCCATTATAATCTCTGCTATTTTTTCATACTCCCAACATGTCGCGACCTATACTCCCCTGGAAACACCAGAACAGCGCATTAAAAGATCGTACGTCTTGCAGTGAAAAATTTCGCGAAACGGCCGGGAATTGATTAAGTAGTTGTAGTCAAGTCTAATGAGCTTCCACCGGTGAAATATCAGCTTTTGGATCGCGATGGTCAACAAGTTCTGGCGAGT
The DNA here is from genome assembly GCA_000827315.1 of Piloderma croceum F 1598. NCBI lineage: Eukaryota > Fungi > Basidiomycota > Agaricomycetes > Atheliales > Atheliaceae > Piloderma > Piloderma croceum. Next base: position 536,709 of record KN832986.1, read on the forward strand.
CTTTCTCTCGCAGTTGCTTAGGTTTGAGCTAATACGATCTTACAGGTTGGCAGAATGAAGATCCCAACGGTGCGCATAGCTCTCGCCTACACGTGTTGTTACACCCTCTGACATCTATGCTCTAGCCTGGGGGCCACGCATTTATCCTTCGCCGCTTTGACACCAATGCCATCAGCCTGACTACTATGTACCGAGCCGCGTTTCCTGGGGCGAGCGACCAGGACGAGAGAAAGGAGACCCTGTGGGTGAAAGATAACCACGAGCTCTTGGGGAACAACGGGTCAGCAAAGGAGCCCCATATCATTCGTCTGGCAGGAACTTGGGTTGATCCCGATCTTGCAACGCAATTTGCCGATACGTATGCCTTGGGCGATATCATCGCGCTCATGGCCAAGGCAGAACCAGACCCAAAGGTCGCTTATCGCAAGTCAAGCAAGGCTGCTACCCCTAAAGGTAAAGACGCCAGTGCATCGACGGGATTGCCCACTCCGAGTCCTACGTTGGCTCCACCAAGCATTGCGAAACGTCGTAAAGAATCACCCGCACCTATTGTTAAGGCGGTGAGCCCTCCCCCTCGCAGATCCACCCGGGTGCGAAGTCCACCGCCGGCATCCGTGCCACAATCCTTTGCCTCACTAGCTTCGCCGAAGCAGTCTGCGAAGAAAACTCGTCGGGGAGCAGCCTTGTCGATTGGAGGATCGGACGAGACAGTCGTCGGTGACGATGATGCAGAGATTGCAGCGATGGCCGGTCCAGATATGAGCCAGGACATCGCAGAACAGCAAGAGTTGATCAACGACCTCAAAGCTCAGCGAGCGAATGCTGGTGGCCAGGACACTAAGTCCAAGAGGGCGAGGGAAGATGAGGACGTCCCAATGCAATTCGAGTTCAAGGAGCCAGAAATTGGCGAGAGAGCGGTTGCCACGAATCGTAGGGTCTGGATGGAGCCTAGGACAAAATCTGTAGCTTGGGGAGTAGCGGCATTTGCCATTGGGATGGGCGCAGTGTGAGTGTCTGCATTCTTTCAAGATAGTTGTGTGAATCTGATTTGAACATTGCGATAGATCGTTTTTGCCAAATTTACTATGATGTGCATATTCCCGCTGGATTCTCTTCATTTCCTGCACACAATTTTTGGTTTTGTTGTCGCCTCTGTCCAATACACTTCTCGCTGTCTGTCTTACTCTTCCCGCTAGTCCTTACGCGCATGCTGTATGACCATTACATACGCTCCGGCCACAGAATTGTCTATGTAGCTCCACACCCTGCCGGTTTCTATGTTTATTTTCTACACCGCCGAAGAGACAAGGCAGCTCCAGGGTTCTCGTGCCCTTCACAGTTCTTCATTTTCCATTTGTCTTTTATTTAAATTGCTCTGTATGATCGATTGTGTTAAATCTCCCTTAAATAATTTGAATGTCTTATTGGTTCGAGCTGAGGTGAAAAATACTAAAATACAAAGTAATGCCTATCCTATCCAATTCATTTCGCTTCAATGCGTTCTGAAATTATGGCGCACAAACCAACAAACCCTCCTCGTAGAGACCCGTGACATACAATGCCCCAGTCTTCGAATCTCGCAAACCCGTCGCGGATGTCGAGAAGAAGCTGCCATTGCTTTGGAAGAGGGTCTCCACCTCATGACTCGGTACAGCCCGCACTTTCGTGGATGCAGATACAGGTGCTAGGGTATCATACTCCTGCGAGAGCGCGGCCTTGCCTCCTAGCTGCTCTCGGGGTGAGATGGACGCAACCCAGCTGGGGGCGACGGCGTCAGTTTTGTTCGCACCGACTGCTACGAGGGAGATGAAATGAGGGTGCCCGGAAGCGATCAGGATGCCCTCGTCGTCAAACATGAGGTTGTCTGGGGAGAACGGGAGTGGGACCGCGTGAGTGAATGTCAATTTGTTGTTCTCAGGATCGCGCGTGTAAAAGTACACTTTGGACAGAGAGGAAGACGACACAGCGACGTGCTTCCCGTTGGGTGATATCGCAATGCCATTTGAGAACGGGATACCGAAAGCTGCAAAGGCATGCTCTACGATCATGGACTTGGTTTTGGCGTTCTCGTTTACGGTGATATGAGAGACCCAAGTGAGAGGAAGTGTGAGCAATGACTCCATGATGGGTAGCACATTACCAAATGGTTTGGGCAGTCGACGGGTCATTAGATGGTCGTTCGTGACATAGAAGGATGTGGGCGATGTCAAAGCGATGTTATTGGGTGATACGAAGTACGTTGAATCCAGCGTACGGATCCAAACCGCTTCAGTGGGCTCGTGGGGTGCCAGAGAAAACTGCTCGACGAAGGTACGTTGGCGCGCGTGATTAACAACGAAGAGATTGGACGCATTGCCGTTGTGAGATGGGAAGATATCCATACCGAGAGGGTGGAAATCATGACCTTTTGGATAGCCCTTCAAACTGAGTCGTTTCGGTTTGGATTCCTTCCCCTTTCCCTTTCCTGGTGAATATACCCAAAGACCACCATGAGGCTTGGGGTCTAGTAGGGGACCCATCACTGTGTTCCATTGTTTTCGGCCTGGATCGCAACTAATCAGCACCTGCCGGTCTTTCAATTTCCCTGATCTGTCCAAATGGTCCCAAAATATTGCGTCTTCGCAGTAGTTAAATGTCTCGTCATGTTTGATCACTTTGCAATGCGTACTCCATTCTCCATTAGAGTAGTATCCGTGAGGGAAGTCTGGGAGTCTGATAGAGGTCAGGCCGGGCCACATCCTCCAGATCAACACAGCCTATCATGCACATGAGTGTCAGATGTTGGACTAGAGATAATGGGAGACATGCACGAACCAATCCAACCACGGTATAACTAAGGGCGCGCCGCATCTGAACAGCCTTATCTTTTTTCTGAAACTGACGATGTTGAAGATGTTGAATGAGTTACTCGGATCCCTGAAGGTTCGTCCCGAATGGTTCTTGTTATGCCATAAGTAAATGATGGGCAAGGGATCACTATAGACTCCTGTGTGCACCGCGTGTCAACTTGATGATTCATGAACTTGAAGCGCATCTCCTTTGAGCTCCTTTGGTCCTGGAAGCAGCAAACTCCCCAGAAATAATTTTCTACACGATAAAGTATTTCTGTATGTTTGGACGGTCTCGGATATGACGATGCGATGGTTAGGTTCACATGTTATATCTGCGGATGGGCTCAGGAATTCAAGTTGGCACATATGCAGTACACAATATATAGCAGTTTAGAAATTAGGTAGCTGGTGATTCCAATCTATTAGCACAGTTTAAATATCAATTTCACAGGTATACAGATAGTAGCTGACATTTTCAATACATGGCCCCCGGGGAGCCCTGGCTCTGGCTGAGAACGGTGATAATGAGTGCACAAACATATTGTTATAACATTTCATGTATATTGTTACAAGCACTATATTAAGAGGACTCAGGACAATTTATATAATTACACGCGGCCTTTTGGGGAAAAGATTCTCTGCATGAGTTTACAGTTTACATGGCAGACATGCCGGAAAGGATCCGAATATAACATTGCCGCATATCCGTCACATATTTTAAATAATGGCATTATTTAAAATATGCACACGTGATATATGCCATTATTTTAAATATGTGTGATATTTTTTGAATATGTGGCGTGGTTATATTCGGGCATGTCTGCCATGTTAGGAATATTTATTAATAATTTGACGGGATGAAGCTGTGTGTCCCCAAGGACAGAACATAGTCAGCATTTGTTTATGATTCATTGGGATTAGTTGATTAAGTTATGAATGCAACAGATCTTGCAGCAGTGCACATATCTGGATAACCATTTCTTTAGCCCATTACATGCATCCCCCTAGGTGCCATGCAATTTCACTTTGGTCAGCCATCATGTCCTCACCAACTGAGGTGAAAGTGTTAAGAGTATCTCCTCCATCAGGTGTGAATTTGCTGTATAAACACCCCCAATCACCTACTTGTCGAGAAGTATGGGGGCAGTCCATATCCATTGTACTTGTTATGGCATAAAGTCTCTGAACGATACCACGCGGTGCCTGATCACTTGCCGATCACTCAACAAAAACTCACCGACTGCATTTGCTATCATCAAGGGCTCTTGTGTATGGGTATATACATTCATTTCAGGTATATATAAGAATTTAGAACTTTGTATGCCAACCCTTGGCTTTTGTCACAGCGTCAACCTGATCTTTCATCTTACCCGTATGCTTCTCAATCTCTGCAGGTGTGATCTCCTCCCAAGCTTGCTGTGCAGCTGCCCAAAGGTTGTCGAGGGAATTGGCAGATCCTGGTATATTAGCAATAAGGGTGAGCATGAGTCTGGGTCACCCACAAGTACCTGTGAGTTTATCCGTGGGAAACCCACAGGTCAAGTGACCCACAGATCTGAGTTTTTGAATGCCACAGGTCTTTACAGATCTGGGTAGCACATCTGTAGACACAGGTACCCACCACAGGTACCCACCTTACTTGTCACTTAATTTGGCCCTGAAAAATTGGATCAGAGTCAAAGATATATAAATAAAATGCCATCAGAAAAGTTAATCAGAAAAAGTGGCACCAGTTGGACTTGAGCCAGCAACCTCACATTTTAGACCAGTGATGCTAGACTGAGCTATATACACCTGGAAAATGTTGCCATAGGCACTTATTATAGATATTTTATTCGGTATCTATCACAGATCTTTATAGATTTTGCACAAAATAACCAGCACAATAGGTATTATGGCGGTAACACTATTTTAGATGTTATAGCCCATAGTGAACATGATTATTTACACATCTATAAAGGGCACAGTAGCATTACCACCATATCATTTATTGTTCTTGTTGTAATTGGAATTAATGCAAAAATTATGAATATTTACCATAGACATCCTAATAAAATATTTATAATGGGTCCTATTATGGCCTGTATTGGCCTATAACACCCTTCATACAAAATGTATTTTAATTTCCTACAACACTTGGTATAGCAGGCTTTATATTTTGGTTATATAGATGTATGTGGCTCAGTGGTCTAAAGCATTAGTGGTCTTAAATGTAAGAGGTTGCTGGTTCAAGCCCTGCTTGTGTCACTTTTCTTCATTAAATAACAAGTACTTGCATTTTCACGGGTACTTGACCTGCAGATCCGGGTCACCTGTACTATATTACTTGTGCGGATCTGAGTTTGAATTTTGATAGCCTGTAAACCCATGGGTACGGATCCGGGTCACCCACGGGTGCACTCGTGCTCACCCTTAATTAGCAATTTGATTTTTGAGAATATACCATAGAGGCTCGATCAGATTAAGATCTGGTGATTTAGGGGGATGGGTAAGCTTTTTTATGCCAAGTTCAGATCTGGCCTTCGAAGCAAGTTTGCTTGTGTGTCCAGGAGCACCATCCTCAACTACAAGCATATCGTGACCCCTCTCATCCTCTAGCTCCTCCACAAACTCCTTCAGGGGTCCCCGCAACACTTGGGCCACATACTTGGCTCCATTTAAGCCCCTCCCCTGCTTCTTTTTACCATTCACATCTCCATTCTCCATGTCCTGAGCCATGTCTAACCTGATAAGTGGCCCTTTCCTTCCAGTCCCAATTGCGCCCCATACCATGAGTGTTTGCCGACCACTGTGGAAGGTAGGTTGTATACATTCCGGGAGGTATTCCTCACCAGGACGACACGTGACAAATTGGCGACCAGGCCGTTTGCCAAGCTCAATACTGCTCTCATCTGTCCAGAGCACTGTGCTCCAATCACGGTCCTTATTCTCCTCAGCCCATATGACACGCTTCTTAATTGCTGCATCGGTCAGAAATGGTTTGCGCATGGCAACCCGCCTATGATATCCTGCCTGGTTGGCAATGTGACAAACTTGGCGTGCTGTGAGATCACCAACACATGCAGCAACAGCCTTATATGGCTCAAATCTGTGCTTGCGAATCTCGCAAAGAGCTTGACGACGTTGGCGGCAAGTGACGGCTGCAGGACGGCCAGAACGGGGAAGCGAGTTGTGAGTGTGATGATTTTGTTCACGGAGCACTGTGTCGCGTGCTCCAGTCTTCAAAGCTCCAGTAATTTTAGAGATTTCACCAAAAGAGTAGTTAAGGTCTCACAACTGAAGAATTCGACCACGTTTCGAGGGAGAATATTCAACAGACATTGCTGTAAAGTGCACAAACAAGCAGAATGTAAACCTGATCAACACACACGTGACATCATTTGGAGACTTTATGCCATAACAAGTACAGTGGTGATGGTTGCCCATCTAGCAGCAAGGGTTACACCTGATATCAAATCCATGTACAGCATATTTTTGAAAGGCCTGTCTTACGTTTGATGAAGGCATGTGAGGAGCAAGGGGATCCATTCAGAATACCATCAGATTCAAAATGCTGCATTTGTTTCCTGTCATCTCTGGATATGCAGAAAATAGTCCACAGGGATCATCAAAGTCTTCCACAGTAGGTTGATGATAGTTAATCATGTTGTTGTAGTATAAATGTAACAAGTGAGCCCCTAAACGAGGTTTGCAGGCTCAATATCTTAACTGGGAAAGCAGTTGTCAAAATTCACCATGGCTGGTGTTGGACTATCGACCTATACTATAAGTGGGCATCTGACAATATTATGATGGCAAAGGACTGTTTGCTATATAAATGGCCAATAATTCATTTGCGACTTGATCATACATAATAAAGAGGCCTGGGACTGCTCCGTTAAAAGCGGTTGTTTTCCAAGTCCCAATTACTGGGTCA